>NW_026844073.1:5961015-6061015 GCF_029531705.1 Pantherophis guttatus
TCTACTCTACTCTACTCTACTCTACTCTACTCTATTCTAATCATTGGAGGTTTTCAAGGAGAGATTGGACAGCCATTTGTCTGGAGTGATATAGGATCTCCTGCTGTAGACAAGAGGGTTAGAATAGAAGATCTCCAAGAACCCTTCCAACTCTATTGTCCTATATTCTCCATTCTATGAAGACCAGCCCTGGGTACATACACCTTCCCCCACTGGCCAAGTCAGCAATAGGGCCCCTCCTATATGCAGTGTTTATTTTGCAGCCCAGTGAGCAAATGGAGGAGCAGAGTGTCTCCTTAGCAACCCTGCAAACACGTCAACGGTTCATTGATATTTATCAGATACGGCTTATTAAATGCAGGAACAAATGGTTGGTTACGGAGAGGAGGCTGCAGAGTTCGGGCATCCTTTGATTCTGGCCCCGGGTCGTCTGCCCTAGTGGTTTGAGGGGGTGGGGGTTTGGGAGTGGGGGGGGGAGGAATTGCCTTGGATCAGCTGAAAATGGAGGAGAGAAAGGATGGAGATGAAAAGACCTCACAGTCGGTGTTGGCCGAATCTCTTGTCTCCATTAAGTAGAAACTGCAGAGAGTGCAATTGTGGGAGATTGTTCGTGTCTTAATCCCATTGTGAGCATGAAGGATTTTTTTCTCCCTTTCCCTGAGTGCTGTGCAATTTTTAAATCATGTCTTTAAATCAGTAACCTAATCTATTGCAAGAAAAGAAAGAGGAATCCAATTTTCAGTTATCTTATTTCTTCTCTGCCTAAAACTGGAAGCTTCCTTCCTTCCTTCCTTCCTCCCTCCCTCCCTCCCTCCCTCCCTCCCTCCTTTCCTTCCTCTGTACAGATACTGTATATTATTTCCTTCCTTCCTTCCTTCCTTCCTTCCTTCCTTCCTTCCTTCCTTCCTTCCTTCCTTCCTCTGTATAGCTATATTATTTCTTTCCTCCTTCCCTCCCTCCCTCCCTTCCCTGACTCTGCTGCATCCTTCTGCATCCTTGGTTTGAATTTATGATGTGATTGTGTAAGTAGAACTATTTACTTATTTTATTTATTTATTAGTTCAATTTATATGCTGCCCTTCTCCGGAGACTCGGGCGGCTTACAATGCGTTAAGCAATAGCCTTCATACTTTTGTATATACCTGCTTAGTAGGGCTTTTGGCCCCCCCAAGCGGTGTTCTTTTTTATACAAAGTCAGCTTATTGTCCCCACAATCCGGGTCCTCATTTTACCTACCTCAAAAGGATGGAAGGCTGAGTCAACCTTGAGCCTGGTGAGATTTAAACTTGCAGTAATTGCAGGCAGCTGGTGTTACTTAACAGCACTTCAGTCTGCTGCGCCACCAAGGCTATAGTATGTATATACTATATATACACCAGGATGCACAAGCAGACATATTCAGCTGGAAATTTAGGTACCTGTGAATAACAACCAAAGCTAAGAGGGCAAGTAAATTGGAGAAAGTTGCAAAAGTTGCAAAATCTGGTAGAGTTTTTCCAATGGAAGATCCTCTTCAGTGGTGAAATCCATTTTTTTTTACAACCAGTTCTTTGGGCGTGGCTTGGTGGGCATGGTGTGGCTTGATGGGCATGGGTTGGTGGGCGTGGCAGGGGAAGGATACTCCAAAATCCCCATTCCCACCCCACTCCTGGGGGAAGGATATTGCAACATCTCCATTCCCACCCCATTCTGGGGCCAGCCAGAGGTGGTATTTAATGGTTCTCTGAACTGCTCAAAATTTCTGCTTCTGGTTCTCCAGAACCTGCTGGATTTCACCCCTGATCCTCTTGCTTGCCTCTTGGTCTTTGAGGGATTGCTGTGCATTTGCTCAAAAGGTTTCTTTCCCTTTGAAAGAGGGAAATTTTAGAAGAAGAGATTTTTAATCCCTTATATTTGAATACTTGGGTTCGGCCCCATTTCTCTTTGGGGTACCTTAGAGCATTTGCTGGTGTTTTGTTGCTGAGCCTCACAACTTTTGTCAGCATCCCTGGTGACTCACACCTCACGATCAGAAAAAAAGCTCTTATTTGGTAGGTTCTCACTTGATGTCTTTGTCAACTTGCAAAGCTTTCAAGTTGCCATGAGCAGGAGGGAGGGAGAACTGAAGTGAATTCCATACATTCTTCCTGACCGCAATCAGAAGGAGGGTGTTAGGTTTCACAGCCAGCCAAAGTGGTTAATTGGAGAATGTGATTTATGACATGGCCAGGGAGGAGGGGAGAGACAGGGTCATAGGGGAACGTAAATCTACGTAGGATCAGTCCTAACTGCATCCAAGTATTGCCGGAATGGTGCTCCTAATAAATGAATATATTTCCTTTGAAGTTTGGATCATGGCTCATGAATTAATTAGGGCATCTTTCGGAAACTTGACAGTCTTCTTTTGGGCTTTAAGAAGTCCATGTGACATGCCGGGCAGGCTGTAGACTATTTCAATGTTCAGCATCATCTCAAAATCACTGCCTCACCGAAGAAGCACAAGCATCCAACATTTCCCATAGGAAGAAATCCTGAAAGTTGGAAAGCTTTTAAACTTGAATGGCTGAGGAAAAATGGCATCTTTGGTGCTTTCAACACGATCGGCAGAAACCCACGAGTTAAGCGTACTCTGTTGTACTACCTTTAATATATAGCCGATAATGGAATTCACGTCTTCACTTCAAGCTTCACTGCACATTAATGCATCAGTGCGTCTTACCTGCTTATTATTCATCTTTTAAGAAAAGAAGTTCACAATGCTATTCAGAGGGCACTAGAGGAATTACGAGAGCAGGGCAACAGCCCGTAACTTCCCATACAGCATTCTGGATTCAATCCTCAGCTTCTCCGAGGAGAACCTTCCTCGAAAACTGATATTCTCAATCCGTCATTGGCAAAACTGGGCTGAAAGGATCCATAGGCTGAATCAATCATCATCATCATCATCTTTGAATGACTCCTTAATCCCTTGCAGGGTGGAGTCTGGGCAACTGAATGGAGCCGAGTGGTTACTGACCGGATGCCCTTCCTGTCACCAATGCGGAGTTATATTCAGCAGATATATTCTCATCGTGTGTGGGCTGAATCAAGGCATTTTTTTTAGGTGCATAGAATGTTCTAAATTAGGGATCTCCAAACTTGCAACTTTAAGACTTGTGGATTTAAAAAGTTGCTGACTGGGGAATTCTGGGAGTTGAAGTCCACAAGTCTTAAAGTATCCGAGTTTGGAGATCCCTGTTCATTAGACTGGACATACCTCTGGGTATGTCTAGTCTAATGAAAAGAAGGACTGGGGGAGACACGATAGCAGTGTTCCAATATTTGAGGGATCCTACAAAGGTGAGGGCATCATACTATTTTCGTAAGCACCAAAAGGCAAGACCAGAAACGATGGATGGAAACTAACCAAGGAGTGAAGCAACCTAGAACTAAGCAGAAAATTCCTAATGTTGAGAGCAACCAACCAATGGAAGAGCTCGAAGTTGTAGGTGCTCCATCATTTTTTTTCAAAAAGAGACTGGACAACCATTTATCTGAAATGGTATAGAATCTCCTGCTTAAACGGGGAGTTGGATCACATGATCTCCAAGGTCCCTTCCAACATCTTATTTTTAAATAAAGGAATCTGGATGAAACCCCCAAGATCAGTTCAGATGGGTCGGCTGGAGACTGATCCATAACATGCACTCACAACATTTCCCAGCATTTATTTCAATGGAGGAATGTAATGAGCGAGCCAGATGTGGGCATCCTTCCACATCTCAACACTCAATTCCCATGCTGGGAATTTGAACCATGTTCCCTGTTGGCACTTTCCTTTCCTCTGGCGACCACATTTAATTGCCTGGAGAAGGATACAGAAGCACAACATCTGGCTTTTAACCAGCAGTTGGGAAGTTCCACTAAATAACAAATTGCTTTCTTTCACTTGTCCTCGCCTTTATTGGGAGGGAGGGAGAGACAGATGGGGAAGCAGAGAAGGAAGGAAGGAAGGAGGGAGGGAGGGAGGGAGGGAGGGAAGGAAGGAAGGAAGGAAGGAAGGAAGGAAGGAAGGAAGGAAGGACCAACCCTTGAACTACTCCATTAATGCACATAATACAACAAAAAACATTTATCTGAAGCTAAACATCCAGGGGTGGGCTGCTGGGGGTTCGAAGGGGTTCGGGAGAACCTCTAGCTAAGATTCTGTGCAGTTCGGAGAACTCCCAAATCCCACTCCTGGCTGGCCCCACCCATCCCACCCCACACTTCCCAGGAGTCCCCACGCAGCCTGTTTTGGATGCAGGTAAGTGCAGGTTGTGCGCGGAGCCTCGGAGAGGGTGAAAAATGGGCCTATTGGAAGTTCGGGAATTCCAGAGGGTCTCCGAAGCCTGGGGAGGCTGCTTTCGCCCTCCTGGAGGCTCGACGGAAGCCTCTGGAGCCTGGGGAGGGCAAAAATGCCCCCCCCCCGCTGTGGGGCAGGAGGCCGACTAAGCCAACCCACCATGGCCACACCCATGCCCACCCAGCAACTGGGCAGAGAACCCCTTGCTAAAAATTTTAGGAAGGAAGGAAGGAAGGAAGGAAGGAAGGAAGGAAGGAAGGAAGGAAGGAAAGGAAGGAAGGACCCTTGGACTGCTCCATTAATGCAGAAAATACAACAACAACAAAAAAAACATTTATCTGAAGCCAAACATCTATACCACCAGATCGGATATGGTTCCCTGCCACCTCCCCAATCATGCAGTGAAAGCAGATAATTTAATACAGAGAAAGTTTTGTCAACCAAACAGAGCGGAATCTAGCTGTAGCCAGACATTCTGGCTGTAAAATCTTCATCAGGGCTAAATCAAGCTTGGGTTCAGTTGGAAGCAAGTCATTATCTTTTTCGTTATTGTTGCATGAAGTGGATTTGGAAAAATTGTGTTCTGGATGTTTTGTCTGTGCTGAAGGGGGTTCTTCGTTCTACTTAAGCCTCAGCTCTTCCCCAGCGGTAGCTGGTGACGTTCAGCTGCTCGCTGCTTTTGCCACTGTGAATCTTTAATATCTGCAGCTGGTGCCCAGCATCAGAGGAAATAAATGAGGAGTAAAGAGTAGTGGAGAAAGAAGAGACAAAAAGATTTTGGAGAACCAGGACAGGTAGAAAAGGCAGGTGGAACTCAATTAAATCATCATCTTCATTTAACGACCCCATTAATCCCTTGAGGGGTGGAGTCTGGGCAACTGAATGGAGCTAGCGGAGTGTTTTAATGGCCGGATGCCTTTCCTGTCACCAATGCGGAGTTTTGTTCAGCAGAAATATTCTCAGCGTGCCCACCCAGAGAGAGAAACGTTTGCCTCTACGTAGGATCGAACTCACAGCCTCCTGATTGTGAGGCGAGAGCTCCACCTCTAGGCCACCGCGCCACTGCTGGGGAACTCAATTAAATGGACATGAAAAATTCAGGACCATCAATGGCTTGTCCTCCAACTGTTTAAACAACATGAGATAATTTCTACCATCTTAAATTCCTAATATTTTCTTTTTTTTTTTTTCCCCTTGGACAGATGGATTTATTTCCAAAGGAACCCTTAAATTACAACTTTATATCATTTTTATTTCCTGCAGAGCTGGGAAGAACAAATTCTTGCAGATGCTTGAAGTGGGTCTTGCTGACTCGTAGCATCCTCTGGTGCAAAGAAAGTTTTTTTGGCTGCCCCTCCACTTAATATTTTCTTCGCATAGCTCATCTTTGTGAAGTTGAGCTTCCTGGAATTGCAATAATGTGTACACCGGGAGACGTTAGCAGCTCTGATGGCTTCAGATTGTGTGATATGTAAGGTTTCTCTGAAAGGAAAATCTAACAGAAGAGGGCACATGCAATTGGCGTTCGGAATGGAACATTGATTTTTTTTTTTCTCAGTATAATTTTATTAAAGCTTTTTTTTAAAAAAAAAAGATTAAAAACTAATACAAAATAATATCTGGAATGAGCTCCCCCCGGGGATACGGAGGATCCCGGATCTGCACACCTTCCGTCACGTGCTTAAGACTTTTTTATTTCATCAAGCTGGCCTGGCCTAAATCTTCTCCCCTTTTTAAATGTAAATTTTAATTTATTTTTAAATTATGGGGTATTTTAAATTTGTTCAGCCAAATTATTTAATTCATTTTTATTCTATTTTAAATTTTTGTATTTATGCGTTTATTCTGTGGCTGTTCACCGCCGTGAGTCCTTCGGGAGTAGGGCGGTATAGAAATTTAATAAAATAAATAAATAAATAAATATAAAATGGGGGAAAAAAGAAAAGACGAAGAAAGAAAACAAAGAGAAAGCTAAAAGTTCCAGAAAGGGGGAGGAAAGTAAAAGAAAATTAGAAAAGAAAGAAAAAAGATGCAAATAGTTATAGAGTTATAATTTCTTATGGTTATACAGTCTAATAAGTATTATATATGTGTGTTTGTGTGTGTGTATATATGTGTGTGTATACATACACACACACACATATATAAATTATATATATACATATATATATATAATTGTAACTTATAATTTATTATAAAGTAAAATTATATTTTAACCTCTCTCTAAAGTTACATCATAATTCCCTTCTTTCTCTAATCTATCCTGCCTAATAATCAAAACCATAAATCATTAGTTCCTTTTTGTCTGTTTCATGGAAAAAGCCGTGGAATGGAGAATTTTTAAAACTCAACTATGGCACATATATACACCCATCCACATCATGGTGCCTTTGTGCAGCCCAAAATTTGCACACTTTTTTCCAGTGACCCCGAATACTTCCGTATCAATGTTGGGGGATCAAATCTCTTGGAAAATCATAGGAATCATAGAATCCTAGAGCTGAGAGGGACCTCGGAGGTCTTCTAGTCCAGCCCCCTGCTCATCGTAGGAGTCCTTATACCATCCCAGTCAAATGGGCAGGTCAAGAAGCAATGAATGGAGTTCTAAGTTGAATCTCCCTTTAATGATCTTCCATCTGTTGTTCTTTGTCCTGCCATCAGGTGCGATCCCCTCTTCCCCTTCAAATATTGGAAGAGTAATATCATGTCACCCCTAATCCTTCCGGAGGCTTTCAAAAAGAGACTGGACAAGCATTTGTCTGAAATGGTATAGGACAGTGATGGCTAACCTTTTCGCCATCACGTGCCAGGAGCAGGGGGTGGGGGTGGGGGTGGGGGTCACGCATACGCATGCCCACATCCATAATTCTATGCACCCTGCGCATGTGCATGTGACACACACACACCCTGCTCCTCCCCACTCCTGGCACACTCCAGTAGGCCCATTTTTCTCTCTCACCAGGCTCCAGAGCCTTTCTAGGAGTCTGGGGAGGGCAAAAACAGCCTTCCCCACCCTCCAGAGGCCCTCCGGAGGCCAGAAACAGCCAGTTTGCCAACTTCCAGTGGGACCGGAAGGCCCGTTTTTTGCTGTCCCCAGGCTCCAGAGCCTTTCTAGGAGTCTGGGGAGGGCGAAAATGGCCTTCCCCACCCCACCACCCCCAGAGGCCCTCCAGAGGCCGGAAACGGCCCATTTGCCAACTTGCCCAGAAGGCCCGAAAATCAGCTGAGCTCGCGTGCCCACCAATATGGCTACACGTATCACCTGTGGCACGCGTGCTATAGGTTCGCCATAATGGATATAGGATCTCCTGGTGGGGTGGACTAGAAGACCTCCAAGGTCCCTTCCAACTCTATTATTCTATTTTCTTTGTTAGACTAGATATACCTACTTCCCTTAACTGTTCCTCATACAATATACTGCATCCTCCACAACCCTCATCATCTTAATAGCTCTACTCTGCACGCTTTCTAGAGTCTCAACTTTTGTACCACGGTGTCCAGAATCGGACACGCACTATTCCATGTGTGCGGCCTCACTAGTGTAGTGTAAAGCAGTACTATCATTTCAAATCGTTGGATAAAAGCGATTTGACCCACAAAAGCTCAGATCAACACTGCATCCTTTTAAGGAAGCTTTTCCCAACAGATCCAAATAGAGAAAAACATTGTACGTTTTCTCTGGACCGGTTAGAATGGCTTGCTAGACCACAAGGCAAAGAATGTGGCTGATCAGCACATCTATTGGATGATAAAGTATCTGTGGCATCACTGCTTGTTTTTCAAAACAAATTCCTCCGCTGCTTTTGCTGCGGTTCCTTTCTCAACAGGGGAATGTGTCTTCCCATTAGTAATAGTTGTGTTGCATGGCCAAGCACACTTCTGTGCCTGCCCCAGCTGGCACAAAGCTGACCTGTGTCATTGGGAGCTGGGACATTGTGTTGCGGCTCTAAATCAAAGGTCACACTGGTCTTCACACTCACACACACATAGACACAGGGGGAGAAAGAGAGAGAGAGAGAGAGAGAGAGAGAGAGGGAGAGGGAGGGAGGGAGGGAGGGAGGGAGGGAGGGAGAGACCCCGTGATGTTCTATTTTTCTTGTTTTTATTTCCAACTGGAGAAGAATCCATTCTTCAGCACTGGGAAAGGAATGAAGCCGTTGTGTTTTCACTGGCAAACCTTTGATCCACAACATGTTGTGCGTCTTTTGTCTGTAGGAAGAAATATCCTTCTGGGTTCTGCTCCAAGTGGGGAAAAAGACACTGGAAACACGGAGACTGCTTGGAAAGATGGTTTAATGGTGGACAGGATCACATGGTTTGAGTTCCTGAACAGAAAAGGACAGATACAGCGAGTCTCCGGGTTTTATGCTCTCTCTGGCTTTGAACTTCCTGGGGCCCCAAAAGCGTATCCTGATTGGTTGTCAGACTTCCAGGGGGTGGGGGGTTTTAGCTAGCCTTGCTGGCTGATGTAATCTTCCCAGGTGCCATGTGGTGAGTTTCGGTCCTAGATGGGTCCCATTGTCTTGCAGATGAGGTCCATTGAAAAAGATTGAGTTTCTGCCTCTGGCCCATTAACAAAAGGGTGGGGGCAGGAAGGTGGGAGCTGCTTTGTCTTTAAAACATGCTTCTCCATTTCTCATCCAGGGAAACATAATATTCTGCCTTTTTAATATTTCCTAAAATATTTCATTCTTCTAGGAAAGGGGTGGGTGCTAACTTCCTACATGTCTTTGGAAGCGAGTGTGTCTTCTTTTGAACTAAAGCTGTTGACAAGGATAAGCCAAAAGGGGAATTTAAGGAAAGAGGTGAGAAGTTGGCAACCGAAATATGTGTTGATTGTTGGATAAGTATGGTACCCCTGTTTCTATCTGGATCAGGGTTAGCATGAAATGGAGAAATAAGAACTCCGTACTGTGAACGTGGGAGAAAAGGAGACGAATTAAGCATCCCTTGGCCAAGTTCACTCCGTATCTTGGTCCACAGGTTGCACTGTTGGGTTGACCTATTTCACTTCTTACTGAACTGACTCATCACACTGATGACGTTACCTAGTTGGGTCATGAAACAACTGCAAGAAAACAATCACCCTCAGAGAGCACCAAGGACCACCCCCCCTATTTCAACCCTGAGCCCTGGTGGCGCAGCAGACTAAAGCACTTTATTAACACCAGCTGCCTGCAATTACTGCAAGTTCAAATCTCACCAGGCTCAAGGTTGACTCAGCCTTCCATCCTTTTAAAGGTAGGTAAAATGAGGACCCGGATTGTGGGGGCAATAAACTGACTTTGTATAAATATATACAAAAGTATGAAGCTTAACGCATTGTAAGCCGCCCTGAGTCTCCGGAGAAGGGCGGCATATAAATCAAATAAATATATATATATATTCCCCCCTTTTTTGGGTACTCTCCTTCTTTCTTGGAGGCTGCCCTTAAAAAGGGAGAAGTAAAATTTTTTAAAAAATTAAATTTTAAAAATCAAAGTAAAAATTAAAAATGAAAGTTAAAAGATGAAAAATGATGGATAAAGGACTGTACATGTAAATGTGTTTATGAGAAATAAAAATAAAAAACTTTTCTGGGGAGAAAAAAAAGGGGGGGGAGAAGTTGAAGGAAGTCTAGGAGATTGGATGTTCCCGAGCTAGCTGCTCCGTGTGAGTCATTCTTCTTTTGTGGGATGCTTGCTTCCATCTGAGAAACATCCTGAGAAGCAGAGGAAAGTGTGACCGTGGTGGGGGAAAAAAATCCCCTTTCTTTGCTTTTTTGCAAAAAAATATCCTGAAAGACGACAAGAGAAGGAAGGTAACATGCCCAGGCAAGGAACTAGAAATTAGGGAACAAAATTAGATTAGGTGTTTGGGAAGAAGATGGAGAAAAGAACATTCCCGGAATGGTTGCCCAGCTTCCAAGTAGATCCTGTTGGGATCGCTACCTTTTGTGTCTCTTGTGCCCATTTCAAAGACAGCAAAACTAGGCATATGTGGCCCATTTGACTGTTAATGTTTCCCTTTCAAGAAATGAATCAGGATTGTATTAGGGCAGAGGTCTTCAAACTTGGCAGCTTTAAGACTTGTGGACTTCAACTCCCAGAATTCTCCAGCTGGCTGGAGAATTCTGGAAGTTGATGTCCACAAGTCTTAAAGCTGCCAAGTTTGAAGACCTCTGTATTAGAGTCACTTATCAAGTTCTCTTTGGCTGTCATAAAGAGCTACCTGGCTTCCATCCATCCACGGCCCAAGGAAAGGCAGCTGGAGAGAATAAACAGGATCTGCACTCTTAAAAAGCAAGGGTTACAATGCATATGTTAGTCCAGAACGGTTCCTGGCTGTGCTTGTCTGAATGGAGCCTGGATAGCTCAACAGAGCTCTGTAATTTAACACCAGCTGTCTGCAATTAAAGTAAGATCGAATCTCGCCAGGCTCAAGGTTGACTCAGCCTTCCATCCTTTCTAGGTAGGTAAATTGAGGACCCAGTTTGTGGGGGCAATAAGCTGACTTTGTATTAATATACAAAAGTATGAAGGCTATTGCTTAACGCCTTGTAAGCCGCCCTGAGTCTCCAGAGAAGGGCGGCATATGAATCAATTTTTTTTTTTAAAAAAAAGGTCTCTTCCAACTCTTTTTTTCTGTTACTCTGCAGCCTAATAAGCTCACTTTCCCCCCCCCCTAGAAACAGCCTTCATCCTCAATATTACAATTGTTCAATGAATAGGGCCTGGTGGCTCAGCAGACTAAAAGCATTGTGATTAACACCAGCTGTCTGCAATTACTGTAAGTTCGAATCTCGCCAGGCTCAAGGTTGACTCAGCCTTCCATCCTTTCTAAGGTAGGGTAAATTGAGGACCCAGTTTGTGGGGGCAATAAGCTGACTTTGTATAAATATACAAAAGGATGAAGGCTATTGCTTAACGCATTGTAAGCCGCCCTGAGTCTCTGGAGAAGGGCGGCATATAAATCATTTTTTTAAAAAAAATGGCTTTCTAGGTTCCAAATGAGCGTGTGGAATAAACTGGTGCACGGTCGCTCTCCTGCAGTGCCTCAGTTGGCAAGTCAATGACACGGAAGGAATGCGCCACTAATTACATCAACCGACTTGGAAAAACGGAGTGGAAACCTCACACAGGGGTATGGCATATGGGTCAGTTAGGGCTGGCCGACTCGTTAGGCACAACAGAGCAACTTCTTTGAGTTGCCAGGCAGGAAAGGAGATCACTCAAGGCCAGGTTATTGTCTGATATAAGACATATAAGAACTGGAATACTGCACCCAGTTACGAAAAAGATGTTGAGACTTTGGTACAAAACCAGGGGTGAAATGCTCCCAGTTCGGACTGGATCGCCCGATCCGGTAGCGATGGCGGCGGGTGGTTCGGAGAACCAGTAGCAAAAATCCCTGCACGCCCCCCCTCCCATGCTCGCACGATCATCAGAGGCTTTTTTTTTTTTAAACTTTTAAAAGCATTTTTTCTACAACCTCTTCGGTTGAAAAAATGCTTTTAAAAGTTAAAAAAAAAGCCTCTGATGATCGCACAGTTCAGCTGGGATCGTCAGAGGCTTTTCAAAGCATTTTTTTCTGCAACCTCTTGGCCAAAGAGGTGGTTAAAAAAAATGCTTTGAAAAGTCTCTGACGATCCCAGCTGAGTTGCCTGATCGCCAGAGGCTTTTCAAAGCATTAGAAAAAATTCTTTGAAAAGTTTTGTTTAAAAAAAAAGTTGGCCACACCCACCCAGTCACATTACCCCTCCCCCCAAGCCACGCCCACCGAACCGGTAGTAACACATTTTACATTTCACCCCTGTACAAAACCAAAGCGCCATGAAAACAATAAAGGCAACACGGCAAGAACCGGGAGCCAATCTCCTCTGATGCAGCCAACCCCACCATCTTCATTCTCCCATCCCACCTTCTCCCAGGCTTTTGGGGTGGGGGGGAGAGTCCGTTCTTGAGGCATAGAATCAAAATCACGTGAAGTATTAGTGCCGCTTTATAAAACCTTAGTAAAACCACACCTGGAATACTGCATCCCATTTTGGTCACCATGTTATAGAAAAGACGTGGAGACTTTGGAAAAAGGGCCGAGAAGCACCATTAGGATGATTAAGGGTATTTGAGAGGCTGCCACAAAGAGGAGGGGGTCAAATTATTCTCCAAAGCACAGGGGGAGGGAAGGGAGGGAGGGAGGGAGGGAGGAAGGAAGGAGGAAGGGAAACAGGGAGGGAGGGAAGGAAGGAGGAAGGGAGGGAGGAAGGAAAAGAAGGAGGGAAGAAGGGAGCAGGGAGGAAGGAAGGAAGAAGGGAAGCAGGGAGGGAAGGAAGGAAGAAGGGAGGGAGCAGGGAGGGAGGGAGGAAAGGAAGGAGGGAAGAGAGGAGCAGGAAGGGAGGAAAGGTAGGGAAGAAGGGAGCAGGGAGGAAGGAAGGAAGGAAGGAAGAAGGGAAGCAGGGAGGGAAGGAAGGAAGAAGGGAGCAGTGAGGGAGGAATGGAAGGAAGGAAGGAGGAAGGGAATCACAAAGAGGAGAGGGTCAAATCATTCTCCAAAGCACGAGGGGGGGGGAGGGAGAGAGGAAGGAAGGAGGAAGGGAAACAGGAGGGAGAGAAGGAAGGAGGAAGGGAGGGAGCAGGGAGGGAGGGAGGAAAGGAAGGAGGGAAGAGAGGAGCAGGAAGGGAGGAAAGGTAGGGAAGAAGGGAGCAGGGAGGAAGGAAGGAAGGAAGAAGGGAAGCAGGGAGGGAAGGAAGGAAGAAGGGAGCAGTGAAGGAGGAATGGAAGGAAGGAAGGAAGGAGGAAGGAATCACAAAGAGGAGGGGGTCAAATTATTCTCCAAAGCATGGAGGGGGGAGGGAAGGGAGGGAGGGAGAGAGGAAGGAAGGAGGAAGGGAGGGAGGGAGGAAGGAAGGAAGAAGGGAAGCAAGGGAGGGAAGGAAGGAAGAAGGGAGCAGTGAAGGAGGAATGGAAGGAAGGAAGGAAGGAGGAAGGAATCACAAAGGAGGGGGTCAAATTATTCTCCAAAGCACGGAGGGGGGAGGGAAGGGAGGGAGGGAGAGAGGAAGGAAGGGAGGGAGGGAGGAAGGAAAGGAAAGAAGGAAGAAGGGAGCAGGGAGGAAGGAAGGAAGAAGGGAAGCAGGGAGGGAAGGAAGGAAGGGAGCAGGGAGGGAAGGAAGGAAGGAAGTAAAGAAAGGATTTTTACATTTTTCTGTCTGGCCTACATAAGCAGGGGGCTTATGGGCTTTGTTTGATCATAAAGAAGTCAACCATTACAATTGGGTGGGTAGCCTAGCATGCTTAGCTAATGGGCGGCACGAGTGCTCTACCCGACAACATCAAATCCTGGGTGAGCTTTCTACGTGCAAAAAAATGTGTTTGGGCCACAGAATGACTCCACGAAGCTCGCAGGAAGAGGCTTCTGCAAGATTAGCTGATGGCTGCAGTGCCTCTCGATGAGTCTCCAACCATTATCCAGGGAATGCATCTCGTATCGGGGTGGCATCGTGCCAAAGCAGCTCCCAGTTTTCTTGATGGATCGTTCTGTGTCCTCCTGGGCCAATGGACGATATTAATGTCCTTGCAGTTTCATCTGGATTTATTTCTGCCCCATCCCTGTCCTGGCTGGATCTTCCATTCTTAAACTAGGCCTTGGACAAAAAGTCTGATTGAAACAAATCTCACAAAAGCAACCTTGGACAGCGTACCGGCTCTTAACATTCACCTCTCTAAATAGATGTTAGGGAAACAATGTCTTGAAATTAATGTTCTTTGGGGAAAAGAAGATCCTACATGGCAGTGGTGGGTTTCAATTTTTTTTTTACTACCGGTTCTGTGGGCGTGGCATGGCGTGGCTTGCTGGGTGTGGCAGGGGAAGGATACTGTAAAATCTCCATTCCCACCCCACTCCAGGGGAAGGTTACTGCAAAATCCCCATTTCCTCCCGATCAGCTGGGACTTGGGATGCAGAGAATAGGTGGGGGTGGGGCCGGTCAGAGGCGGTATTTGCCAGTTCTCCGAACTATTCAAAATTTCCGCTACCGGTTCTCCAGAACTGGTCAGAATCTGCTGAAACCCACCTCTGCTACATGGTCAATAAAGGTTAGGACCACAATTTTAACCCCAAATTGATGTTGCTATGTAAAATATTTGTTAAGTGAATTTTGCCCCATTTTACGACCTTTCTTGCCATAGTTGTTAAGCGAATCACTGTGTTTGTTAAATTAGTCACACGGTTGTTAAGTGAATCTTGCTTCCCCATTGATTTTGCTTGTCGGAAGGTCACACACTGAAACCGTCATAAATAGGAGTCAGTTACCGAGTATCTGAATTTTGATCATGCGACCATGGGGAGGGTGCCGCAACGGTCGTAAGTGTGAAAAATGGTCATAAGTCACTTTTTTCAGCACCATTGTAACTTCAAATGGTCACTAAATGAACTGTTGTAAGGCAAGGACTGCCTGTATTCAGCAAATGTACAGTCTGGAAGATTACAGGTAGTCCTCAATTTACAACAATGGGGACCTGAATTCCTGTTGCTAAGCAAAATGGTTATTAAGTGAGTTGCACCCAATTTTATAGCTTTATTTGGTCACAGTTGTTAGGCAAATCATCGTCGTTGTTAAATAAATCATGTGGTCGCTAAGCAGATTCAGCTTCCCTCCATTTACTTGCTGGAATTCAGCTGGGAAGGACCGTGGGACACTGTAAATAAATATATTTGTGAATATAGATTTATATGCCTGAATTTTGAACATGTTACTGTGGGAATGCTATGATGCTTGTAAGTGGTTCTAAGCCACTATTTTTCAGTACTGGTTTAGTTCAAGACCATTTGCTCACATTGGACAAGGAACAACTCTGTTGACTCAACCAACAGCACAATATTGTTGTGGGGATAATAGCAATAGCACTTAGACTTATATACCGCTTCACAGTGCTTTACAGTCCTCTCTGTAGAGTCATCAGCATCACTATAGGAGGGAGGGAGGGAGGGAGGGAGGGAGGGAGGGAGGGAGGAAGGAAAGGAAGGAAGGAAGGAAGGAAGGAAGGAAGGAAGGAAGGAAGGGCAATAACAATAGCTCTTAGATGTATATACCGCTTCATAGTGCTTTTACAGTCCTCTCTAAGCGGTTTATAGAGTCAGCCTCTTGCCCCCAGCAATCTGGGTCCTCATTTTACCCACCTCAGAAGGATGGAAGGCTGAGGGAGGGAGGGAGGGAGGGAGGGAGGGAGGGAGGAAGGAAGGAAGGAAGGAAGGAAGGAAGGAAGGAAGGGCAATAGCAATAGCTCTTAGACGTATATACAGCTTCATAGTGCTTTTACAGTCCTCTCTAAGCGGTTTACAGAGTCAGCCTCTTGCCCTCAACAATCTGGGTGCTCATTTTACCCACCTCGGAAGGATGGAAGGCTGAGTTAACCTTGAGCCAGTCAGGATCGAACTCCTGGCAGTGGGCAGAGTCAGCCTGCAATACTGCATTCTAACAACTGCGCCACCCCGGCTTAGCTGGTGGACCTGTTACATAGATCCTCTTCTGGACTTCATGGACAAAAGATGGACTATCATCCAACTCTGACATTCCTCCCATTGCATCTAATCTGAAATAGTTTGGTAGTAGCACCACAAGTTGCGAATCTCAAGGCCGTTGGTTAGTCTATTTCTATTCCCCCCCCCACCCCCAGTGGTGCGGTGGCCTAGAGGTGGAGCTCTCGCCTCACAATCAGGAGACTGTGAGTTCGATCCTAGGTAGAGGCAGATACTTCTCTCTCTGGGCACGCTGAAAATATATCTGCTGAATATAACTCCGCATTGGTGACAGGAAAGGCATCCGGCCATAAATACTCAACTTCATTCAGTTGTCCAGATTCCACTCTGCAAGGGATTATGGAGTCGTTAAAAGAAGATGATGGTTTCTATTTCCCCCCCAATCTCTCTCTTCCTTAAATTGTTTTAGAATAAATCTTTTTTTTTTTTAATTTGATTTATATGCCGCCCTTCTCCGGAGACTCAGGGCGGCTTACAAGGCGTTAAGCAATAGCCTTCATACTTTTGTATATTTATACAAAGTCAGCTTATTGCCCCCACAAACTGGGTCCTCATTTCACCTACCTTAGAAAGGATGGAAGGCTGAGTCAACCTTGAGCCTGGTAAGATTCGAACCTGCAGTAAATTGCAGGCAGCTGTGTTAATAACAGGGTGCACTAAACCACTGTACTATCAAGGCTCTTCAAAGTACCTTCAAAGTATGTTAGAAGGAAAGAGCCTTAAATATATCCAGTCGACTTTGAAGCTGAAAAAGATTTTATAATTGGCTCGCCCTCTTCCTCCCGCAGCGCATCGCCAATAGTTTCTGGTTACTAATTTTCACAAAGTTCTAAATCATTGGTTCACATCGTTTTAATTCACGAGCCAATTTAGCTTGTCATGGTTCTTGAGTACCCCTTTGCTAGCCAACCCTTCAAGCATTCTTTAGTGATTGCCAAATTTCTTGGGAATTTATCCCAATTACCGAGGAACAAGCAGCTCGAGTTCTGTCCGTCATGTTCAAGGCTAAAACTTGGCAGCTGTGCCCCTAACACAAAACAACGCAAGAAAGGCACAGCTGGATGCTCATGCCAGCTTTAATAGAAGAAGCAATTCACACACCACGGAACGGGACTTGCTTTCAAGTTTCAGCTTTCTAAAGTTCTCACCTTTCATTGGTTTAGTGTTGCCAGTTTTGAAAGACCATTGAGCTCATTGATTTAAATGAGATTTCTGGGTTCATTCATATATTTCCTGAAAAAAAGGAAGAATGCCAACTGGCTCCTTCTGGAAGCTTAAAACAAGCTTTCGATAAAGGGGAATATTTATAGCTCAGGGTTGAAATGAGAGGTTCACTTGCTCTCTTTGAGTCAATGTTGGCAGTGATTCATAGAATGGAATGGAATGGAATGGAATGGAATAGAATAGAATAGAATAGAATAGAATAGAATAGAATAGAATAGAATAGAATAGAATAGAATAGAATAGAATAGAATATATGGAATGGAATGGAATAATGGAATAAGAATGGAATGGAATGGAATGGAATAGAATAGAATAGAATAGAATAGAATAGAATAGAATAGAATAGAATAGAATAGAATAGAATAGAATAGAATAGAATAGAATAGAATAGAATAGAATATATGGAATGGAGTGGAGTGGAGTGGAGTGGAGTGGAGTGGAGTGGAGTGGAGTGGAGTGGAGTGGAGTGGAGAGTAGAGTAGAGTAGAGTAGAGTAGAGTAGAGTAGAGTAGAGTAGAGTAGAGTAGAGTAGAGTAGAGTCAAATCAAATCAAATCAAATCAAATCAAATCTGGAAGGGACCTTGGAGGTCTTCTAGTCCAGCCCCCTGCTCAATCAGGAGAGCCGATACTATTTCAGATAAGTGACTGTCTAGACTTTTCTTAAAAATCTCCAGTGATGGAGCAGCCACGATTTCTGGTGGCAAAGCTGTTCCATTGGTTAATTGTCCACACTGTTAAGAAGTTTCTCCTTCGTTCCAGGTTGCTTCTCTCTTAGATTAGTTTCCAACCATTATTTCTTGTCCTGCCCTCTGGTGCTTTGGAAAATAATTTGACCCCCTTCTTCTTTGTGGCGTAATGTTCTATTGACTTGGACAAGTTGGGAACACAATCTAAGATTCAAATGTAAGGTGAGGGGGAGAGAAAGAAAGAAAGAAAGAAAGAAAGAAAGAAAGAAAGAAAGAAAGAAAGAAAGAAAGAAAGAAAGGGAGAGACATTTTAATCATCTCAAGAGAGAGAGATTTTCGGTTGTAAATGACTTCACTCAAGTCAGCATTAAAAAAAGCTATTTTTGCCAAGTTCTGAGGAAGGAGTTCAGCCCTGCCTGACAAATTTAAACCACAAAGCCACCTCTTGTCCTCTTTATAAAGTTTGTAGCCTCAAAAGCAGTGGTGGGATTCAGCCATTTCAGGACGGTCGGGCAAATCGGTAGTTAAATTTCTGGCTGGCCCCGCCCCGCCCCTTCCAGGAGTCTCCATGCACCCCATTTTCATTCCCAGGAGGCTTCAGGGAAGCCTACTAGGCCCAAAATGGGATGTGGCCGGGGTGTGTGTGTGTGCAGGAGACCGAGTGCTACCTGTCACAACCCCTGGCCATGCCCACCATGGACACGCCCAGGGGTAAAATGCTCCCGGTTCAGAACGGATCACCCGATCCGGTAGCGATGGTGGCGGGTGGCTTGGAGAACCGGTAGCAAAAATCCCTGTGCCCCTCCCTACATGCCCAGCTGAGCCACACGATCATCAGAGGCTTTTTTTTTTCTTTTAACTTTTAAAAGCATTTTTTCTACAACCTCTTCGGCCAAAAAAATGCCTCTGATGATCGCGTGGCTCAGCTGGGATCGTCAGAGGCTTTTAGAAGCATTTTTTCTACAACCTTAAGAGGTTGTAGAAAAAAATGCCTTTAAAAGCCTCTGGCGATCCCAGCTGAGTTGCCTGATCGTCAGAGGCTTCTAAAAGCATTTTTTTTCTGCAACCTCTTAAGGTTGTAGAAAAAATGCTTTTAAAAGTTAAAAAAAAAAAGGTTGGCCACGCCCACCCAGTCACATTAAACCCCCCACCAAGCTACGCCCACAGAACCAGTAGTAACAAATTTTACATTTCACCACTGGCTACGCGCACCCAGCCGGCCATTAGGACAGAGAACGGGTTGTTAAATTATTTGAATCCCACCACTGCTCAAAAGTGATTCTAGGGGTGTTTTTTTTTAAAAAAAGTAGAGAAAAGTCCATGTTGATTCATCATAATAACTCATGCATTCAGGTTAACCCATTCAGGATTGCGGGCCCTTAATAAACTTACTTAGGAATACTTCTCGTGGTATTACAGAGACATTATTTCCGAGTTGATGTGAACAGAGGGGAGATTTGAATGCGTTCTGTTAGATATTGCGCTAAATCAAGGATTTCGAAAGGAATATTTAATTTAACCAAACAACTTGGATCCTGACTCATGTGTGCTTCAAAATAGACCCTACCGGGATCAATACTACGTAAATCTAATTTTAGCGGGTTTCCTCTGAATATCAGTTCCTGGAAAACAGCGCCAAGTGAATGCGATCAAGTTTATGGCAGCCTCTTGGCTTTGAAAGTGGCACTTGGTGTCACTTCCAAAAATAAGAGCAACTAAGATGCTGGGACACACGGTGGCTCAGTGGCTAAGACACTGAGCTTGTCGATAGAAAGGTCGGCAGTTCAGTGGTTCGAATCCCTAGTGCCGTGTAACGGGGTGAGCTCCCGTTACTTGTCCCAGCTTCTCCCAACTTAGCAGTTCAAAAGCACGTAAAAAATGCAAGTAGAAAAATAGGGACCACCTTTGGTGGGAAGGTAACAGCGTTCCGTGCGCCTTTGGCGTTGAGTCATGCCGGCCACATGACCACGGAGACGTCTTCGGACAGCGCAGGCTCTTCGGCTTTGAAACGGAGATGAGCACCGCCCCCTAGAGTCAGGAACGACTAGCACATATGTGCGAGGGGAACCTTTACATTTACCTTAAGATGCTGTGCCAGAGAGACTATTGGTGCGATCCAGTATCCATCAGATCCAAAGATCCAACCCTTAAATTATGAAACTATATTTCAAAACAGAAAATAATCTTTAGTTCAATGTTCATCTTCTAGTTTGGTCTGCTGTATTTTTCCTGTACTTTGGTTGGACTTGTAAAGCTTGACAAATTAAGGCGGGTTGGTTTTTTTTTTTAAGAACAGTTGGATTTCCACATGATGCTAAACTATAAACCAGGGGTTTCCAAACTTGACAACTTTAAAGTTTGTGGACTTCATATTACATATTTAATAATACATGGGCTGAGAGCAGCGAGAACTGTATTTGCACAATATTGGAAAAATGGGGATACACCTACAGATGAAAGTATATTTTAAAAAAATATTAGACTGTGCAGAGATGGATAGATTGACATTAATAATAAAAGATAAGGAAGAAACAGAATATTTTTTAACATGGGATTTGTTTTATCAATGGTTAGATAGAAGAGGTAGAAATTAGAGGATGAAAGATTACTGATATGTATAAGTAAATGATTCAAGAATTTCATTATATACAAACATTATTATTATTATTATTATTATTATTATTATTATTATTATTATTATATCTTTGGTGAGATTCACAGCCTTTGAGGCTGGTTAATAGCTCAGCAGCTCGAGTCCTAACCAAGGACCTAGGAACTATTAAGGTATCGTCGGAGGATGTAAGCTGTTCCGAGTAAGGTGGTTTTTTGTAGAGTCAAAATGTTCAAGTCCAGTAAATTTAGAATTTCTAAATAGCGGGGTAGCCCTTTGGGTATTGCTCCAAGGGCTCCAATTACAATCGGGACAACACACGATTTCTTTTTCCACAATCGCTCAACTTCAATTTGCAAGTCCCGGTACTTTGTGATTTTTTTCTTGCTGCTTATCTTCAATCCGTGCATCACCAGGTATTGCAATGTCAATGAACCATACTTTTTTCTTTTCAACTACTGTTATGTCAGGTGTGTTGTGGACCAAGTGCCTGTCAGTCTGATTCCTAAAGTCCCACAAGATCTTAAGTTTCTCATTCTCTAAAACTTTCTCAACCTGATGTTCCCAGTGGTTTTTGCTGTACTCAAATCCAAACTTCTGGCACAATTTCCAGTGAATGATCTTAGCAACACGGTCATGGCATTGTAGGTAGTCAGTTTGTGAAATTTTGTTGCACTCACTGATCAGGTAGTCGACTGTCTCATCTTTCTCATTGCAGAGGCGGCATTTGCTATTGGTGGTAACATGTTGAATTTTTGCCTTCATGCAGTTTGTGGCTAGGGCTTATTCTTGAGCTGCCAAAATAAAGCTTTCTGTTTCTTTTTTCAGTACTCCTGATCTTCTTCTTCTTCTTCTTCTTCTTCTTCTTCTTCTTCTTCTTCTTCTTCTTCTTCTCTTCTTCTTCTTCTTCTTCTTCTTCTTCTTCTTCTTCTTCTTCTTCCTCCTCCTCCTCCTCCTCTTCCTCTTCCTCTTCTCCTTCTCCTTCTTCTCCTTCTTCTTCTTCTTATTATTATCTCTTTTATTCATTAAACATGAAACTCAGTCAACAGAACATTTAAAAATGTATCATAAATACTATTGACTGGTGCTAATGGTTGATACGGGTTGCTGCCAACGTCCTAGGTATCAACCAAGTATCTTCTTAAAATATAGGATATGCCGAGTAGCACAGTTTTTTGCAGTTCCGCTGGTGTTATTGCAGGAAGCTGCAATTTCTTGATGTGTTTTGTAAAATTCTTGGACATGGTACCAAGCGCCCCGATGACAATGGGTATCACTGTTAGGCCAGAATAATGGATGGAAACTGATCAAGGAGAGATTCAACCTGGAAATAAGGAGAAATTTTCTGACAGTGAGAACAATCAACCCATGGAACAGAAGTTTCTTTTGGAAGTTGTGGGAGCTTCAAGAAGCTTCAACTCTTTCAAGAAGAGACTGGACTGCCATCTGTCAGAAATGGTGTAGGGTCTCCTGCTTGAGCGGGGGGTTGGACTAGATGACCTCCAAGGTCCCTTCCAACTCTGTTAATCTGTTAAACTAACAGCTTCCCTCTCTTGCCTTTGCAGTATTTATACAAGCTGACACAGGCCACAGTGTGGGACGCATAATGGATTTTGAAAATGTGTTAGAGCCCCGTTTGTTTAACACTTTAAATATTTAGATTCACTCCTGCTCGTTTACACAGCCTTCTCCTGTGCTATTTATAAGATTTTGTAAACTTCTGGTTGGTTGGGGAGTCCAGGTTTTGACGCCGAGCAAGGCGGTTGCACGATGCCAGCATGGGTCTGAAGTCTGCACTTTTTCAACCGTAAAGCTTGCTTAAAATAATGAGCAGAAACGGTTCTCTTTTTCGAGCTTTCACTCCACGCGTGCACAACAGACCATGTTGCCTCTCTCTCTAGGCAACCAGACGGATTTCTTTAAAGTCAGAGGTGGGATTTCAGCAAGTTCTGACCAGTTCTGGAGAACCGGTAGTGGAAATTTTGAGTAGTTCGGAGAACTGGTAGTAAAAATTCAGACTGGCCCCGCCCCCATCTATTCTCTGCCTCCCTGGTCCCAGCCGATTGGGAGGAAATGGGGATTTTGCAGTATCCTTCCCCTGGAATGGGGTGGGAATGGAGGTTTTACAGTATCCTTCCCCTGCCACGCCCACCAAGCCACCAAGCCACACTATGCCCACCAAACCACACCCACAGAACCGGTAGTAAAAAAATTTGAAACCCACCACTGTTTAAAGTATCTGTCTTTCCAATGCAGCGGTGTCAAACTCACGGCCTGTGGGCTGGATCTGGCCTGCAGGGTGCTTAGATCTGGCTCACGGGGCAGGGGTGAGTTCTACTTACCTTTACTACCAGTTCGCATCGTGCCCGCACGCCAGTGATGGGTTCCTCCCGGTTCGGCCCGGTCCTCCTGAGCCGGTAGCGGTGATGATATGACGTCACTGAACAGGTTCTGCCCCCCCCCGCCATCCCGTGCCCCCCACCCCCCTGCGCCCTCCCCACTGCGTTATTCTTACCTTTTATTTGGCCCCACCCCCAATCTATTGCTGCCTCCTGAGTCCCAGCTGATGGCTAGAGGGAAAAAACCTGTTTAAACTCTTGCCGCGGGGCTTCAAAGGGCCGCCCTACAGCTGATCAGTGTTAAAAGAAAGCAAATGAATAGATCAGTGCCTGCAAAAATACATGAGTAGATCAGTGCCTGCAAAAATAAATGGGTAGACCAGTGCCTGCAAAAAATAAATGGATAGATCGGTACAGCTCTGCAAGCAGTTAAAAGCCTGGTAGACCAGTACCTCTGCTAAATCCTAAATATTTGTCACATAACTATCAAGCCACGCCCACAAAATAAGCCACGCCCACAGAACCAGTAGTAAAAAAATTTAGAACCCACCCTTGCCGCTCACGCTGTTCTGCGCATGCACAGATCATCTTTGATGACGTCCGGGTCAGTGGGCGGAGCCTCCCACCAATATTACTACTGGTTCTTGCGAACCGGTCCGAACCAGGGGCAACTCATCACTGCCATGGGGTGCTTAGATCTGGCCCACAGGGCCGCCCTGGAAACAGCAAAGGACCGGCCTGTGCATGTAGCCCTCCCGAGCTCCGTTTTCACTAGCAGGGGGTTGCAGGAGGCCGTCGTTGCTGAAAATGGAGCTCAGGAGCCCGTTTTCGCTGGCAGAGCGTTCGGGCCACCACAGGCGTCTCCGACATGAGTGATGTCGGGCTGGCCACGCCCCCCTGTCCGTCTCCCCCCAAGGTCAAACACAACTCTGTTGCGGCCCTGAATAAAATCGAGTTTGACACCCTTTCTCCAATGGATGGAAACCTATTAAGTTGTGTCAGGAGAATAATTTGGGGTTCCAATTCGAGCTGGGGGTTGCCCAGGAATAAATAAACATGAGATCCAGGCAGCTGTGAGGAAAAGAAGAAATATTGATTCCCAAAAGCAAAGAGTTTGCTTTTGCAAAGAGAAATGGGGTACAGCAGCAGATTTTATAGGGGAGCTTGTCCTGGTATGGAAGTATTTAGGGCGATGCTTGAGGTGTGTGTGTGTATTTGTGTGTGTGTCATTTGTGAATGTTTATTCTTGTGAACATGCAGTTCCGCTGGGAGACCTAACTGAATTAACTCTATTTGTGTTTACAGACTTTATCCTTTGATATGTGGATTAGGTGTGGGGAGCTTATTTGGGGGTTTGAGGAAGTTTGAGTAAACTGGTTCTCAGTCCGTTGTGGTTTCTGTTAATGTTTTAAGGGAAGAGGGAAACAGTGTAAAGAACAAAATATATTTTAATATAAAACCTCTCACAGTTCCATGGAGGGAATGTGACCTCTGAAACAGTGGATAAGTAACTTGTAAAAAACTTGTAAAAACTTGTAAAAAAAGTTTCTGCAAATCTTTTGCAGACTCAGTTAAAAAAAAATTAGACAGTTCTTTTTCCTATCATAGACAAGCTGGATTGAGCATTACTACCATCAGCCTTCCATCCTTCCGAGGTTGGTAAGACTGACTTAGATAGGGCTATAAAGCACTGGGTAGCAGTATATAAATCTTATAAATCTATAAACAGCTAATGCTGTTGCCCTTCCATCCATCCATCCATGATGAGCAGTGGTTAGAATGCAATATTGCAGGCTAACTCTGCCTACAGCCAGCAGTTCGATTTTCACCAATTGAAGCTTGACTCAGCCTTCCATTCTTCCAAGGTTGGTAAAATGAGACTGTTGTGGGCAATAGGCTGACTCTGTAAATCCACTTAAGAGAGGACTGGAAAGTACTGCAAAGTAGTATATAAGTCTTAAGTGCTATTGCTATTGCCCTTCGTTCCTTCCTTCCTTCCTTCCTTCCTTCCTTCCTTCCTTCCTTCCTTCCTTCCGTCCGTCCGTCCCTCGGTCCGTCCATCCATCCATCCATGATGCACAGTAGTTAGATTGCAGTATTGCCGGCAAACTCTGCCCACAGCCAGGAGTTCGATCCTGACCGACTCAAAGTTGACTCAGCCTTCCATCCTTCCGAGGTGGGTAAAATGAGGACCCAGATTGTTGGGGGCAAGAGGCTGACTTTGTAAACCACTTAGAGACTTAGAGACGGCTGGAAAGCACTGTGAAGCGGCATAGGAGTCAAAGTGCTATTGCTATCACTAACTACCAGTTTCGGGAACAGCTTTGTTCCCTTATGCCATCCGTCTGGTAAACTTGCAAGATTCGTTTTTCTCGCCATGCACATGTATACATCCGAACTAGACTGTGTTGTCTCTCTGTGTCATATAATATATGTTGGTATGTGCATAATTTTGTTTTTATTTATCCTGTCATGTTTATGTAGTGTATATTGGAGGCAGTGACCCTTTGAGAGCTGTATGCAATGAAATTGCATTTTAATGCATGCCGATTGGTGTAACATTCTAAGTGACAATAAATTCTAAGTTATTCTAAGTTCTATTACCGTATTTTTCAGAATATAAGACACTCCGGACTATAAGACCTTTTTTGGGGAGGAAAACAAGATATATACGCTAGTGCATGGATATGGGAAATAATATGAAATTTTACCAGTTTGGAACTTTTTAAAGTTTTTTTTCTTTGCAGAGATTGGTATTGTAATCAGAATCAGTAAGTTATTCAGCACACAATCTGTTAGATGTAAAGCTTTTTTCCCCCCTCTCTTTATTTTCCTTCAGGTAACCTTTTAATTAAGTTAGTGAAATGCTTTTTAAATTCCAGCTAGTTGTTGATTCTAGACAGAAATTTTACAACAAAAGGACACAAAGAAGAAAATAAGACTCCTAAAACACTCACAGTAACTCTGCCTCCCAGTTTGCCTTGTTGTAGCAAACAGCCTGCTTTAGTTTCATTTTCATTTTCAGCACAGCCTGATGAGCACAAGAAAAAAAATCCGCCTCCCAACAATTTGCCTGCTTGCAGCAAGCAGCGGAGGCCCACGTGGCAATAGGCTATGGCAATCCCTGCAGCCTGAAACAGCTGAGAGTTGGGAGGCCGATCCGACTGACAATCGACTGCTTGTGCTAATCAGGCTGTGCTGAAGCTGAAACGGACTGTTTTGCTGTTTGCTGCAAGGAGGTAAATTGCTGAGAGGCAGAGGCCAGCGGGTGGGAGCCAGCGGGTGGGCGGGGCTACATTCGGAGTATAAGACGCACCCAAATTTTCACCCTCTTTTAGAGGGGCGGAGTGCGTCTTCTACTCCGAAAAATACGTAAATCAATTTGTAAATCATAAGCAATCAAGTCTGAAAAAGAGAGATGATTGGTGTAGAGGTCAAATCAGTGCTTCTCAACCTTGGCACCTTGAAGATCCCAGAATTCCAAAGGCTGCTTACTTATTTATTTGTTTTCCATATATTTATAACACTCTTTAGGAGAAGTCAAGGGGCGTTTTTCTGTCTAGCGATTTTTATTAAAGGGCAATAGACTTTCCTGAGCTGTGTCTGAACGTTTGATGGAGTGAGCTGCAGCTCACGAAAGGCTAGGGCATCTAATAAAAATTGTAATCAAATGCTCAGGTCACTTATAAAAGCATTAGAACTGGTCTGCTCTAGCTTTGCGTTATGATTGTTATTGTTATGGTACTATTGTAGTAAGGAGCCTGAGTGGCGCAGCAGACTAATGCTACTGTTAAAGGTAGTATTTAGCTTCCAGCTGCCTGCAATTACTGCAAGTTCAATTCTCACCAGGCTCAAGGTCGACTCAGCCTTCCATCCTTCCGAGGTAGGTAAAATGAGGACCCGGTTTGTGGGGGCAATAAGCTGACTTTGTATAAATATACAAAAGTATGAAGGCTATTGCTTAACGCCTTGTAAGCCGCCCTGAGTCTCCGGAGAAGGGCAGCATATAAATAAATAAAAAAAAAGATGTAGCAAGATGAGCCGTGGTGGCACAGTGGTTAGAGTGCAGTACTGCAGGCTACTTCTGCTGATCACCGGCTGCCAGCAGTTTGGCAGTTCGAATCTCACCAGGCTCAAGGTTGACTCAGCCTTCCGAGGTGGGTAAAATGAGGACCCAGATTGTTGGGGGCAAGAGGCTGACTCTGTAAACTGCTTAGAGAGGACTGTAAAAGCACTGTGAAATGGAATATAAGTCTAAGTGCTACTGTTATCTTCCTTCCTTCCTTCCTTCCTTCCTTCCTTCCTTCCTTCCATCCATCCATCCATCCATCCATCCATCCATCCATAGTTGCAATGGTTACAATGCAGTATTGCAGGCTGACTCTGCTGACTGTCAGCAGTTTGATACTGACCGGCTCAAGGTTGACCCATCCTTCCATCCTTCCAAGGTGGGTAAAATGAGGACCCAGATGGTTGGGGGCAAGAGGCTGACCACTTAGAGAGGACTGTAAAAACACTATGAAGCGGTATATAAGTCTAAGTGCTATTGCTATTGTTGTCTGGTATTCTCATCAGCGCTATTTCCCTTAGCATTTCCAAAGTGACGTAAAATAAAACAGGGATCCTCAAAACTTTTCAGCTCTTTGACCCCTTCATGGTGTTTCAGATTGTTCACTGACCTGCCTCCTCCCCTCCATTACATTATAAAAATAATTTAATAAATACTTCTTCTTTACTTCCTCTTTTAACCGCTTCAGGAGTTGAAGGAAATACAAAGCACCAGAAGGCAACATAAGAAGCAATGGATGGAAACTAACCAAGGAGAGAAGCAACCTAGAACTAAGGAAAATTTTCCTGACAAGTTAGAACAATCAGTCAGTGCAACAGCTTGACTTTAGACGTTGTGGGTGGTTTTCAAGAAAAAAATGGACAGGCACTTGTCTGGAATGGCATAAGGTCTCCTGCTTTGATTATTATTATTATTATTTATTAAATTTTTATACCGCCCTTCTCCCAAAGGACTCCGGGTGGTGAACAGCCAAGATTAAAATACATACAATGTGAAAATTAAAATAATTTAAAACATAATTAAATCAATTTGGCTTCCCCAATTTAAAACCCCTTACCTGTAAAATTAACCAGTTAAAAATTTTAAGCCAGCCCGGTTTGCTGAAATAGAAAAATCTTCAGGGCTCGGCGGAAAGTACGGAGGTCCGGAATCAGTCGTATCCCTGGAGGTAGCTCGTTCCAGAGGGTGGGTGCCCCCACAGAGAAGGTTCTCCCCCTGGGGGCTGCCAGTCGACATTGTTTGACCGACGGCACCCTGAGGAGACCCTCTCTGTGGGAGCGTATTCGCTGGTGGGAGGTTATCGGTGGCAGAAGGTGGTCTCGTAGATATCCAGGCCTAAGCCATGGAGCGCTTTAAAGATAAGAACCAATACCTTGAAGCGCACCCGGAAGACCACCGGAAGCCAGTGCAGCTCACGCAGGAGAGGTGTTACATGGGAGCGCCATGTCGCCCCCACAATCACCCGCGCAGTTGGAGCCTCCGGGTGCTCCTCAAGGGGAGCCCCATGTAGAGAGCATTACAGTAGTCCAGGCGGGAAGGGACGAGGGCATGAGTGATCGTTCTTGGGCAGAGGGTTGAACTAAGTGACCTCCAAGGTCCCTTCCAACTCTGTTATTCTGAGTTTTGAGGATGTTTGCAATTGCCTATAGACCAGGGGTGTCAAACTCATTGGGGGCCACATCAGGGTTGTGTTTGACCTTGCCGGAGCTGGGTGGGCATGGCCGGGGTGGGCATGGACATCACTCATGTCAGGGGGCACCTGTGGTGGCCAGGACGGGGCTTGGGGGGATTCTCCTGCAGCCCTCTGCCAGCAAAAAGGGAGCCCGGGAGGGCCATGCACAGCCCTCCCAAGCTCTGTTTTTGCCGACAGAGGTCCTTCGCTATTCTCAGGGCGGCCCCGCGGGCCAGATCTAAGCACCCTGTGGCCCAAATGCTGCCCGCAGGATTTGAGTTTGAAACCCCTGCTGTAGACTGTCCATTTCTGTTTTAGAATATGTACATCCCAGGAGTGGGTTCTACTTACCTTTATTACCGGTTTGCAACGGGAGCTTTCGCGCATGTGCAGATCACCCATGATGATGTCATGGTGGGCGGAGCCTTCCGCCGTTTTAATACCGGTTCTGTAGAACCGGACCAAACCGGGAGCAACCCACCACTGGTACATCCCAAACTTGGGGTTTCTTTCCCCCTTCCTCCTCCTCTCTTTAGCTGCTCCCCCCAGGTGACTTGAAATAGCCAGGTATTGTGGGAACTGGAGTTCACCATCTCTGCAGATCATCTGACTGAAGTAACAATGAAGTAGATGAGACAGGAAACACGACAAGATGAGAAAATTCTACGCTATCGTAAGGCTGCATGAACAGACTCTTGCCTGTTTGAAAGTACAAATCTCACACCATCTGTTTTCACTGCCTGATACATTAGGGCAAATCCTTTCTAATTTTCTTTCTCTGCCAGTTGTGGAATCCTCTCCCTCTTATCTTATCATTCCCTAGGCAGCTTCTCTTCCTCGGCCTCTCTTCCAAGTTGGTTCTCACATCCAGGGGTGGGCTTCAAAAATTTTAGTAAGGGGTTCTCTGCCCGGTTCCTGGGTGGGCGTGGCCATGGTGGCCGTGGCCTAGTCGACCTCCTGCACTGTGATGGGGGGACGTTTTTGCCCTCCCTGCGCTCCGGAGGCTTTTCTTGAGCCTCCGGGAGGGCGAAAATGGCCTCCCCAGGCTCTGGAGGCCCTCTGGAGGATCCCAAACTTTTGGTAGGCCTGTTTTTCACCCTTCCCGAGTTTCCGCACGCACCCTGCACTTACCTGCATTCAAAACATGTCACA
This sequence comes from Pantherophis guttatus, assembly GCF_029531705.1. The sequence continues at coordinate 5,990,591 of NW_026844073.1, forward strand.
TGGGGACTCCTGGGAGTGGAGAGCGGGGTGGGCGGGGCCAGACAAGAGTAGGTTTTGGGGGCTCTCAGAATCTTAGCTAGAGGTTCTCCCGAACCCCTACGAACCCCCAGCAGCCTACCCCTGCTCACATCCCATTGCGAGGCTGAAGTGGAGATCTGGGGGAGATGCCTGCAGAACCTTGGATGAGATGAAAGACAAGAGAAAGGAGGGTTTTTTTATTTCAAAGCTCCCATTAATTGGGTTTCTTGGCAGAAACGGCTTTGCGGGCACCTCATGGCAGAGCTCCACAATGAGTGGTGACTCTCCCAAAGTGAAAGGGTGTGAATAATCAACAAAATACATTTCTCCGACTTGCAGCTCTCAACCTCGCATTCCCTCCTGCAACATTTCACAAGATGAAGCCTGGCACCTTCATTTCACCACTTCCACCCTGACGTGGTGGGAGTCAGGACAAAAAGAGCGAATCACATCTAATGCTTTTCCTGGGTACGCAAGCCTTCATCGTTTACGCTGGAAACTCGGGCCCCTTTCAGGTGTGGAAAAGGTGGTTTGGGGGAGTGTATGCTTTGCTTTCCTGGCAACCTATTTGTTGTGTGCGACCGAGGCTTGATTAGACTGGCTGATTATGTGCCGTTAAATAGGCGACTTAGAATAACTGAGTTGGACGGGACCTTGGAGGTCTTCTAGTCCAACCCCTTGCTCAAGCAGGAGACCCCATACCCGTGATGGCGAACCTATGGCACGTGTGCCAGAGGTGGTGTGCAGAGCCCTCTCTGTGGGCATGTGTGCTGTGTTCTTCTGGTTTCTGAAAAACAGCCTGAAAAATGCTCTGAAGAACAGTCCAAAATGGCCCAAAAAACCAGCCTGAAAACTGCCCAGAAACAGCCTGAAAATGGCCCCAAAACAGCTCAAAAAAAGGGCCTTTTGGGGGTCAAAAACAGCCTGAAAACAGCCCGAAAAATGGGCTGAAAACATCCTGAAAACATCCTGAAAAACATCCTGAAAACAGGCATGTGCACGCCAGCCAGCTGACTTTCGGGTTTCCACCGCTCCAGCACACACATATGCACGCAAATGCACACACGTTCAAGTTTGGGTTTGTTATGCTATACCCTGTTTTTGCTCTGGGAAGTCCGGGGGGGGGAGGCGGGTTTGGAGGGAAGCGGAGGGGGGAGGAGGGATGGGAAAAATTTGCTGTAATACTTGTTAAAACTTTTTAATTAAAAAAAAAAAAGTTTGGGCACTCGGTGCCGAAAAGGTTCGCCATCACTGCCCTATACCAGTGATGGCTAACCTTTTGCCATCGTGTGCCAAAAGCTGGGGGAGCATGGGGGGAGGTGTCATGCGTGTGCGTGTGCCCACACCCATAATTCAATGCCTCTCCATGCCCGCCCCCCCCCATGCATGCACGCGGAACCCCCTGCACTCCCCCTGCTTTTTGCATGCAACGGTAAAAAGGTTACCAGTGGGCCCGGAAGGCCTGTTTTTCGTCCTCCCCAGGCTCCAGAGGCTTTTTTGGAGCCTAGGGAGGGTGAAAACGGCCTTCCCCACCATCCACCACCCCTGGAGGCCCTCCGGAGGCCCCTCCAGTGGGCCCAGAAGGCCCGAAAATCAGCTGGCTGGCACGCACATGCATGCTGCAGCTGAGCTAGGGCCACATTAGTGTGCCCACAGATATGGGCTCCACGTGCCACCTGTGGCACGCGTGCATAGGTTCACCATCACAGCCCTATACCATTTCTGATAAGTGGCTGTCTAGTGTCTTCTTGAAGGCCTCCAGTGATGGAGCATCCACAACTCCATGTGCCACCTGTGGCACGCGTGCATAGGTTCACCATCACAGCCCTATACCATTTCTGATAAATGGCTGTCTAGTGTCTTCTTGAAGGCCTCCAGTGATGGAGCATCCACAACTCCACGTGCCACCTGTGGCACGCGTGCATAGGTTCACCATCACAGCCCTATACCATTTCTGATAAGTGGCTGTCTAGTGTCTTCTTGAAGGCCTCCAGTGATGGAGCATCCACAACTCCACGTGCCACCTGTGGCACGCGTGCATAGGTTCACCATCACAGCCCTATACCATTTCTGATAAGTGGCTGTCTAGTCTCTTCTTGAAGGCCTCCAGTGATGGAGCATCCACAACTCCAGGAGACAAGCTATTCCACGGATTAATTATTCTCACTGTCTGAAAATTTATCTTTACCTCTAGGATGGATCTCTTTTTAACAAGCTTCCCCATATTATTTCTTGTCCTGCCCCATGGTGCTTTGGAGAACAAGTTGACCCCTTCTTCTCCGTGGCAACTATTGGAAGACAAATACCATGTCCCCACTCCAAAATTTAGACCCTTCAGACCCTTTATCCTCTTTGTTGCTCTTCTCTGCACCCTTTCTGTGGTCTCCATGGTCATGTATTCAGAATTCAGATGCTTGGCAACTAGTTCATACTTATGACCGTTGCAATGTCCCAGAGTTATATGATCCACTTTTGTGACCTTCTGACAATAGAATAGAATAGAATAGAATAGAATGGAGTGGAGTGGAGTGGAGTGGAGTGGAGTGGAGTGGAGTGGAGTGGAGTGGATGGAGTGGAGTGGAGTGGAATGGAATGGAATGGAAAATAGAATAGAATAGAATAGAATAGAATAGAATAGAATAGAATAGAACAGAACAGAACAGAACAGAACAGAACAGAACAGAACAGAACAGAATAGAATAGAATAGAATAATAAAGAGGAAAATGGAATGGAATGGAATGGAATGGGATAGAATAGAACAGAACAGAACAGAACAGAACAGAATAGAATAGAATAGCGGTAGAAAATACGGAATAGAATAGAATAGAATAGAATAGAATAGAATAGAATAGAATAGAATAGAATAGAATAGAATAGAATAGAATAGAAAAGAAAATATGGAATGGAACGGAACGGAACGGAACAGAACAGAATAAAAAATATGGAACGGAACGGAACGGAATAGAATAGAATAGAATAGAATAGAATAGAATAGAATAGAATAGAGGATAGGATAGGATAGGATAGGATAGGATAGGATAGGATAGGATAGGATAGAAGATAGGATAGGATAGGATAGGATAGGATAGGATAGGATAGGATAGGATAGGATAGGATAGGATAGGATAGGATAGGCCAAGTATGATTGGACACACAAGGAATTTGTCTTCGGTGTATATGCTCACAGTGTACATAAAAAGCAAAGACAAGGAAAGACAATGGAAAAGATTCCCTTAACAACCACCTTAGGAACATGTCGTGATTAACTTAAGAACATTCGTCAAATGGGGCAAAATTTGCTTAGCAAACGTCTCACTCAGCGACAGAATTGTCGGGCTCAATTGCGGTCGTAAGCTGAGGACTACCGCATTCCCTCCTACCCACCCCCTACAACTCAAGCACACCATGTCCCCTTACAATTATATTCTCACAGGGTTATTATTTTTCTTCCCCCATCCCCAGCCAGGAAAATTTCCAAAGCAAATAATTGAGGAAAAGGAACAGCAGAATCTACCGGGAGGTTGAGTTTAAAATATGAATGAAAAAGCTGGGGCAGAAAATGGGGAAAAAAACCCTCTATAAATGGGGTATAGAATGGAGAAGCATTGAGTCATTTTTCGTACCGCCGTTTAAAAACTGTTGCAGAGTTTGGCAGTCGGAACATTTCTCCTTTTCTCTTTTTCCCTCTTGCTGTCCATCTCCCGGTTCTGCCTGGTTCCTGATTTCCTCCCACCCCCTCACTCCCACCACCCCTGTTATTTCGGGAGTGAATGCTTGTACGTTGAACTTGCCAAAAGCGGCTGGGACATTTCAACAACATTCCCTGGGGCAGAATTGTTACTCTTGGAAGCTTCCCTGATCCAAACCACCACAAGCCCATTCTGTACTTAGACAATTGTCGGTTTAATAGACAGTTTAGAGAAAGTGGATTCAGCCTCGCTCGCAAATGAGCATTTTTCTCTGATTCATTTTCCAGCTGAATGGCCTGAAATAAATGAAATAATATGCTTCTACTCCTTTTTTTTTTTTGGTCTTTTGCTCTGGAACACACACATACACACATACTAAGGAGCAAAAAAGGGATACACGCAGTCCTCAACGTACGGCCGTTTCATTTAGTGACGCTTCAAAGTTACGGTGGTGTAGGAGATGACCAGGCTGAGCTTGAGAGAGGCCTCAAATGCATCATCGGTCACGAGTCCCTTCGTGATCTTGGAGTCTTCGTTGACCATTGCTTAAATACAGGTAGTCCTCGACTTACGGCAGTTCATTTAGTGACTGCCGTTACAACGGCAATGAAAAAAGGAACAAAAAGATGTGGAGACTCTAGAAAGAGTGCAGAGAAGAGCAACAAAGATGATTAGGGGACTGGAGGTTAAAGCATATGAAGAACGGTTGCAGGAACTGGGTCTGTCTAGTTTAATGAAGAGAAGGACTAGGGGAGACTAGCAATGTTCCATTATCTCAGGGGCTGCCCCAAAGAAGAGGGAGTCAAGCTATTCTCCAAAGCACCTGAGGGCAGGACAAGAAGCAACAGGTGGAAGCTAATCCAGGAGAGAAGCAATTTAGAACTAAGGAGAAATTTCCTGACTGTGAGAACAATTAATCAGTGGAACAACTTGCCTCCAGAAATTGTGAATGCTCCAACACTGGAAGTTTTAAAGAAGATGTCAGATAACCATTTGTCTGAAATGGTGTAGGGTTTCTTGCCTGGGCAGGGGGTTGGACTAGAAGACCTCCAAGGTCCCTTCCAACTCTGTATTTCTATTTCTATTTCTATTTCTATTTCTATTTCTATTTCTATTTCTTTATGAGCATTTTTCATAGTTAGGACCTTTACAGCATTCCTATGTATTTGCAATGGTTGCAGTGTTCCCAGGATAATGTGATTGCCATTTGTGAGTTTTCTCAGCTGGTTTCCGACAAGCAGAGTCAATGGGGGAAGCTGGGTTCACTTAATGACCATTTGACCATCATTTAACAACTGCAGCGATTGACTTAAGAAGCATGACAAAAAAAGGCCGCAGAATCAGGTGTAACTCACTTAACAACTTCCCTTGCTTGGCAGTGGAAATTCTGGCCCCAGCTGTGGTCATAAGTCAAGGACTGCCCTTTGCAGACATGAAATTGTCCTTCTTGGTGGAACAGAACTCCGACCAATATAAGGAGCTACTGAAGAAGGCCTGGAAAATAATATTTCTGTACTGTAATAAAGTTAAATTATCATCAGAATCAAAGAAAGCAATGAGATACCAAATGGGAGATGCATGGGAGAACTGGAATGAGTTAGAAGAAGTTTAATTATGTATCACTTATTTATCAAATAATATAGATGCGAAATTATTACGGGATAGCGGCTGATCTGTCCCAAGGAGTTTTATTAATTTTCAGAACCTGTGTAGAAAAAAATGCATCTTGGTGTGTACCTTTAGATCTGTTTGAAATCTATTTTTGTTTCCTATTCATTGAACAACTGTAATATTGAGGATGAAGGCTGTTTCTAGGGGGGGAAAGTGAGCTTATTAAGCTGCAGAATAACAGAAAAAAAGAGTTGGAAGGGACCTTGGAGGTCTTCTAGTCCAACCCGCAGTTTAAGCAGGAAACTCTACACCACTTCAGACAAATGGTTATCCAACATCTTCTTTAAAACTTCCAGTGTTGGAGCATTCACAACCTCTGGAGGCAAGTCGTTCCACGGATTAATTGTTCTAACTGTCAGGAAATTCCTCCTTAGTTCTAGGTTGCTTCTTTCCTTGATTAGTTTCCATCCGTTGCTTCTTGTCCTGCCTTCAGGTCAGTGGTGGGTTTCAAATTTTATTACTACCGGTTCTGTGGGCATGGCTTGGTGGGCGTGGCTTGGTGGGCGTGGCAGGGGAAGGATACTGCAAAATCCCCATTTCCTCCCCATCAGCTGGGACTCGGGAGGCAGAGAATAGATGGGGGCGGGGCCAGTCAGAATTTTTACTACCAGTTCTCCGAACTACTCAAAATTTCCGCCTACCGGTTCTCCAGAACTGGTCAGAACCTGCTGAAACCCATTTCTGCTTCAGGTGCTCTGGAGAAATCTAAAGTTTAGAGCAATCTAAAGTTGTAATTTTAAGGAGAATGGCACGGCAAAATAAGGAAGTGGAAGAAAATGGATAAAAATAATGTGTTAAGGCATCTCTTTTTAGAAATAGGAACCTTATCTATGGCATCCATTAGTTAAAAAAAAATACCCTTGGCTTTGTTATGCAAAAAGGCTAATTTAGGAGAAAGCCATTTACGGTTATCATCAAAGGTATAAATCTTTCACTTGGTTGTATTTAAGAAGCCATAAAAGGGAGAAATGGTTCACAGGCTGCTTATTTAATTGCGTCGTTGAATTTGTCACTTGCTTGGAGACTAGCTTCCATTTGTAGAGGAGGGGAGGGTGGACTTTGGAGTGGTTGGGTCCTCTCCTTGATGGATTTAGGAAGTTTTATGGTCTGGCCAACACCAGAAAGTGAGAGAGGTTGAATCTTGGGCATCCTATCCAGTTTTAGGCAGATGTTAATATTTCCTTGTGCTTTTCACCTGAAAATTATAGGAGACTGATATATTGACCAGTGTGATCTGGAGCTACCCAAAGGGGTTAGGATTGCAGATGAACACAAGTTGCTCACCTCAAATATATACAGAGAGCCAGTTTGGCCTAATGGTTTAAGGTGCCAGGCTAGTCTTCTGACCTAGACTTCCCTAGAGATTAAACAGCACAAACTTAGTCCCGGCAAATCTCTTTAATTCATAGGGCTGTAAATTACTGATAAACAGTCTTTCAGAGGAAGGTTATCAACACCCAACCTATCTCACGTGGAACGCTGCCAAAGAGCTAATTTCCAGATGCAGGGCAAGGCGAAACTTGGCACAGAGTCACAAACAGTATTTTCAAATCTTGAATCGGCCAGATGAACTAATTGCTTCCTGCAAAAGCTCACATCCTTTTCGCTTCTCTTTTATGTCTTATGGGAGGGGCCAATCATCTCCAAGCCTTACTCCCAAGTCGACCCTGTTTCCTTAATTGTTCCTGTCTCCTGGGCAGCTCTGCGCATGCGCACACTGGGAACAGGCTCACGCTGTTTTTCTGCCTCGCTGATGTCAGACTCCGGAGACTCTGGAGGCAGCAAAGAATTACCAGATGATAGTTCTCTGCCTCCGACTCAGAGCCCTCATCCGAGCCTTCCCCAGACTCCAGGACTGGCCCACATTCCTCCCCAACCTCCTCAATGTCCAAATCTGCTGCCAGCTCTGCTGGCCGCTGGCAGGCCACAACAGCTAGACGGGAAGACTGTGAGTTCTAGTCCCGCCTTAGGCATAAAAGATGGTTGCGTGACTTCGGGCCAATCCTCCAGGAAATGGTATGTTCTAGTCCCGCCTTAGGCATGAAAGCTGGTTGCGTGACTTTGGGTCAATCACCAGGAGACCGTGAGTTCTAGTCCTGCTTTAGCCATGAAAGCCAACTGGGTGACTTTGGTTCAATTACCAGGAGACTGTGAGTTTTAGTCCCACTTTGGGGATTTTAGGTATGATAGCTGGTTGAGAGACTTCGGGTCAGTCATCAGGAGACTGTGAGTTCTAGTCCTGCCTTAGCCATGAAAACTGGCTTGGTGAGCTTGGGCCAATCAGCAGGAGACCATGAGCTCTAGTTCCGCCTTAGGCATGAAAGCTGGTTGGGAGAACTTTGGGTCAATCACCAGGAGACTGTGAGTTCTAGTCCTGTTTTAGCCATAAAAGCCGGGCAAGATGTCCTTAGGCCAACCACTCTTTCTCAGCCCACCCCACTTCACAAGGTTGTTGTTGTGGAGAAAATAGGAGGAGGAAAGTGAGTTGGATATGTTGGCCTCCTTGAGTTATTGGCCTAAATAAGAAAGATGGGATCCAAATTAAATAAATTAATATGCCTCTGCTAGTATGGGTGTTTAATCATTAATCCTTTATCCTTGTTTGCCAAGGGGGCTATGTTGGGGGGCAGACCAGTGCTTGTTTTGAATCTTTTAAGCCCTCCAGAGTCCCTTGTGTGATATGGGTGGCTATATAAAGGATATCAATGAATGAAATAACCATTCAGTGCCCACATAAGTTGGGCTCTTCTGGGTTATTTTGCCAAACTGGGAGCATGTCAATCCGTGCAATTGCGCCAAAGGCATTTTGATGTTCCTCTCGGTTGGAGCTGCTCAAAGCCGCCACAATCAGAACTGGCTCCGCTGACCTCAAGGTGCTTAGAGAGATATGGATGACAAGCAGCTCTCCCCAAAAATATTCTGGCAGGGAGAAGCTTCTTGCCAGCTACCATAAAGGGACAGGAAAACTCCACAGAGGGAAAGGGAGATTAAAAAGACGTTCAAGGGTTTTAAAATGGCGTGGAGACCAAGGGTGCTATTCAGCAGGTTCTGACAGGTTCTGGAGAACCGGTAGCGGAAATTTTGAGCAGTTCGGAGAACCGGCAAACACCACCTCTGGCTGGCCCCAGAGTGGGGCAGGAATGGGGATTTTGCAGTATCTTTCCCCCAGGAGTGGGGAGGGAATGGGGATTTTGCAGTATCCTTCCCCGGGAATGGGGAGGGAATGGAGATTTTGCAGTATCCTTCACCTGCCACACCCACTAAGCCACACCACGCCCACCAAGCCATGCCCACAGAACTGGTAGTAAAAAAAAATTGGATTTCACCACTGGTGGACTAGATGACCTCCAAGCTCCCTTCCAACTCTGTTGCTGTTAACTGTTAACCATTTGAATGAAGGAGAGAAGCAGTGGTGGGCTGTTGCCGGTTGTTAACAACCGGTTCGCCCAGCACCGAAAATGTGAGCGTGTGCACATGTGGCTTCAAAAGCACGGTGATATAGGATGGGATAGCGATAGTGCTTTGGTGTCCATCCAGCAAGGAGAAGGGAAGTAGCTGGGAAGGAGGAGGGTGGAAGGAGAGGGCCCCATTTTTTTCCGCTTCTGAATTTCCGACGGCCCAAAAGGCCTGATGAATTGCATTCCAAATGAGGAATGGCACGGACAACTTTAGCAAATGAAGAGCGGGTTTTGATTTCTGAGTGTGACAGGACCACTCTGGCCCCCAGTTATGACAGCCCCTCCTCTTGGGTGGAAATGATTATTTATAGCCCTTTTGTCAGTTGGCACTTTCGCTGCAAGGATCTGTTTTCGCTCTGTAACATCCCTGGCCCAGGCTAAGACATTCTCACTCACCATCATCCTAAAGATGATAAATGAACTGTGGCTTGGTTGCAGGCCTCCCTTCCCCCTCCCCCCCTCTGTATGTGTGTGTGTGTGGGGGTAGAGGGATCTGACCTTCAGAATCAGGATCTTATTGATTTCAGTCCATTAGTGCACAGAGGGATTTTCCTGACAGTGAGAACAATTAACAAGTGGAACAACTTGCCTTCAAAAGTTGTAGATCAGTGGTCGGTTCCTCCCGGTTTAGCCCGGTTCGGCCGAGCCGGTAGCAGTGAAGATATTTATTTATTTATTAAATTTATATACCGCCCTATTCCCGAGGGACTCAGGGCGGTGAACAGCGAAAGATAAAAATACATGTAATACAAACATTAAAAAACCAATTAAAATATACTAAACACTCTGGTCCTAGATAATTCAAGACATCTCAGTTTAAAACAAAATCAGAAGCAATATAAAGGGAAAATTAGGCCAGGCCGGCCTGCTGAAACAGGAATGTTTTGAGGGCACGGCGGAAAGTGCGCAGATCCGTGATCTTCTGTATCTCTGGGGGGAGCTCGTTCCAGATGGTGGGTGCCCTCACAGAAAAAGCTCTCCCCCTGGGGGCCGCCAGTCGACACTGTTTGGCTGACGGCACCCTGAGAAGCCCCTCTCTATGGGAGCGTACTGGGCGGTGAGAGGCTATTGGTGGCAGAAGGCGGTCTTGTAAGTACCCCGGTCCTAAGCTATGGAGCGCTCTAAAGGTGGTAACCAAGACCTTGAAGCGCACCCGGAAGATCACCGGGAGCCAGTGCAGCTCGCGCAGGAGGGGAGCCACATGGGAGCGCCATGCTGCTCCCATAACTACCTGCGTGGCCGCGTTCTGGACCAGCTGGAGCCTCCGGGTGCTCCTCAAGGGGAGACATCACCGAACCGGTTCTCTTTGTTCGGGAGCTGGGTCCTCCCGCCTGCCCCCCCCTGCGTTAGTCTTACCTTTTATTTGGCCCCGCCCCCAATCTATTCGCTGCCTCCCGAGTCCCAGCTGATCTGCTAGAAGGAAAAAAGCTGTTTAAACTCTTGCCGCGGGGCTTCAAAGGGCCGCCCTACAGCTGATCAGTGTTAAAAGGCAATGTGTAGACCAGTGCGCTCGAAAAACAAATGGGTAGACCAGTGCCTCCAAAAACAAATGGGTAGACCGGTACAGCTCTGCAAGCAGTTAAAAGCCTGGTAGACCAGTACCTCTGCTAAATCCTAAAGAATTGTCACATGACCATCAAACCACGCCCACAAAATAAGCCATGCCCACAGGACCGGTAGTAAAAAATTTTAGAACCCACCCCTGTTGTAGATGCTCCATCACTGAAGGTTTTTCCAGTCTGAAAATGGTGTAGAGTTTCCTGCCTAAACCGGAGGTTGGACTAGAAGACCTCCAAAGTCCCTTCCAATTCCATTATTCAGTCAAACCATAGGAGATTACAAACGGGTCACTGTTCTCATTTCTTGAATCATATAATGTCAAAAGTTGGAGGGTATCTAGCCCAAATTCCTACCCAGTGAGGAATTGGTCACCACAACTATTTTTCACAAATAGTTTTAACAGCCTCTCTATGGGAAAGGGAAATGTAGCCTATTGATCTATTGGATCTAATAAGGCCTAGGTGGAAAGTAACAGGTCCCAGGAGAAGAGACACAAATCAAGAGTCTTCGGCTAGGATGATTTCATAATGTCACAGAACTATTTGTAATCTGCTGAGCTGCTGGAGTTTGCGTAATGCGATTTTGCAAAGTGCGTCGTTTTATAAATATATATGGACAGAGAAGGATGGAACCGTGAGAAAATAGGGAACTGAAAGTAGCCAATGGATAGACGTTTGCGATGCACACGGGTATATGTGGGAACTGAAGGAAGTAAGTTGTGAAATGCATGCAGAAAAGTATAAAAATAATGTCTTGGGGTGAGTTCGGTGCCACTGGCCTACAGCTGTCTTTACCGGACCAGCTATATCAGTGGACCAGTGATGGAATTCAATTTTTTTACTACCAGTTCTGTGGGCGTGGCTTGGTAGGTGTGGTGGGGCTTAGTGGGCGTGGCAGGGGAAGGATACCATTCGGAGAACTGGTTGTCAGGTTTCGATGTCGTCTCAAATAAATTGCATTTCCAAACAGATAATCTTTGATGAAATCTTTCATTTATTAAGCACGACAATCTGTCCCCGATTATGTCGAAGCCAACACTGACTTCCTGACCCCAAACCTTCCCTTTCCGTTCCCCAATTCTCTGCGTCTCATTGGCCATCTTCCAAATCACTCTCCCCATATCTACTACTTCAGCTCCCAGGAATGTCCCCCCTCCCACCCCATCTCCTACGGGATATTCTCTTCAGGGAAAATAAGTAGGTGAAAAATCAAGCATCCTCTTGCCAGCTGCCCCCTCTTCTCCTTCTTATGTCAGCACTGGAACGAATGTAGTTTGAAGTGCTGACACCGGTAGTGGAAATTTTGAGTAGTTCGGAGAAACAGCAAATAACACCTCTGGCTGGCCCCAGAGTGGGGAGGGAATGGAGATTTTGCAGTATCCTTCCCCTGCCACGCCCACCAAGCCACACCACGCCCAGCAAGCCACGCCCACAGAACCGGTAGTAAAAAAAAAATGGATTTCACCACTGGATTGGACAATCATTCGTCCATGAAGGTAGTTAGATTAGAGTAGGGGGATAAATTAGAAGACTCCCAAAGTCCCTTCCAACTCTGATATTCTATATTCTATTTTGCATTCTTATCTTATTTTCTGCAAGATCGAATAATTCTGCCCTGCTTTCTCTCGGACAGTTCTTCAGACCCTAAGAGCAGCTCTCTTGTCTCTCTGCAGCCTTCTCTTCTCCAAGCTAAACATAGCCAATGCATCCTATTGCTTCTCCTAAGTTTTCTTTCCATGCCCTTCATCCTTCATCTAACTTCCTGACAGTTAGAACAATTAACCAGTGGAACAACTTGCCTCCAGAAGCTGTGAATGCTCCAACAGTGGAAGTTTTTAAGAAGAAATTGGACAACCATTTGTCTGAAGTGGTGTAGAGTTTCCTGCCTAAGCAGGGGGTTGGACTAGAAGACCTCCAAGGTCCCTTCCAACTCTGTTATTCTATTCTATTTTTCTTGTTGTCATCTGGACATCCTCCACTTTGACAATATCCTCCTTAAAATGCAGACTAGAAACTTTTTTTTAAAAAAAATAAGACTTTAAAGAACGTAAGTAAGGTTACTGTGCTTAGGAGAAGTCATAACATTAACATTTTGACAAAACATTCTGTAACATTTTAACAAAAAAAAAAAACCCTTCCAAACTAAACAAAGACAATTGGTCACAATTTTAGTCCTTGGGTTACCAAAAGAAGGAAGAAGAGAGACTTAGAAAGCTCTTAGAAGGCTCAAGGTTGACTCAGCCTTCCGTCCTTCCGAGGTGGGTAAAATGAGGACCCAGATTGTTGGGGGCAAGAGGCTGACTCTGTAAACCACTTAGAGAGGACTGTAAAAGCACTGTGAAGCGATATAGAAGTCTAAGTGCTATTGCTATTTGCTATTGTGGGTTTTTCAGTTTCCGAATTGCCCCTGCAATTGGTTCTGCTTTGGCTCCAGACGGCCCCAATGTTTTTATTTTTATTTTTTAAACCTACACAAGGGTGGATCCTCTAAAGCAGGGGTGAAATGCTCCCGGTTCGGACCAGATCCAGTAGCGATGGCGGCGGGTGGTTCGGAGAACCGGTAGCAAAAATCCCTGCCCCCCCCCACAATGCCCAGCTGAGCCACGCGATCATCAGAGGCTTTTTAAAAATTATTTTTAAAAGCATTTTTTCTACAACCTCTTCGGCCGAAAAAATGGTTTTAAAAGTTAAACACCAGGGCCTGGTGGCTCAGCAGACTGATAGCATTGTGATTAACACCAGCTGCCTGCAATTACTGTAAGTTCGAATCTCACCAGGCTCAAGGTTGACTCAGCCTTCCATCCTTTCTAAGGTAGGTAAATTGAGGACCCAGTTTGTGGGGGCAATAAGCTGACTTTGTATAAAATATACAAAAAGGACGAAGGCTATTGCTTAACGCATTGTAAGCCGCCCTAAGTCTCCGAGCAGCATATAAATCAATTTTTTTTTTTAAAAAAAAGCCTCTGACGATCGCACGGCTCAGCTGGGATCGTCAGAGGCTTTTCAAAGCATTTTTTCTACAGCCTCTTCTGCCGAAGAAAAAATGGTTTTAAAAGTTTTTTTTTAAAAGTTGGCCACGCCCACTCAGTCACATTACCCCCACCACCACCAAGCCACACCCACAGAACTGGTAGTAACAAATTTTACATTTCACCACTGCTCTAAAGGTTTTCTGTGCCTTTTCACCTATGAAACGTATGATGGTATTCAGTTAACGTGCTAAATAGCAACGCTTGGGTGACCTGGGGTGACCTTGAAAAACTTAAGGAGGGTCAGGCTTGGCTAGATTTTAAAAAAAAGTGAAATTATTGGTGTTCGGGGTGTCAATATCATCATCATCATCATCATTGCCAAGAGGAGAAGTCAAGCACCATCCATACTGTTCTTGCCACCTTCCTGCCTTTATTTTGTTTATAAACTACTCAAGGCTGCAAACATATCTCATACAGGTACTCCTGGTTCATTTAGTGACCGCTCAAAGTTACAACGGCACTGAAAAAATGGACTTATGACTGTTTTCCACCCTTACGACCATTGCAGCATCCCTGTGATCACACGATTAAAATTCAGACGCTTGGTGACCAATTCATATTTATGATATTTAGTGTCCCATGGGTCATGGGTTTCTCTTTTGCGACCTTCTGATAAGCAAACACCTGCCATGATTCACTTAACAACAGTGGCAAATAAAAGTGGTAAAAAAAAAAGGAGCACAACTCACTTAACAAATGCCTGACTTAGCGAGAGAAATTTTGGGCTGAGTTGTGGTCATAAGTCGAGGACTAAGCATGCGTCGACGCTTGCTTTAATTGCGACGCTTTAATTTGCTTCAAATGCAAATTAAACGGATCGTTCGCCCAAATTTATTGTGGACTGCTGATAGCAATAGCACTTCGACTTATATACCGCTTCACAGTGCTTTTACAGCCCTCTCTAAGCGGTTTACAGAGTCAGCCTCTTGCCCCCAACAAACTGGGTCCTGATTTTACCGATCTCAGAAGGATGGAAGGCTGAATCAATCTTGAACCGGTCAGGATCGAACTGCTGGCAGTGGGCAGAGTTAGCCTGCAATATTGCATTCTAACAACCACACACCGAGGGAAGGAGGGAGGAAGGAAGCAAAATAGATTTACCTGTATTATCCTGAATTTCTTCTATGAATTCACTCCATTCCCTTGTTATGTCTCTTGCATTGTTCTCAGTAAATTGCAGGCAGTGATCTTTGAACTAGACTTATTTTCTGCATATCCAGAATATAAAGGCCACGATATGCATTAAATGATGAAATTGCATGTCAATAATCCCAGATTGCATCTTGTTTCAACTCATCTGCTTCTGAGGGACCCTTGTGGCATGCAAACAAATTGGAGGGACATTGCCTCCTGATTACTTCTTTCATGTCCTGAAATTCATTCAAAATAACAAGCTCTAGCCTTTGAAGTCAGGTTTTTGCTTTCAAAGTGGCTTTGAACAATATTTTTTTAAAAAATAATAATAATAATAACATCTCTGAAATGCACTCCAGTTTGTTGTGATGAACTCTGGCAAACTCTGGCAAACGACTTCACCTTTTGCAAAGGAAGGAGGATAACAATCCCCATCATCCCTTGATTTATCGGTTGGGGTAATGAGTCATGCTAGCTGTGGAGGATGGTTTGTTGATTCTTGGCACGCGGAGATACCAAGAATAAGTAGGTCGTCATTAAAAGTTTAGAGCAGGAATGGAGGAGAATTTTCTACGAGTAGAATATGCATCTAGCTCCTGATATCTAGCCAAACTTTAATAATAATAATGAAGAGGAGGGGGAGGCTGTTTTCTCTGGTTCTTTCTCTTCTGTTCTACTTGGGACAAATCTCACCATGGTCATCACTTCTTTATCCTCCTACCATTGAGAAGGAGATATAGAAGCACAGCCAGCTGCACAAACAGGCTGAAGAACAGTTTTTATCCGTGGGCTGTCAGACTCCTGAATGAGAAATAGCATCATAACTACATAGTATGATGGACTGCAGGGCCGGTGCAACATGTAACATGTTCACACTGGTGCAATAGAACTGGGTGTTTTGTTAATATGATTTATTGGGTTTATTTATTTATTTATTGGTTCGATTTATATGCCGCCCTTCTCCAGAGACTCAGGGCGGTTTACAATGCGTTAAGCAATAGCCTTCATACTTTTGTATATACCTGCTTAGTAGGGCTTTCGCCCCCCCCCAAAGCGGTGTTCTTTTTTATACAAAGTCAGTTTATTGCCCCCATAATCCGGGTCCTCATTTTACCTACCTCAGAAGGATGGAAGGCTGAGTCAACCTTGAGCCTGGTGAGATTTGAACTCGCAGTAATTGCAGGCAGCTGGTGTTACTTAACAGCACTTTAGTCTGCTGCGCCACCAAGGGTTAGGGATTTTCTATCTTCACTGTGAGTTGTATTGTGTTGGGGGGGGGTGCACTGAGGGAGCTCAACCAATCTCATTTTTTATTTTTTATGCCGCCCTTCTCCGGAGACTCAGGGCGGCTTACAATGCGTTAAGCAATAGCCTTCATTCTTTTGTATATTTTATACAAAGTCAGCTTATTGCCCCCACAAACTGGGTCCTCATTTCACCTACCTTAGAAAGGATGGAAGGCTGAGTCAACCTTGAGCCTGGGGAGATTCGAACTAGCAGTAATTGCAGGCAGCTGGATGATAATAACAGGCTATTAGTCTGCTGCGCCACCAGGCTCATTGCACAAATGTTGTGCACTAACAATAAAGAATTGAATTGAATTGAATTGTCTCCAGGTGCTGCCACAACCATAAAGTTTGGATAGTGGCAATGGCAGTGCCCGGAGACAAGCAGAAGAGAACAGGAAAAAAGTGGAGAAAATAACAAATATCCTCAAATAGAACGACTGTGACAAGAGAAAGCAAATGTAGCATCAATAGTAATAAGTGCCTTAGTACAATCCCAAAACAGTTGGAGCATCATTTGAACGCCATCACTGCCATTGACAAATTCACCATCAGTCAGTTGCAAAAGGCAGCTTTACTCAGAAATGCTTGCATCCTGCAATGATATTTGTAACACCATCAAACATCCACATCTGTCTGTCCCCAGTCTGAACATCTGGCTGACTGTGCGACAAACCATAACAACAGAATAACAACCATTGGAAGGGACCTTGGAAGGTTTTCTAGTCCAACCCCCTGCTCAACCTTGGCTGACCTTGAAAAGCTAAACAGGTTTGCACTGAATTGGTGCTTGGATAGGAGCCCTAGAGAAATTCAGGGTTGAAAGCTGGATGGCAAAACTGAAAAAACAAAGAAAGAAACAAAGCATTGGCAAACCCTTTTCGTATTTCTTGCCCAGAAGATACCTTGGAGAAATTTGACTTGAAGGAAATCTGACCTACTCCGTTAAATGGCCCAACCTGAGAATGTATAATCTTCCTAAAATCTATCCAATGACAAGGTATAGATTTCCTAGGAAATCTATACCTTGTCATTGGATAGATTTTTCTGTTTCTGATGGGGTGACGTGTCCATTTTCTGGCCCCCTTGGGAGTTGATTTTTTTTTTTTTTTGGATCTCTGGGGATGCTAGGATACAAAAAGGAGCTTGTCCTACAGGACAGGATATCATTTCCGTGAATAAAGCGGAGACTGGTTTCATGTAATTTATATCCAGTTGTAATGGTATGTGGGAATGACCTTGGGAACAGGAGGAAGATCTGCAAACTAAGCAACGGTTAAATAAGAGGCAACTCAGCCCAGGGAAGCAAAGGAGCATGGCAAACATATGAGAAGGGACTCTCTCTAGTTTCTTGGACTGTAAAAGTGGAGGGTGGGAGAGGTGTATTTTTTCTCCTAGATTACTGTCAGCATGAGCTACTCAAGGTTTTCCTTAAGGTAAACATCTGTGAAACCGCAGCATATTTGTCAAGGTGCGTTTGAAAAAGCAAACGATATCTACCTAAACACCTATTCTTACTCTGCACTTTTAAAAGAGTACATTGTGAGTTAACTGCATTTTAAAGAAATATACTATGGAGAAATTTATAATAGAGCTGAGCCTAAGGAAGGGATCAAGTGTATCATCAGTCTTGAGGTCTCTTTGCACCCAGGAGTGGGCTGCTGGGGGTTTGCAGGGGTTCGGGAGCTAAGATTCTGTGGAGTTTGGAGAACCCCCAAATCCTACTCCTGGGTGGTCCTGCTCACTTCTCCCCTCTGCTCCCAGGAGTCCCCACACAGCCCGTTTTGAATGCAGGTAAGTGCAGGGCGTGTACAGAGGCTCGGGGAGGGAAATAAACGGGCTTACCGGAAGTTTGGGAAGGCAGGAAACAGGCCTCTTTCCAGCCTCCAGAGAGCCTCCGGAGCCTGGGGAGGCAGTTTTCACCCTCCCGGAGGCTCGATAAAACCCTCCGGAGCCCGGGGAGGGCAAAAATGCCCCCCCCACCGCCATGATGCAGGAGGCTGACTAGGCCACGCTCACCACGCCTACCCCCACCCAGCAACCGGGCAGAGAACCCCTTGCTAAAAATTTTGAAGCCCACCCCTCTTTGCACCCACAAGAATGGGTCCAGCCCATCTTGAACTCCATCTTGACATGTATAATAACGTTGAGAAATTTAGACTGAGAAGAGCAGCTTCTCAGGTTAAGGAACATGATGAGCGAAGACAAATGAAACAGAGTCTTCAAAAGCTATGAAGATATCTCAAAGGACTATTTGTAAAGTCCAAACTGTTCTGCACCTCCCTGGTTTCTGTATCTTGGGAAACCCCTGGCATAGAGGATTTACACAGACCCACAGACACATACGCATATACGCCCCCAAAACAGACACTGGGTTTACTGAGTCTCACAAATGAACAGACCAGGATAGGGAAAATCTGTTTGGCACCTGCCAAAACAAACAGAGTGCCATCTAATGGTTGAATTTCAAATTATATAATGGCTTTTTCTTGGCACAGCACCAGCTTCTGTCTCGATCTTAATGAACTTAATGAACTACCAGGGCAAACCAACGAGGAATAGTAACTGTATACAGTTTGAAGGGAACCCTGGAGGTCTTCTAGTCCTCCCCTGCTCCAGTATTGACAAACGTGCTTTCCAGCTGATAGGTTGCCCAGGATGACAACGTTCCTCACCTTCAATGATGTAGAGACTCAACCTCAGGACTCCCCATGATGGCTGGGGAATTCTGGGAGTTGAAGTCCATACCTCTTAAGGTTCTCGAGATTAGGGAACACTGCTCTAAAGTTTCAGAGATGGCCTGGGCTATTCAGTTGCATTTTTATCACCCTTCTGCAAGATTTCATCTATTTATTTATTAAATAACTGGAGTGGAGGCTAAAACATACGAAAAACGGTTGCAGGAACTGGGCAGGCCAACCAAATTATTTGTCATAGCCAGATCTTAGTGGTTTCCACCTTTCTTGAGGCAGAAATTTATACACGTTGTAGCTTGCAATTACAATTTCTAATAAGGGTAATTTTGTAACTTCTCCTGCTATTTTTTATTATTTGGTTTTATTTTTATAATCTGATTTATTATAGTGGATGTGCTATTTTTTTTTTAAAAAAAATTACTACTACAGGTTCAGTGTTTGCATAATATGCACTTCCTAAACAAATAAATCACACCTTCGCACAATGACCTCGTTTACTATGTTAAGAAAATGGCTGAATTCCTCCCATTCTTTGACCCACAAACTAATCAAACCCATTTTAGACTGGCCCAGAATGCGGTACAAATCTATTTTCGGTGATTTCAAGGAAGCAAAAAAATTGCTAATAATGCAGCCAGTGCTTTGGAGGAAAGCTTTTTCTTTTTACGATGTTTGGTTATCATGAATTTGCCAGTTGCCCCGCCCCCCCCTTTTTTCCCCCAGGTGTGTTGCAATGCATTGAAAAAGGTTGGAGCTTTGATTGCTGACATCAATAGTTGTCAGCTGTTATGACATAGTTATGGCTGCCATCTTGATGTTTTGGGGTGCTCTACAGAAACCCATGAGACTGAGAAAAAATTTCTCCGTATTTTGTCAAAGAATAAAGTCCATCTACTTTTTGGTGTGGACCCTGAATGTATTACTTAAGGAGAAAAAGGAAGGAAGGAAGGAAGGAAGGAAGGAAGGAAGGAAGGAAGGAAGGAAGGAGGAAAGAAAGAAAAGAGGGAGGGAGATGGAATGGAGAGAGGTGGAGTGGAGGGAGGGAGGCACAAGGAAGGAAGGAAGGAAGGAGGAAGAAAGGAAGAAGGAAGGAAGGAGGCAGAGAGGGAGGGAGGTGGAGTGGAGAGAAAGATGAAGAAGAAAGGAAGGAAGAAGAGAAAGAAGAAAAAAGAAAAAAGAAAAAGGAAGGGAGGGAGGGAGGGAGGTGGAGTGAGGGAGGGAGGAAGAAGAAGGAAGGAAGGAAGGAAGGAAGGAAGGAAGGAAGGAAGGAAGGAAGGAAGGAAAAATGGAAAACTATTTTTTACAAATACTAAAGGTTGTATGCAAGATTGGTTTTTATTTATTTATTTGTCCACAGTAAAGAAAAGGCCAGGTAGGTTAAATGGTGTCTCCTAGCACCCTTGTAGGCTATGAATGAAAGTGAAATGAGGATGAAGGAGAAAAAGGAGACGATTTGAAAATAGATTCTGTTATTGCAGCAGAATTTCCAAATTGCAAGAAAGCACCTTGAGATCTCGTTTCCTGACCTCCCCAAGTGTAAAACAAACTGGATGAACAGAAGAGAGAAGCATCGCTCTGCGATGGGGAGGGAGTTCTCTGCGGATCAAATGAGGGGCGATAATGCTGCGCTTTCAAATCCTACAGTGAAGGGAAGAGAGCCCTAGATCAGGGACGTCAAACTCAATTTCATTGAGGGCTGCATCAGGGCTGTGGTTGACCTCGGGGAGCTGGGCAGGCGTGGCTGATTGGATGGGCATGGCCAACTGAGCTGGTGTGTCCAACTTGATGCCACTCTGTGGGTGTGGCTGACTGGGTGGGCGTGGCTGACTGGGTGGGCGTGGCCGTCTGGGTGGGCATGGCCAGCTAGACGCCACTCCCCAAACTGCTGGTCTGGTTCCTCTTTGCACTGTGTAGACCACTCCGAAGCGACGCGGGCTGGCCTCTTACATTTATCAGGATGGTCCCACAGGCTGGATCTGACCACATCTGACCACATGGGCCTTGTGTTTGACATCCCTGAACTAGATGAACAGGCCTCTCTTCTCCTTCCTCTCCAACATCTAGATGGGTCTAGGTGTGGTGGTCTGCCAGCAGCCTGTGGAGCTGGCAGCGGAGTCGGACAGTGAGGAGGCTGGGGAGGACCATGGGGCAGCCCTGGAGTCTGGGGAAGGCTCGGACGAGGGCTCTGCATTGGAGGCAGAGATGGGGCCAGGGCCATCTGGGAGCAATGCGCAGACCCCGGAGCCTCCAGAGGCGGATAGCAGAGAGGCAGAGGAATAGGAGGAGCTGTTCCTAGTGCATGCATGTGAAGAGCTGCCAGAAGGCAAGAGCAGCTAAAGCAAAAAGGACGACTTGGGAGTAAGGCCAGGAGATGATTGGCCCCTCCCAGAAGGCTTAAAAGCCCAGCAACAGCTCTTGGGCTCTTTGTAGGAAAGCAACATTGCTACATTTTGTTCCTTGTCATCATCTCTTGCTTCTGAACTTTTGCCAAGAAAAGCCCTTGGCAGGGTGCCAAAGAAGACAAAGGTTGGTGATAAGGCCGAAGGACTGTTTATGAAGGATTTGTTTTGGAATTAATTTGGACTAAGCTGAGAATGAAGTAATTCTCAGCTGTTCTAATAATATATGTTTCTTTAGGACTGATTGTGTCTGGTAATAACTACTCGGGCCTAGGTCACAACACTAGGACAACTCAACTCAGCCAACTCGCCATGGCCAACACGCCGCAGCCAACTCGCCACGTCTAACTCACTGGGGCCAACTCACTGCAGGACAACTCACCGTAGGACAAGAGTTACACTAATATCAAAGAAATGGTGGAATAGAATCGTGAAAAATGGGATGTAAAAGGAAGGGGAAAATGAAACGCGAATGACATTAATTACAATCATGTTTTAATTGTTTTTAATACTTGAATTGTTGAATGGTCCTGCAGCTAGTTATCCTGCAGTGAGTTGGCTATGGTGATTTGGCTGCAGCGAGCTGGCCATGCCTAGTTATCCCATTCCGTATTTAGGTGATAGATTGTAGGATGACGCGAGGGTTATTGAAAATGTACAAGACTGCCCCAGTGAAATTTGCAACCAAGCATTGCTTGGCCAAATTCTGAGCTGGGAATGTAAAACGGGTTGCTTGAATCTGGCTGGTGGGATGCTCTAGGTTTTGTTCTAGAAGCATCTAATGAGGAGGGGTGACTCACTTTTGAAAAATGGGGTTTGACCCAGTGGTGGGTTTCAAATTTTTTACTACTGGTTCTGTGGGTGTGGCTTGGTGGGCGTGGCTTGGTGGGCGTGGCAGGCGAAGGATACTGTAAAATCTCCACTCCCACCCCACTCCAGGGAAAGATTACTACAAAATCCCCATTTCATCTCAATCAACTGGGACTCGAGAGGCAGAAAATAGATGGGGGCGGGGCCAGTCAGAATTTTTACTACCAGTTCTATGGGGGTGGCTTGGTGGGGGTGGCAGGGGAAGGATACTGTAAAATCTCCATTCCCTCCCCACTCCAGGGGAAGGATACTCCCCCACTCCTGGGGGAAGGATACTGTAAAATCTCCATTCCCTCCCCACTCCAGGGGAAGGATATTGCAAAATCTCCATTCCCTCCCCACTCCAGGGGAAGGATACTATAAAATCTCCAATCCCTCCCCACTCCAGGGGAAGGTTACTGCAAAATCTCCATTCCCTCCCCACTCCAGGGGAAGGTTACTGCAAAATCCCTATTTCCTCCCGATCAGCTGGGACTCGGGAGGCAGAGAATAGATGGGGGGGGGGCAGTCAGAATGTTTACTACCGGTTCTCCGAACTACTCAAAATTTCCGCTACTGGTTCTCCAGAACTGGTCAGAACCTGCATTGAAAACCCGGTCGAATTTTATCAGCGTAGAAAACTGCAGTCTACAAAATGGTAAATAAACTTGAGTAGAAGTTACAGTTATTCACGTTGGGACATCCTTCCTTGTCTAGAAAGAGAGACTTGGCAGACAGGCAGTATCCCCAAGAACCACATTTTAACCACGTGGAGGAATTCTAACTGACTCTGAGAAGATGCAGCTGGGAAATAGCTCCAAAAGGACAAAGATTAAGAGTGAAAGATCATTCTGCTGATCTAATAGAAAAGATAAGAGCGTGTGATCTGTCTCGGCTTCTTCTCCTCTCCATTCGTTTGCAGAATCTATTGTTGTCCAACTAGGGTGCTTATATTCCCTAGAACACTCACATCGTCATGGCAGTGTCACTTGACGTATCTGGACTTTTTTCCCTTCGCTAAATTGGGCGTGGGCGTGGCCAGCATGTGACGCATTCGGTCCCGCAGGCTGGGAGTTTGACAGCCCTACCCTAGAGCCGTGATGGCAAACTTATGGCACACATGCCTGAGGTGGCACACAGAGCCATCTTTCCGGGCACATCAGGGGTGAAATGCTCCCGGTTCGGACCGGATCGCCCGATCTGGTAGCGATGGAGGTGGGTGGTTCAGAGAACTGGTAGCAAAAATCCTTGCCCCCCTCATGCCCAGCTGAGCCACGTGATCATCAGAGGCTTTTTTTTCTTTTAAATGGCTCTGACATCCAAGCTCTGATGATCCCAGCTGAGTTACCTGATTGGCAGAGGGTTTTTTAAAAGCAGGGGGATGAAAGAGCCACATGCAGCTCCGGAGCTGCGGGTTGCTGACACCCGTATTAGTCCCTAAGGCGGTAGAGGGAAGTTGAAAAGCACAGGATGTGATCACTCCCTTCCATATAAAGAGATGGTTGGCCGGTCAGGAGCTTCTCTGGGGTGAGAAGAATGCATCAGGCAGACTAAGAAAGACACAGCAAGGAATAGCACTTTCCTCCCACTTAAGAACCATGCTAGCATCTGCATCCTAATGTTACGGTTCCATGGGTGTGTGCTTGGTGGGGATTTCCGAACGAACCCAAAAGAGAATTTGCCAGCTGCTGGAAAGGAATCAATGAAAGTAAATAAAGGCTTCAGCGGAATCGAGAGAGGAGGAGGAGGAGGAGGAGGAAGAACAGATGTGTCTCTGCACAATTAACCGGCAGGCTGTGCTGCCTTCCAAAATATACTTGGGCTCATTGATTTAGTCCCTGACAACCAGAGGAGGCATTCAGCGTGTATTTAGAATCACAGCGGGCAGGTAATTTTGTCGTTCAACCTTTGGGGTTTTCAGCCTGAGCTTAAAGCATGGAATTTCATGCGGGGTGGGAGATGTAAGGTTCTACATTTAGGCAAGAAAAGCCAAATGCACAGGTACAGTATATGTGGTATATACCTTGCTCGATAGTAGTAACTGTGAGAGGGATCTTGGAGTCCTAGTGGACAACCATTTAGATATGAGCCAGCCGTGTGCCGCAGCTGCCAAAAAAGCCAACACAGTTCTAGGCTGCATAAACAGAGGGATAGAATCAGGATCATGTGAAGTCTTAATACCACTTTATAATGCCTTGGTAAGGCCACACTTGGAATATTGCATCCAGTTTTGGTCTCCACGATGTAAAAAAGATGTGGAGACTCTAGAAAGAGTGCAGAGAAGAGCAACGAAGATGATTAGGGGACTGGACGCTAAAACATATGAAG
Source organism: Pantherophis guttatus (assembly GCF_029531705.1). The sequence goes on from NW_026844073.1 coordinate 6,014,711, forward strand.
GACGGTTGCAGGAACTGGGTGGGCATGGCTAGTTTAATGGAAAGAAGGACTAAGGGTGACATGATAGCAGTCTTCCAACATCTCAGGGGTTGACACAAAAGAAGAGGGGGTCAAGCTGTTCTCCAAAGCACCTGAGGGCAGGACAAGAAGCAATGGGTGGAAACGAATCAAGGAGACAAGCAACTTAGAACTAAGGAAAAATTTCCTGACAGTTAGAACAATTAACCGGTGGAACAACTTGCCTCCAGAAGTTGTGAATGCTCCAACACTGGAAGTTTTTAAGAAGAGATTGGATAACCATTTGTCTGAAGTGATGTAGGATTTCCTGACTAAGCAGGGGGTTGGACTAGAAGACCTCCAAGGTCCTTTCCAACTCTGTTATTCTATTCTAATAGAGCTGAGGCTATGTCTGCCCCATTGATGTGTAAATTGGGATAGGAGGCCCCACTTTGTATCAAGTATGACTCAGATTTGGCTTCTCCTTAGTTCTAAGCTGGGCCTCTCTGATAAGTTTCCATCTGTTACTTCTTGTCCTGCCCTCTTGTGCTTAGTGAATAAATCAATTTGGGGAAGGGGGTGTCTCTGTTTGTTGGGGTGTTATTATTTCTGGATATCTTATTTTATATTACTTGGATGTTTTATTATTTCAATGTAACTTAGTCACCTAGTGTAAGAGAAGGAGTGGCAGAATCTGGGGAGGAGTTAAAAGAGGAATCAGCCTAGAATCTCTGCGTAGCCACAAACAAACTAACTTCAACATGGCTGGCTGAGGAATTATGGGAGTCTTCCACAAGTCTTCAAGTTGCCCAGCTTGGATATCCCTGCTTTACACCTAGGAGAAGTGCAAGGACCAAAATGGACAGGTCAAGAATGCATAGACATACGGGCAGGCTAGTATTTTTTATTTCATTTTCCTGGCCCATGGGCACTTTTCTTAAAGTCACATTAAGCCTATTTTTAGGGTTTACCCTGCAGTTTTGCTGTCTTGCCTGTTTGAAAATGCATAAAACTATGCAGAGGGTACAGGTAGAAACTCCAACTTGACATGCATTGTGTTCTGCCCCAGCTACAGACCCCAAAGAACGCAGCACACACAAAGTCCGTTCAAACCTTAGTTTGCTGAATAAACCAGTCTTTTACAACAATGGCTGTTAATTAATTGCATTAACAGCCACCAAGAATTCAAAGAATAATAACTGAAAGCTTACTATGGTTGGCAGAATGCCCAGAAGCAATTTGCAGGAAGCTGATAAGATAAGCAAGACAAGACAGGAAGGTATATGAACTAAGTTGTTCCCTGCAAATTGCTTCAGTTGGCGTTCCTCCTTAAATAGGCTAAGGGAGTGGCCAATTAGCCCCAACCCTTACTCTCGAGGAGACCTCCTCCTGAGGAGCCACTCCTGCCTTTTGGCAGCTCTGCGCACCCGTGCATCGAGAAGAGGCTCCTCCTCTTCGTCCTCTTCACTTAAAGGAGCTTCTGGAGGTTCTGAAGGCCCTGGCTGAATCCCTGCCTCTGGCACCACATCTTCTCCAGCCTCCTCATTGTCTGACTCGAGCGCCAGCTGCACAGGCTGCTGGCGCAGCACCACACCAGCCTCCTCGCTGTCTGAATCAGCTACTAACTGCACAGGCCGTGTACGGGCCACAACACATTGGAGCATGGAGAGGTAATCTTTGACTTTGAACCATTCATTTAATGACAATTCAAAGTTACAATGGCATTGAAACAAAGGGACTTAAAACTGGTCCTCATATTTATGACCCTCTCAGCAGTTTCAAAGGCTGAACAACATTAAAGATTTGTTGCTGAAATTTGTGTAGGTCTTGCAAATTTGCTTTTGTCCCTGTTTGGGGTTTGACACTAGCAGTGTTCTATAAGATTTCCAGAAGTAACTCATCTGGAACTGGAACTGATTTGTGATAGGCCCATTTTTTTTTTTTAATCTGATTTATATGCCACCCTTCTCCGGAGACTCAGGGCGGCTTACAGTGCGTTAAGCAATAGCCTTCATACTTTTGTATATACCTGCTTAGTAGGGCTTTCGCCCGCCCCCCCCCAAGCGGTGTTCTTTTTTATACAAAGTCATCTTATTGCCCCCACAAACTGGGTCCTCAATTTACCTACCTTAGAAAGGATGGAAGGCTGAGTCAACCTTGAGCCTTGGAGAGATTCGAACCAGCAGTAATTGCAGACAGCTGTGTTAATAACAGGGTGCTTAGACCACTGTACCATCAAGGCTCCTTTCCATCATTTCCTGATCTAGAACATTTACTCCCTATAAAAATTCTTGAATGGTCAAGTCAAGATAGTCTAAAGAAAAACCTTGAACCTTCTGGGATTTCTTGGAACTTTCTGTATACATCAATAAGGAACACTTCCTTTATACATCTATAAGGAACATTAACTGGATTTGGCTCCAGCTGGTATTAATCCATATATAGATTTTCAATGTATCCATGGCAGCAAGATATTTAAATTTATTCCTATTAAGTTCCACTTTTAAATAGAATCCCGAGTCTTGACCAAGAATTCCAAATGAATAAGTACCTAAGGATCAATAGGTCCCAAAGGTGCTTTTTCAGGAGGCAACTGAACTTGATGGTACAGTGGTCTAAGCACCCTGTTATTAATACAGCTGCCTGCAATTACTGCAGGGTTCGAATCTCACCAAGGCTCAAGGTTGACTCAGCCTTCCATCCTTTCTAAGGTAGGTGAAATGAGGACCCAGTTTGTGGGGGCAATAAGCTGACTTTGTATAAATATACAAAAGTATGAAGGCTATTGCTTAACGCCTTGTAAGCCTCCCTGAGTCTCCGGAGAAGGGTGGCATATAAATCTAATTTAAAAAAAAAACTTTCTTGTTTTTTGTTTTGAAGGTATTTCGCTTCTCATCCAGGAAGCTTCTTCAGCTCTGACTCGATTGTGGAGAATGGAAAGATTTATATTCCTTGCAGACAGCTGGTCACTTGCATCCTTTTAGAGGGTTATTGAAGCCCTTGGAGGTTTATCTGTGTTCTCAGGGTCACCTGAGTAGTGCTTCAAGGACCCTCAAAAAGGATGCAAATGACCAGCTGTCTGCCAGGAATATAAATCCTTCAATTCCCCACCATCCAGTCAGAGCTGAAGAAGCTTCTTGGATGAGAAGCAAAACGTCTTCAAAACAAAACAAAAAACCAAGGAAGTCCAGTTGCCTCCTGAAAAAGCACCTTTGGGACAACCATGACTTGGATGACTGAGAATCTCTACAGGCTAAGGATCAGGGGTGAAATGCTCCCAGTTCGGACCGGATCGCCTGACCCGGTAGCAATGGCGGCGGGTGGTTCGGAGAACCGGTAGCAAAAATCCCTGCGCCCCCCTCCACCATGCCCAGCTGAGCCGCACGATCATCAGAGGCTTTTTTTTTTACTTTTAAAAGCATGTTTTCTACAACCTCTTCCAATGAAAAAATGCTTTTAAAAGTTAAAAAAAAAGCCTCTGATGATCGCGCGGTTCAGCTGAGATCGTCAGAGGCTTTTCAAAGCATTTTTTTCTGCAACCTCTTAGCCGAAGAGGTGTTTAAAAAGATGCTTTGAAAAGTCTCTGACGATCCCAGCTGAGTTCCCTGATCGGCAGAGGCTTTTCAAAGCATTAGAAAAAATGCTTTGAAAAGTTCTTTTTTAAAAAAGAGTTGGCCACACCCACCCAGTCACATTACACCCCCCCCACCAAGCCACGCCCACAGAACCGGTAGTAACAGATTTTACATTTCACCCCTGCTAAGGATCAATAGTATTCAAGCAGGCAAACTCTACAGGACCTTGGACAGTTCCATACAGATCACTTCCTCTTCAGGATCCATGTCTTCATTTTGAAGATCAGAAAGAAAACTCAAGTTAAAAAAAAAAATAAAACAGGTGGGGGAAGAAAAGAAGAAACCTACTGCATGTTAAAAGAAGGAGTAATCAAATCGAAAAACGTACAAATCAGCAGTAACCTAGGTTTTATTTTTATCCGTTCAATCGCCTCCAATTCTCTGCAAGTTTTCTTGCAGAGAGTTTTTCGGAAGTGGTTTGTCATTGCTTCTTCCCCAGGACTGAGAGAAAGTGACTGGCCCAAGGTCACCCAGCTGATTTTGCACCTAAGGTAGGACTAGAACTCGGAGTTTCCCAGTTTCTAGCCTGACGTCACAGGAGTGCAATCCTGAGAAAAGGATGCATTTTGATTGAAATCTTGTCACCTACAAAGCTCTGCATTGCCTTTTTCCTTCCAATTCCAAGTATGATCCTTTTTTTTTTTTTTACACCGTTTGTGCTGTCAAGGGCTCAGGCCTTTATTGAACGGATTAAGCAAAGAGATTGATTTTTTAAAAGTGATGTTGTCATATGCAGTTCTCAAGGTTAATAAGTGGGAGGTTTCCTCACTGGTGAAAAGTGTAGCAATTGCTCTTCAAATAGGGCACTTCTTAGTCCCTAAATTTTCCCACACTCCTTCCTTTACGGAAGTCTTCCTGTAACTAAAGAGAAAAGTTTTGTTTATATTTACTACGTCGGATGGGCAGAGATCTGTCACTGCAAGACAATCTCCTATATTGATTGTCACTGAGTAAGGGGAGCAGTCCAAGGGCAGACCCCGTGACCAATTTCTGCTGGAATAGGCAAATTCTCACACTGAGTGAATTTGGTTCAATTCTATTTCGGTGGTGGACTCTTGGTGAGACTCACCTTGGCTTATGTCAAAAAGCTAAACAGGGTGAGATTTGGTTAATTTTTGAATAGGGAGTAGTCAGGGAAGTCAGGCAGAACTAAGGCATGGAATGGAATGGAATGGAATGGAATGGAATGGAATGGAATGGAATGGAAAATAGAATAGAATAGAATAGAATAGAATAGAATAGAATAGAATAGAATAGAATAGAATAGAATAGAATAGAATAGAAGAGTTGGAAGGGACCTTGGAGGTCTTCTAGTCCAACCCCCTGCCTAGGCAGGAAACCCTACACCACTTCAGACAAATGGTTATCCAACATCTTCTTAAAGACTTCCAGTTTTGGAGCATTTACAACTTCTGGAGGCAAATTGTTCCACTGATTAATTGTTCTCACTGTCAGGAAATTTCTCCTTAGTTCTAAGTTGCTTCTCTCCTTGACTAGTTTCCACCCATTGCTCCTTCTGCCCTCAAATGCTTTGGAGAATAGTTTGACTCCCTCTTCTTTGCGGCAGCCCCTGAGATATTGGAACACTGCTATCATGTCTCCCCTAGTCCTTCCTTTCACTAGATAGCCATGCCCAATTGAGAACTTGGGGGCAAGGAGAGGACCATTGCAAACCACTCCTTTATTCTTCTCAATAAATTGATGGATTATGTACCATGAAGTTGTTTTCAACTCCTTGCAACCACGTAGATAGATTATCTCCGTGGTGAACAGCCCCTATCCTATTCTTTCAAGTCCTCCAAAGATCCACTCATTGGCCACTGTACCTGAATCCATGTCTGGATGGAATCCAGCTCTGGGCCTTCTCTTCTTCTTTTTTTCCTTCTACCTTTCCCAGCATGAAAGCTTCACCAGAGAAGCTGGATCTTCAGACAACGTGTCCAAAATGAGATCATTTGAACCGGGTCATTCGTGCCTCAAATGAGAACTTTGGTTTGGTTGGTTTGATGAACCATTGGCTTATTTTCTTGTCTGTCTGTGTTGGAGTTTTCTCCAACACCAAAGTTCAAAAGCATCCAATCCTACTTCTTCAAACTCCTACTTTCACTTTATAAACTGTCCCATATGGCACATCCAAAAAAGGGAACGCCTGTCACTTTAAGATTAACAAGAGTAAAACTATTGAAAGATCCATTTTAGGCACAGCAGAAGCAAAGCCAGTTCTGAGGTTTCCCCGCGAAAACCCACGTAGATAAACTCCTCTTTTCCCCATATGGGCTACCCACAGTCCATCGTTATCTAATCCAATGCAGTCCTTTTGCCTGTAGAATTCTGACATCCTGACATCTGAATATCTTTTCCAAGGCCTTCATGGCTGCATTTACCAAGTACTTTTTAACAGATCAAAAGAGTTGGAAGGGACCTTGGAGGTCATCTAGTCCAACCCCCCTGCCCAAGCAGGAGACAATACACCATTTCTGACAAATGACAGTCCAATCTCTTTTTGAAAGTCTCAAGTGATGAAGCTCCCACAACTTCTGAAGGCAACTCCTGTTCAATCGGATGATGGTTCTCACTGTCAGAAAGTTCCTCCTCATTTCTAGGTTGAATCTCTCCTTGGTCAGTTTCTATCCATTATTCCTTGTCTGGCCTTCGGGTGCCTTGGAAAATAGCTTGACCTCCTCCTCTCTGGGGCAGCCCCTCAAATATTGGAAGACTGCTATCATGTCTCCCCTGGTCCTTCTCTTCACCAGTCTAGCCATGCCCAGTTCCTGCAACCGTTCATTGTATATTTTAGTCTCCAGTCCTTTTTTATACCTTGTCCCTGGTATGTTTCTTAACTGTTCCATTTTTATTGATGGTTGATCCTAAAAGGCAGGAATGATCTACCACTTCACTATCTTCATTGTCAATGCTAAGGAGGGTTGCTTTTCCTGTTGTGAGTAGTTTGATCTTCTTTATATTTAATTTTCTTCTTACTCAAACTACCTGGATAGTTCATGAAGTCCCTAGGAGTCGGTCTAATTTGAAGATGTTGATTTTGCCTTGCCAAAGGTCTGGTTATCTCTAAGGTATATGCTGACTATGTTTTAGGAGAGGGATGTGGTGGCTCAGTGGCTAAGATGCTGAGCTTGCCAATCGAAAGGTCGGCAGTTCAGCGGTTAGAATCCCTAGTGCCGTGTAACGGAGTGAGCTCCCGTGACTTGTCCCAGCTTCTGCCAACCTAGCAGTTTGAAAGCAGGTAAAAAATGCAAGTAGAGAAATAGGGGACCACCTTTGGTGGGAAGGGAACAGCGTTCCGTGCGCCTTTGGTGTTTAGTCATGCCAGCCACATGACCACGAAGACGTCTTTGGACAGCACTGGCTCTTCGGCTTTGAAATGGAGAGGAGCACCACTCACTAGAGTCGGGAATGACTAGCATATGTGCAAGGGGAACCTTTATATTTACCTTTATGTTTTAGGAAGCAACTGCTTATTGGGAAATATACTAATTTGGACAACCTGGGGAAACATGATGAACTAAGTATGTCTCCAAAAGACATAACCATGGAAAAGACCAAAGAATTGGCCAGCTTGACCATGGCAGAGCCTTTTAAAGGACAGTAAGTTTGCTAACTTCACTTAGTAATCTTTTTTGGATATTACCTATTAATCATCTTAAAACTATTAGAGACTCTCAAAACAACAAGTTTGAACAAGCCACCTGGTGAGTTTACCTTCTTTTCTTAACCAAAGAAAAACTAATCATAAGTTTAATGATGGAAAGAATTGGAAATAAACATCAAAAAAGAACCCTAAACTTTGATGTAAAAAAAGTTATAAACGAATTAAGAATCCTAACAAATTTGGAATATTGAGACTTTTACTATAAAATTTTGGAAATAATTGTATAGAATAAACAGCTTTTTGTATTGAATTTATATACCGCCCTACTCCCGAAAGACTCAGGGCGGTGAACAGCCATAGAATAAAACATATAAATACAAAATTTAAAATAAAATAAAACGAATTAAATAATTTGGCTGAACAAATTTAAAACCCCAATAATTTAAAAACAAATTTAAAATTTCCATTTAAAAAGGGGAAAGACTTAGGTCAGGCCAGCTTGATGAAATAAGAAAGTCTTGAGCGTGCGACGGAAGGTACGCAGATCCGGGATCCTCCGTATCTCCGGGGGGAGCTCGTTCCAGATAGTAGGTACCCCCACAGAGAAGACTCTCCCCCTGGGGGCCACCAATCGACATTGTTTGGCCGACATTGTTTGTCTGTCTTAAGTCTAAAAGAGATTTAGAATTTATGATTTCAGAAATTGGACACTAGAGGGGACTAAAGATTTCAGGCAGAAAAGAAAAAGTGGTGGAGGGGAAGTGTAAATTCACTTTTGTTTTTGGTTAGGAGGAGGTTTATAAAATAAAACAAAATGTGATCACGTTTGAAATATCCAGGAGGTTTTCGAAGAATGGACCCAAAAATTAGTAGCTACAATGTGAGCAATGTCAGTAATGATATCTGTGGAAATGGAAGATTATGTCCCAAAGATGTTAATGAAGGAATGACAGATGTGAAACAAATTTTGCCTGGAATATTAGAAGCAGAAATACTGGATAATGCAAAAAGGATGGATTATAAAATAGAGAAAGCAGCTAAAGCAGAGACACAAACGGCTAGCCAAGAGAATGACCTAGATAAGGATTTCCTAAAGGATATGGAAAAGAAGTTGGTTAAAGCTTTGAAAATAAAAATCTTTCTTCTGCTAAGAGCCACAGAGGTGTTTTGGGGCACAACCTGATTTGTATCTATTCCATACTCTCAATATGGCACATCTAACATAATGTCTTTTTTAAATCCACATTAATCTGGACTTTATCATACCACAAATATCCATGTCACCCAAATGCCAGGTCATGTCCTTCTATCTCCAGAGCCTTCTATATCCCAGCATTTACCCTCCCTTTTCATCCAAACCAAGCAGCAAGCTGCAAAGCACAATTTCAAGTCAGGTAAACCCAATCCTTTTCTCTTTTCTTTGTCTCTTGTACCACTTTCTATTTAATTCATGGTTTTCCCCCCCTGCATAAATATAAGTATATATCCTTTTGCCCAGTGGTGAAATCTAAAATTTGTTACTACTGGTTCTATGGGCGTGGCTTGGTGGTGGTGGTGGGAGTAATGTGACTGGGTGGGCGTGGCCAATTTTAATTTTTTTTTTACTTTTAAAACTATTTTTTCTACAACCTCTTCGGCAAAGAGGTTGTAAAAAAATGCTTTCAAAAGGCTCTGACGATCCCAGCTGAGTTGCCTAATCGGCAGAGGCTTTTTTTTCTTTTAAATGCCTCTGACGATCCCAGCTGAGCCGCGCGATCCTCAGAGGCTTTGTTTTAAAAAGCATTTTTTTTCGGCCGAAGAGGTTGTAGAAAAAATGCTTTTAAAAGTAAAAAAAAAAAAAAGCCTCTGATGATTGTGCGGCTTAGCTGGGCATGGAGGTGGGCAGGGATTTTTGCTACCGGTTCTCCGAACCACCAGCCTCCATCGCTACCGGATCGGGCGATCCCGTCCGAACCGGAAGCATTTCACCTCTGCTTTTGCCACTCTTTAAATGGGGCATCGGTTGTCAAAACAGGGGTTGTCCAGAAGAAAAACATCATTCTAGGCAGGGCACTCATTTTTATCTCTCCAGCAATGGTATTTGTAGTTTCTCCCATCTTAACGTGGTTGTTTTTTTAAAAAAATCTTCATTCCATGCCTTAACATAATTGTTTTGAAATGAGATACAATTCGTATTTGTCATAGCAGGGGTGAAATCTACTGACCTTCCCTACCGGTTCTGAACTGCGTGCGTGCCATCGTCACGTGCAATTTTTGACTCTCTGCGCATGCGCAAAGCCTGTACAGAGGGTCAAAAACGGGTTACTGCCTGGTTAAAACCAGGAAGTAACGATGTCCGGGTGGGTGGGCGGAGCTTTGCGCTGCTGCCGCTACCAGTTCGCCAAACCACATGCCACCAGCGCTACTGGCTCACACAAGCCGGGCAAGAACTGGCAGGATTTCACCACTCTGTCATAGTGATATCCAGATATTTTACTTGCTTTTCAACCTTAAAACCCGTTTTACTCATCAGTTCCAATCCTCTATTGTCATGTGTTTGTTAACATCTTCGTCTTGTGTTTGTTGAAAACCCGCTAATGTACCAAATTCCCATTTTTTCCCCCATTAATGCTTCAATTCCCTCTAAAGGATCTTCCAAAACTAACACCAAGCCCTTAACTAATACATTTTATTTTTTCACCTTTCCTCCCACAATCTTTTCTTCTTTCCTTATATCTCTATTCAGTGTTTCAATAACCAAAGTAAACAAGAGTAGAAACTTAGGCCATTCCTGTCTTGTTCCTTTTTTGTAGATCACAAGGCTTTGTTAGATCTCCATTTTTTGTGTGTGTTTTCTGTGAAGCGTAAATCAGTCTGACCTATTTTATAAAGTTCTTGCCAAAGTTTTTGTCTTCCAAAACTTAGAAGAAGAAAAGCCAATTCAGATCGTCAAAGACCTCTTACATCTAATAAAATTATCAGGAATTGTTTTCAGGTTTCCCTAAATATTCCAAAATGTGCAACACATTTCTAATATTATCCTTTAATTGTCTTTACCTTAAAAACCTATATCGTTTGCCACATTTTAGTCAAATGGCATCGGGCATGAAGAATTAGGAGTTCCAGCTTACAAGTTCCAGTAAGCTGATTTATTGCTCATGCCTACATCCAAGAATCTAGTTAGCACTAAATTGATGCTAGACAAGAATCAATGGAATTCGAGAGGGGTTGGATATAGATCGGTTGTAGGAATGTAATGACTCCAGGCTCATTCCTCTCTTCACTCCACCTCCAGGCCCTGCCTGCCCTTCTACTAAAGATACCCACATCCTCGTGAATGAATGTTTGCAAAATAATCTTCAGCCTATCAGACAGAATCATTGTAAACAATGATTGTAGTCATTCTTGAATAATTGTTTTGGCCTTGTTCTGACTTAGGCTTCCCCAGCAGAACGAAGCCGAGTCCTCCTCCCGATAAACCCCTTTTATTGAATTTACAGTGAATTTCTCTCCAGCAAAGTCTTTCCTCTCCCACAATCTTTCAAGATAGTTCACAATTACCGAGCTTTATCAGGCTTGGAGAGTGGCCAGGCCAATATCTTTCAGACTCCACACTGTAACCGACAATAGTTGGCAAGAATGCAGGAACAGATCTTCACCCAAATGAACTAATTGTCTCCTGCAAACTCCCCTCCCCTTCGCTACTCTTTATTCCCTATGGGAAGGGCCATTCACCATCACTTGTGGCTTTACTCCTGAGTCGGCCCTTGTTCCTTAGCTGGTCCCTTCTCCTGGCAGCTCTGTACATGCGCATACTGAGAACAGGATCCAGCTGCTCTTCTGCCCCACTTATCTCCGACGCCGAAGGCAGCTGACAACTGTCAGACAGACCTGGCCCCCTCTCTGCCTCAGACACAGAGCCCTCATCAAAGCCTTCCCCAGACTCCAGGACTGGCCCATGTTCCTCCCCAAACTCCTCAGTGTCCGAATCTGCTGCCAGATCCGCTGGCGGGCCACAACAGACCTATAGTTTCTTGTTAAAAGTTGAATCTCATCCATCTTTAGCTATTAGTACTACTATTAGTGGCCTCTTCCCAATTCTATGGCCTCTTTCCTCCCTGTAAAATGGAGTTCATCCTATTTTGTAAAGATTGTCAAAGTTCATCCTCAAAACATTTATAATAAGAATCTGGCAATCTGTCTACTCCAGGCAATTTTCCTGGTTGAATTTTTTTTTTATAGCTTCAGAAATACCTGATTTATAGCACTTTATTGTTTTAGGTCCATTTCCTAATCTGGTCCTGTTCCTGTATAATACCTAGTAAATTTTGTTTCTTTAGGTGGCCATTTATTTTCTCCGTAGAGGTGTCATTTCTTTTATATAAGTTGGAATATTAATTCAATGCTTTTGCACAGCCATACTACCCATTCATAAAGTATTTCATCATGTATATTCATATCATTTTCTTTCTTTTCTTTTCTCCTTTTGTAATTTATATGCCAACCACTTCCCTGGTTTGTTTGCAAACTCAAAGGTTTTTGGCTTTACCCAGATCATTCCCCCCCACCCTTTTCTCAGATAACTGTTGTTATAAAAGCTTAATTTGTTCAGAAATACTTATCTTCTCTGGAAGTTTCATTCGTTCTTCTTTTTCTCTTTAATTTTTTTTTTATTTTTTGCTTTAATTTATATGCTGCCCTTCTCCGGAGACTCAGGGCGGCTTACAATGCGTTAAGCAATAGCCTTCATACTGTTGTATATTTATACAAAGTCAGCTTATTGCCCCCACAAACTGGGTCCTCATTTTACCTACCTTAGAAAGGATGGAAGGCTGAGTCAACCTTGAGCCTGGTGAGATTTGAACTTGCAGTAATTGCAAGCAGCAGATGTTAATAACAGTGTGCTTTATTCCACTGTACTACAGGCTCTTTCATCCAAAATAGCTTGTTGCAGGATCCAATCTGGGTTGGTCACCGGGGTTTTGTCTTCCAAGCTTTCGGACTCGTGAAGAGCCCATCCTCAGGGAACTTCGGAACAAACTCGAAAGACAAAACCTCTGGTCCTGCCGACCCAGATTTGATCCTGCAACATTATCCTGGGACACGTATTTCCCAGCGGTGAAATCCACTTACCTTCGCTACTAGTTCAGGAATGGGAGCGCATGCACCTCTTCTCCACATGCACAGAGACTTCTATGCATGCGCAGAGGGTAAAAAAGGGACATAGTGACATCCCGGCGGATGGGCAGAGCCTCCTGCTGCCGCCACTACCAGTTCGTACAAGCCGGATAGATCCAGCTGGATTTCACCGCTGGTATATCCACCTTCATTCATGAAGATAGCTTGTGTTTGGAGTTTCCTTTGGAGTTTGCTATTACGCTGTGCGAAATCACCTCTGAAAAAAGCTTTATTTGTGTTGGAGAGCAACTATCCCAGTTAGGAGGAGGGGGTCAAACAGGGCAATAGTCTGAAGTCATTATGTAAGCACAAGGGTTTTCTTTTGTGAGTTTTGAACGGAGGCAGGCCTGACATTAGGTCTGAACCAGGGGTGCTATTCAGAAGGTTCTGACAGGTTCTGGAAAACCTGTAGCGAAAATTTTGAGTAGTTCAGAGAACCGGCAAATACCACCTCTGGCTGGCTCCAGAGTGAGGTGGGAATGGAGATTTTGCAGTATTCTTCCCCCTGGAGTGGGGTGGGAATGGGGATTTTGCAGTATCCTTCCCCCTGGAGTGGGGTGGGAATGGGGATTTTGCAGTATCCTTCCCCCTGAAGTGGGGAGGGAATGGAAATTTTGGAGTATCCTTCCCCCGCCATGCCCACCAAGCCATGCCCACCAAGCCACACCCACAAAACTGGTAATAAAGAAATTTGAATTCCACTACTGGTCTGAACTCTTTCTGAATGCCTATGAACCTTATCTGGTCTTTCCCGTAAGCAAACTGTGAAATAGGCATTGAGGAATAATTTGGTTTGATTATCCACACCTGACAACTGGCTTCCCAAAGCAAGTGAAAAATCAGTACTGTTCTTAAATCAGTACCTTTGTCTAAATTATTATTATTATTTTAACAAAAGGATTTTTTGAAAAAAAGAATCTCTGGAGACATTTTAGCTCAAGGCCAATAAGAAACAGGTCATGATAACAATCCCCACGTACATCTTTTCTTTAGAAGCTTTGTTTATTTTTAATTTAATTTTTAATGTTCATTTCAGGCAAGTCAAGATTTTCTTTTCCTTCTTTTGTTCTTTTGACTCCTGCCCAAAAGCTTTTTTTAATTGGAACCGTGGTGTTAGAGAAATGGCTGGTATAGATTATTATATAAAAGTAAAAAGTTGAGGTTTCGTGTTATTGCCTTATTCTACTGCACCAAAAGGTGTCGGAAGTTGATGCTGTTTTTCCCCCCTTCTACCCTAGACTTTTCTCTTTGCCCCTTCCCCTCCCCTAAGAGCCGGGGTGACGCAGTGGTTGGAGTGCAGTACTGCAGGCTATTTCTGCTGCCTGCCGGCTGCCTCCAATTTGGCAGTTTGAATCTCACCAGGCTCAAGGTTGACTCAGCCTTCCCTCCTTCCGAGGTGGGTAAAATGAGGACCCAGATTATTGGGGGACAATAGGCTGACTCTGTAAACCGCTTAGAGAGGGCTGTAAAGCACTGTGAAGCAGGATATAAGTCTAAGTGCTATTGCTATTGCCCTTCCTTCCTTCCTTCCTTCCTTCCTTCCTTCCTTCCTTCCATCCATCCATCCATCCATCCATCCATCCATCCATCCATCCATCCATGATGTGCAGTGGTTAGAATGCAGCATTGTAGGCTGACTCTGTCCACTGCCAGTAGTTCAATCTTGACTGACTAAAAGTTGACTCAGCCTTCCATTTTTCCAAGGTGGGTAAAACAAGGACCCAGATTGTTGGGGGCAAGAGGCTGACTCTGTAAACCGGTTAGAGAGGGCTGTAAAGCACTATGAAGCAGGTTATGCCGTATTTTTCGGACTATAAAATGCACCAATGTATAAGATGCACCAAGATTTCAAAGAGGTAAGCAAGGGGGGGAAAGGTTTCTGCCCTCTCCAGCCCACAGGAGCACTCTGCAGACCTCCCAAACCCTCTGCGCGCGCCATTTTTGCGAAAAACGATCCATTTTTTGCAAAAACGGGAAGCGCAAGGCGGGGCTTCGGGAGGCCAAAAATGGCTGTATTCAGTGTATAAGATGCACCAACGTTTCCACCCTCTTTTAGGGGGGAAAAAGTGTGTCTTATACTCCGAAAAGTACAGTAAGTCTAAGTGCTATTGTATCTTTATTTTCATTTTTCTTTATATTTTTTGTGGTTTTTTTTTTTATAAATTTTTATTAGATTACATTGTAATACAATACACAAGATATCGGTTTGACAGTGATAATATATATACAGATTGGATACATTCTTTTGTTATAGTGTCTCCTACTTTACCCACTTATTTTACTATTTACACTATCTCTTATCCCTTCTTTATTCGCTCTTCCATCCATTTATACCAAAATCCCCACACCGTATAGTATTCTGATTCCTCTTTCTCATTAATCTCATATGTTAGTTTGCTCATCTCGGCACATTCTAGGATTTTCCGAATTAAATATTCTTCTGGTGGTATTCCCTTTTCTTTCCAATGCTGTGCGTATGTTATTCTAGCTGCCGTAATGATATGTATAATTAAGTATCTCTCTTTTTTTTCTCGTATGTCCTCTTTAGTATTCCCAGGAGAAAGGTTTCAGGTGCCAAATCTATATTTTCCTCAATTATTTCTTGGATCCAGTTTCGGATCCTTTTCCAATACTTCATCGCTTCAGGGCACGTCCACCACATATGAAAGAAGGTACCCTGGTGGTAGTCGGATTTCCAACAATTTGGGCTTGTGTTTGGGTAAATTTTGGCTAATCTTGTGGGGACTAAGTGCCATCTATATAGCATTTTGTATTGATTTTCTTTAAACGCTACCGCTCTTGTCAATTTGTAGTTTCTATTCCAAATTATTTCCCAATCAGCCAAATTTATACTATGCCCTATATTTTTTGCCCACATAATCATTTGTTCTTTTACCACCTCATCTGCTCTGTCATATATTTTTTGTGTTTTATGCTTTGCTAAACTAATCAAATTTTAAACCACTAATCAGAACTGTGACAGCAGAATAAACAGTACCAGTACCAACATTACCAAACGTTAATACGGCGTTTGCTGAGTGGCTGTTTAGCATGCAGACCGGCTCCCTTTTTTCGCTCTGAATCTCCTGGGTGAAGAATTCTTTCCGCCCTTTGAGAACTGAAGATTCTGATGAGTTCAGGGGATATTTTAAGAGAGAAACAGATGAGGCTGTTTGGTGTTCAAAACAGGTTGATGGCTGCTGACATTGCATCAGAAACCTGATGCAACACAGAGGGACTGGTGGTAAATATGATAACCCTGGTAAATACCTGATGCCGCCTTGTCTTCTGCTTTGAAGGTCTACAGTGAACTTCTCCCAACCTGTAGACCTCCATATATCTTATGTTTCAACTCCCATTTCATATGGCTGTTGGAAGAAATGCAACCGAGAAAATTCAAGAGGTTCTGATGCTACAACCTGTATACGCCAAGTAGTTACAAAGACCTTGAGTGCTACATAGCTAGCTCATGCTTAACAGAATGACAGAGCTAGAAGGGACTTTGGAGATCTTCTAGTGCAACCCCCAGCTCAAGCAGGAGACCCTAAACCAAGAACCATAGTGACGTGGTGGTTAGAATGCAGTACTGCAGGATAACTCACTGCTCTTTGCCAGGAGTTCGATTCTGATCGACTCAAGGTTGACTCAGCTTTGCATCCTTTTGAGGCAGTAAAATGAGGAGCCAGATTGTTGGGGGCACTCCCAGGAAACTTCTCCTTATTTCTAGGTTGCTTGTCTCCTTGATTAGTTTCAATCCATTGCTTTTTGTCCTACCATCAGGTGCTTCGGAGAATAGCTTGACTCCCTCTTCTTTGTGGCAGCCCCTGAGATATTGGAACACTGCTATGATGTCACCCCTAGTCCTTCTTGTCATTAAACTAGGCCAGGGGTCTGCAACCTTAAACACTCAAAGAGCCATTTGGACCCGTTTCCCACAGAAAAGAAAACACCAGGAGCCACAAAACCCTTCCCATGCCTGACTATTTCTTGAGCGGCCACAAAACTAGCATATGTAGTTGAATTAAACCTTCTGTTTTCTTCTGAAACTTTTCTTTTCTTGGATTTATCCATGGTTTACCTACCGGGGGTTGAAAAGCTCAATAAATCGATTGCCGGTGGTTGTTGCACATTGGCGGTTGTGACACATATTTTGAGTGACAGGGAGCCGCAGCACAGGGGTGAAAGAGCCACATGCGGCTCTGGAGCCGCAGGTTGCTGACCCCTGAACTAGACACACTAGACATACATTAATTTACTTTAGGGACACTCCAAGCCAAGCTAGATGGCAGCATCAAACCAATATTGACTGATCTCCAGAAATAAGTGTAGCTAATTCTGATTTGTACTTGGATAAAACACTGCTGAAAATACCAGACTTCTAAGCTAGATTAGGAAGTAAAAAATAACATCCTGACAGATGGCAGTAGGAAACCACATCTGTAATAGTGCCAAGACAACTTCCTGATTTCATTCTCCAAGGGACAAACTCAATTGGAGAACATCTTCTACTGGATGGAGTCCTTGCTTAAGATCAGAAGAAGGCTTAAGGGATTTAACTGATGTTTGTATTTTGTTGTGAGTCTGAATTGCTGTTCTCGGTTAATGGCTGGCTCATGATCAGTTCACACAACTTCTGTCAGAAATGGAAAAGTAATTGCATAGATGGGCTTCCCTATACATATTCCTGATATGTCCATCAGCAGGAATGGGCAGGATTGTGTCCCCACAAATCACAATTAGTGTGCGTTGGAAGTGGAGTTCTTTTTTTTTTTTAATTGAAAAGTTTTTAAATGTTTTACAAACAATTTCCCCCCTCCTCCCCCCACCCATTCCCTTCTCCCTCCCCCCACCCCGAATTCCCAGAGCAAAATACAGGGTATTGCATTTAACAAACATAATCTAACATAAACAAACTAATTATAAGCTCTTAACACCCCCTTACTCTTTAACTCCCCCGTAGGTACCAAAATGTCAGGATAAAAAGAAAAATCATCTAAATATTTCACTCATAAGCTATTCGCAACTTCTTAGTCCCATATTTGTTTTGTATATAGTCAATCCATCTTCTCCATTCCAGTACATATCTTTCATTCGAACAATCTTTCAAATATGCAAAAAAATTTGCCATCTCCGCCAAATTAGCTACTTTTAATGTCCATTCTTCAATAGTAGGTAATTCTTCCTTCTTCCAATATTGCGCCACCAAAAGTCTGGCTGCAGTTATTAAATTCAAAATCAGATTAGTCTCTATAACTGTACAATCTACAGTTATACCCAATAAAAACAACTGTGAAGTAAATTTTATCTTCCTTTTAAGAATATTTTGTATAATCCACCATATCTTAATCCAAAATGCCTTAATTTTCTTACATGTCCACCATATATGAAAATATGTTGCATCATCACTTTTACATCTCCAACACGTAGATTGTAAACTCGGGTACATACAAGCTAACTTTTTGGGATCTAAATGCCATCTATAAAACATTTTGTAAAAATTTTCTCTCAAGTTTTGGGCTTGAGTAAATTTTACATTTCTAACTCATATTTTCTCCCATACGTCCATAGTTATTGATTCCCCAAAGTTTTGTGTCCATTTTATCATACAATCCTTCACCAACTCTGTTTCTGAATCTATTTCTATCAATGCATTATACAACCTTTTAATATGCATTGGGCTTTGATCCCTGATTTGTTTTATTAAATTTTCTTCCTTTTGCAAAATACCAGTTTTCTGATCTTCTTTCCATCTAGTATACAACTGTCCATACTGAAACCAAGTTTGAATTTTCCTTTCTTCCTTTAATACCTCTAGAGACTTTAATTGCAATGTACCTCCTTCCAATATAAGAAGCTCTTTATAAGTAAAAATATCTTGTTTCTGTTCCACACTTATATTGTCTATCATATGTCTAGGTATTGTCCATATAGGTAATTTATTATTTAATTTATATTGATACTTTTTCCATACACGTAATAATGCATTTTCAATATTGGTATCATTTGGAAGTGGAGTTCTTGATTCATGCTGAACGTCGTGGCATCCAGCACTTTGGGATGGGGAATTTTGCATTGTGGAGTCAGAATGACAGACTAGATCAGGGGTCGGCAACCTTAAACACTCAAAGAGCCACAAAGGTCCTAACCGGAAGCCCACGTTCAATTCTGGAGCCGACCAGAAGTCCGGTTCCCCCATCATAGAATCTCCTCCTAGCGCGGCGTCCTTTTTCCTCTGCCTGTCCTAACCGAAAGCCCTATCAATTGTGGAGCCAACTATCAACAGGGAGCCACAGCATTGGGATGAAAGAGCCACATGCAGCTCCAGAGCCACAGGTTGCTGACCTGTGGACTAGATGGTTCTTTAGTTTTTGTTAAGGATATTGTTGTGTTAACCAACCAGCAGAGCGTAGAGCACAGGGAGTGCTGAGAGCAATGAATAAAATACATACAAACTGGTTTATCAAAGTTTTTACTTTGTGGTGAAAAACAATCTCATAGTCTTTAAACAATCCAAGTCTTTGCCAGTCAAATCAGTCCATTGATACAAAAGTCTTCTTACCATACAAAACAGCAGTAGGTAATAAATAGCAGCACATTCACGCTGGTAACAGATCATGATGGTAGCATATCCACCCACGATGATAGCATCTCCACACACGATGGTAGCATATCATCAATGACTACATTTCAGCTCCCTTCTTAAATACAGTTACAACAGAGCTTATCCAATTAGGATACAATGACTCAGCATTACAATAACTCAGCAGTACTTCTTAAAGTCATATAATACATATTCATGTTAAAGTCATAGAACACATATATTGTCCATATATTGCCTGGACAACCTATTAGGCTTACACCATATCCTAACAGTTTTCAAACAGCTTCAGAGCTTTTCCAGTGTTCTCAACTCATAATATTCAAGGCTAGCATTCTCCAACTTGTGGCAATTACACCATTTTTACAGCTTTGGAGAGCATGGCAAGTTAGGAAAGGTTGCCACAGATCCTCTTGGTTGCAACCCATCCTGAATTAGCTTTTTCCTCTGGCTTTCTGGTAACCCATCGAGAGCATGATCCAAAGGAAGCTAATAGGACGTTGGGCAGAATCAAAGCAATTGCTTGGTTGTTCATTGAAGTCTGCATCCAGTTTTGGTCACCACCATAAAAAAGATGTTGAGACTCTGGAAAGAGTGCAGAGAAGAGCAACCAAGGTGATTAGGGGACTGGAGGCTAAAACATAACAATGAACGGTTGCAGGAACTGGGCGTGGCTAGTCTAGCGAAGAGAAGGACTGGGGAGACATGATAGCAGCCTTCCAATGTTTGAGGGGCTGCCACAGAGAGGAAGGGGTCAAGCTATTCTCCAAAGCACCTGAAGGCCAGACAAGGAATAATGGATGGAAACTGATCAAGGAGAGATTCAACCTGGAAACAAGGAGAAATTTTCTGACAGTGAGAACAATCAACCCATAGAACAGAAGTTGCCTTCAGAAGCTTCAACACTGGAAGTTTTCAAGAAGAGACTGGACTGCCCTCTGTCAGAAATAGTGTAAGGTCTCCTGCTTGGGCTGTGGGTTGGACTAGATGACCTACAAGGTCCCTTCCGATGCTTTTATTCCGTTAAGTCAAACAATTACCAAATAATTTCCCTGTTCTATTGCTTAAAAAAGGCTTCTATTTCTCTTTGTCGGGCACCTCGCCCTTTAGGGTAGTTTAAATCTGTTCTTGATTTATCCGAATCCTTTCCATCTTTTTAGGGGATCAACTCTATGAGCTTTGGAAGCAGCAGCTGGGCCCTTTTGCCATTTATATCCCACTCATTAACAAAGACTCTCTGATCGGAACATTGCTTGCTCCCATGAACGTGGTTTTCCTTTGTTTCTCTTTTGGAAAATGCGTCTTGAGAGACAATAGGATCCAGCTGGGTCTTTCCTCCACCCCGGTCTTCAGATATTCTACTCCATCAGCTAATAATAAGCAAGAGCCTGGTACTGGCTGCTCTTAACACTTGTGGCAGTCTGGCCACGCATGTGCCCTGAATGCAGATGAGCGCATCAGGAGCTTTGATTTCTCTTGTGAGAGCAACTCTTTCTACATTCATGCAAAGTATGGCTGGAACCGCTGTCTGTATTTTAATCTGGGCTCGCTTTGAAGGCATCGTCCCACACCTTGATCCGATCAGCTTCTAAAGCTGATAAAGCCTCCAGACGTCTACTGGTTCTTGGCATCTCTGTTTTCCAATTTCCTGCCCTCGTTGAGGCCTGCTTCCCGAACAAGCCTTCCTGAAATTTTGACTCGGAATAGCAGAGTTGAAAGGGATTTTGGAGGTCTTCTAGTTCAACCCTCCCTACTCAGGCAGGAAACTTTATACCCATGATGGAGAATCTATGGCACATGTGCCGGAAGTGGCACGCAGAGCCATCTCTCCAGGCATGCAAGCCGTCGTCTGTTGCTCTCCTGGGTTCCGGCGTGCCGGTCAGCTAGTCTTCACATGTGTGGTAGCTCTGGAAACTGGAAGAACAGCCGCCCGGTGTGCATGCGTGCGCCAGGCAGCTGCTCTTCTGGTTTCCAGCGCATGCATGCACACTGGACACCTGGTGTTCTGGTTTCTGGTGCCCATGCACACGGCAGAAACTGGAAGACCAACTGGGCAGTGCGCATGCACGTGCCGGAAACTGGAAAAGCAGCTGCCCAGTGTGCACATGCTTCTCTGATTTCCAGCACATACGCACGTGTGCGCACTCCTGTTTTGGCACTCGGTGCCGAAAAGGTTCGCCAACACTGCCTTATATCATTTCAGACAAATGGTTGTCCAATCTCTTCTTAAAAACTTCCAGTGTTGGAACATTCACAACTTCTGGAGGCAAGTGGTTCCACTGGTTAATTGTTCTGATAGGAAATTTCTCCTTAGTTCTAGGTTGCTTCTCTCCTTGATAAGCTTCTACCCAGGGGTGAAATGCTCCCGGTTCGGACCGGATTGCCCAATCCAGTAGCGATGGCGGCGGGTGGTTTGGAGAACCGGTAGCAAAAATCCCTGCCCCCCCCCCAATTGCCCATAAGCCTCTGCTGGTCAGGCAATTCAGCTGGAATCATCAGACGCTTTTAAAAGCATTTTTTTTACAACCTCTTCAGCTGAAGAGGTTGTAGAAAAAATGGTTTTAAAAGTAAAAAAAAAAAGGTGGCCACGCCCACTCAGTCATATTACCCCACCACCATCAAGCCACGCCCACAGAACCAGTAGTAACAAATTTTACATTTCACCACTGCTTCTACCCCATTACTTCTTGTCCTGCCATCATGTGCTTTGGAGAATAGGTTGACTCCCTCTTCTTTGTGGCAGCCCCAGAGATATTGGAAGATTAGATATTGGATTCATGTCAATATCATGTGACTGTGCCTCTTTCTGCAGCCTGATTAGACTTGCCACCACTTAAACGTCTAAAGAGAAATGATCGTTGCTCCATTTGCTGATAAAGATATAGTTTGATTAGAAGTCAAATCTATTGCGGTAATGCATAGTCAGAACTGAGAATCGTTTGCTACAATCCCCAAATTCAACTTTTCCCTCCCTTAACTGCTGCCCATCGATGACCCCACCCCCCCATGACCAGGTTTAAGCAAGATGTTTTCAAAACCGTCACTTCAAGCCTTCTTTTCCCAGCCGCATGATCTTGAGGCAGCATCTCAGGGAGATACAGAGGTTACTTTCTTTCTTTCTTTCTTTTTTATAAATTTTATTAAATATACAATTTAAAAACATTAAACTTGGTGTGACTTGTCTGGTAC
Source organism: Pantherophis guttatus (assembly GCF_029531705.1). Next base: position 6,036,894 of record NW_026844073.1, read on the forward strand.
ATACTTTTCTAACACTTTTTCTTTCGTGTACATTACAATATAACATCATGCATATTCCATATATACTTTTTGTACATTCAATCACACTCCAGTTACATACAGTACATTTCTTTGCATCTATTCAAATCCAATTTATTCCTATCTAATATTTCTTATATTATTTTATTTATTTTTCTCCCCTTTTCTTCACTTTGTTTCTAATTCTCTACCCCTGCATTTCTCCTTTTCTCTAGCCATTTATAAAATGTATTCCAGGTTACATAGAATTCCAATTCATCTTTATTTTTGAGATCCATTGTTAACCTGTCCATTTCTGCACAGGTCAATATTTTGTTGATTATTTCTGCCTCCTGTGGGTTCTCTCTGCGTTTCCAATTTTGCTAGGTTGATGTTCAGCTAGGTGAATATCAACCTAGCTGCCGTTAATATGTGTACCATAAGATATGTTTCTTCTTTTATGTAATTATCCCTTACTATACCCAGAAGGAAGAGTTCTGGCATCATATCTATCACCTGGTTTAACATCTCTTCTAGCCACTCTTTTATTTGGAGCCAAAAGTCCTTGGCTTTCGGGCACCCCCACCACATATGATAATAAGTGCCTAGTGTTGCTTTACGTTTCAGACATTTCGGTGAGCAATTTTTGCACATCTTGGCCAGTCTTGTGGGTGAGAAATGCCACCTGTAAAACATCTTGTATTGATTTTCTTTGTATGCGGTGGCTAGGGTAAGCTTTCTATTCCTCTCCCATAGTTTTTGCCAGCTATCTAGATCTATGCCAGGTTCCTTTCATTTTCCCCAAGCATACCCTCTCCCATCCCCACTCTCCAGAGTTCAGGGCAGACGGTTAGCGCATAGTAGCAAGGCATAAGTAACAGGTGGTATTCAGCCGGTTCGTACTGGTTCGGGCAAACTGGTAGTGAAGATCACGGGTGGGCCTGCCCTGCCCACCTGCCCCGGTTCTATGATGTCCTATTTAGGCATGTTTTTGAGGCTGGGCGCATGCATGGAAGGTGCGCAAGCAAGCAAAGAGCATGCATGGGAGGCCGGGCGCATGTGTGAAAGGCGTGCATGTGAAGCGAGCATGCCCGCACGGGGCGAATATTGGAAACCCACCGTTGATAAGTCAGCGTAAGGTGGCAGCTGACACATGGCATTGCAGAGGCTCAAGGCAGCCGGGAAGGGGCTTAGGTGGAAACAACGATGGTGGAGGGAGAGTCGATATCAAGAAAATGAGAGAAGCGTGCCACGTTTGGTTTATAATTTTCTTCATTTTCCAAATCCCCCATAGCGCAATATATCACAGCCTGAAAGCCTTGTTATCGCCTTGTTCCCTTGCAAAATCATTTATTTGTCCTCCCAGGTCAGGAGATGGTATCGCTGCAGTCCAGCTATGCCCCCGGGCTTTAAGATATTGAATAGAAGGGCTACCATTTGGAATGGCTTTAGAGTTGAAGAAATAGACAAGCTCATATATTACTCCCATCAGGGAAATTTGAGAGCAGCAAGGCACAGTCTAAGACCTACCGTCTTGAGTAAAGCTCTTAGGGCTTCAGCAAACGTTATTTTTGTTGGGTTTTTTTTCATGCAATGAAAATGATTAAACATTTGTTGCTAGTTGCAAAGTCGTGTCCGACCCATCGCGAACCCATGGACAACCTTCCTCCAGGCCTTCCTGTCTTCTACCATCCTCTGGAGTCCATTTAAGCTCACGCCGACGGCTTCAGTGACTCCATCCAGCCACCTCGTTCTCTGCCGTCCCCTTCTTCTTTTGGCCTCAATCTTTCCCAGCATTAGGCTGTTCTCCAGGGAGTCCTTCCTTCTCATTAGGTGGCCAAAGCATTTGAGTTTCCTCTTCAGGATCTGGCCTTCTAAAGAGCAGTCAGGGTTGATCTCCTCTAGGACTGACCGGTTGGATGGCCTTGCATTCCAAGGGACTCACGGGAGTCTTCTCCAGCACCAGAGTTCAAAGGCCTCAATTCTTTGGCGCTCAGCCTTCCTTATGGTCCAACTTTCACAGCCATTCATTGCAACTGGGAAAACCATAGCCTTGACTCTACGCACTTTTGTTGGCAGGGTGATGTCTCTGCTTTTTAGAATGCTGTCTAGATTTGCCATAGCTTTCCTCCCTAGGAGCAAACGTCTTTTAATTTCTTTGGTGCCTTCAAGGCAGCTTTGGCTCCTGGAGACTGGCAGGGCAAGTCCCTGCAGTTTTCTTAACAAGGTTTTTAAGAAATGGGTTGCCATTGTTTACTTTCCAGGGCTGAGAGAGAGGGACCAGGCCAAGGTCATCCAGCGGGCTTGGGCTTAATTTAGGGCTAGAATTCACAGTTTCCTGGTTTCTAGATTGGTGCTTGAACCCCCACCTTAACCGTAGTCACCATAGCACCCTGGCACCTTCATTCCAGTGGTGGGTTCCTCCCGGTTCGGTCCGGTTCGGCCGAGCTGGTAGCGGTGACGATATGACGTCACCGAACCGGTTCTCCCCCCCGCCCTCCCACCCACCCACCCACCCACGTTATTCTTACCTTTTATTTGGCCCCACCCCCGATCTATTGCTGCCTCCTGAGTCCCAGCTGATGACTAGAGGGAAAAAACTGTTTAAACTTTTGCCGCGGGGCTTCAAAGGGCCGCCCTACAGCTGATCAGTGTTAAAAGCAAACAAATGAGTCGGGTCGTAAGTGCGAGGACTGGTCGTAAGTGCGAGGACCTTCCAGAAATGACTCTGACCAGCTAGCCATGCCCACCTAGTCACATGACCTCCAAGCCACACCCACAAAATAAGCCACGCCCACAGAACCGGTAGTAAAAAAATTTAGAACCACCCCTGCTTCATTCATGATGGTGGTGTTGTGACCTAGGCCCAAGTAGTTATGACCAGACACAATCAGTCCTAAACAAACATATTTTATTAGAACAGCTGAGAATTACTTCATTCTCAGTTTAGTCCAAATTAATTCCAAAACAAATTTATTTATTTATTTATTTATTATTTGAATTTCTATACCGCCCTTCTCCTTTCGGACTCAGGGCGGTGAACAGCCAGATAAAAAACATCTATACAAACATCACAGTTAAAAAATAAAGTTAAAATAATTTATAAATTTGGCCCATAATTTAAAAATTGACAATTTAAAATAAATATTAAAATTTTAAAACTAGCCCTAAAATCAGGACAGACCGGCTAACTGAAAAAAATAAGTTTTTAGGGCCTGACGAAAGGTCCGGAGGTCGGAGATCACTCGTATCTCTGAGGGTAGATTGTTCCAAAGGGTAGGTGCCACCACAGAGAAGGCTCTCCTCCTGGGGGTCGTCAGCCGGCATTGTCTGGCCGACGGCACCCTGAGGAAGCCCTCTCTGTGGGAGCGAACCTGCCGGTGGGAGGCTATTGGTGGCAGAAGGCGGTCCCGTAAGTACCCTGGCCCTAAGCCATGGAGTGCTTTAAAGGTGATCACCAACACCTTGAAGCGCACCCGGAAGTCCACCGGAAGCCAATGCAGCTCGCACAGGAGAGGAGTCGCTCCCATAATCCCCCGCGCAGCCGCATTCTGCACCAGTTGGAGCCTCCGGGTGTACCCCAAGGGGATCCCCATGTAGAGAGCGTTACAATAGTCCAGACGAGAAGTGACGAGTGCTTGAGTGACCGTGCGTAGGGAGTCCCAGTCCAGAAAGGGGCGCAACTGGCGTATCAGGCGAACCTGACAAAAAGCCCCCCTGGCCACGGCCGTCATATGCCCCTCTAAAGACAGCCACGCATCCAGGAGGACACCCAAGTTGCGGGCCCTCTCCGTGGGGGCCAATGATTCGCCCCCAATAACCAGCGATGGCGTCAGCTGGCTATACCGGGACGCCGGCAGCCACAGCCACTCGGTCTTGGAAGGGTTGAGTCGAAGCCTGTTTCTCCCCATCTTCACAAACAGAAATTCTTCACAAACAGTCCTTCGGCCTTATCACAAACCTTTGTCTTCTTTGGCACCCTGCCAAAGGCTTTTTTTGGCAAAGCCCCACGAAGTTCAGAAACAAGAGACACTGACAAGAAACAAATGTAGCAATGTTGCTTTCCTACAAAGAGCCCAAGAGCCCTTGCTGCTCTTTTAAGCCTTCTTAAAGGGAGGGGTCAATTATCTCCTGGCCTTACTCCCAAGTCGTCCTTTTTGCTTTAGCTGCTCTTGCCTTCTGGCAGCTCTTCGCACGCGTGCACTAGGAACAGGCTCCTCCTGTTCCTCTGCCTCTCTGCTATCCGCCTCTGTAGGCTCTGGAGTCCGCGCATCACTCCCAGATGGTCCTGGCCCCATCTCTGCCTCTGACGTAGAGCCCTCATCCTAACCCTAACCCTAACCCTTCTCCAGACTCCAGGACTGGCCATGGTCCTCCCCGGCCTCCTCACTGTCCGACTCCGCTGCCAGCTCCACAGGCTGTTGGCAACAGGTGGAAAAGAAAGAAACTGTGATGAAGACCACGGTAAACCACTTTTCCCCCAAAAATACCCCTTCCCAAGAAAACTGCAGAAACTTGTCCAGCACCAAATAAATACAGTAAAGAAAGAAAAAAAGAAAGGGAGAGAAAAAAGAACAGCCAGAAGATCTGGGAAATTAGGTTTTTGTCTCTACCATTGGAGAGTTAGATTTGAAACCATGTTCAATAACCCTGGGGCCTCCAGAAGGAGTGAGACCTGTCGGTCGGTTTCCTTCCAAAGTCCCAGACGAAATGAGGATGATGGGAGCTGGAAGGGGCCAACCAGGGAAATGGCAGACTCATCGAAAGAGAACATTGTCAAGTAAAGCTGAATATTGAGAGAAGAGAATATTTGTGGCTCAGGGTTGAACTCTGATGATGTTACCTAGTTTGGTAATGAAAGGTCTGCAAAAAAACCACCAAGGACCTCATAGTCATCATCTTCCTCCTCCTCTTCCTCTTCCTCCTCCTCTCCCTTCTAGCACTGATCATGTTACCTAGTTTGGTAATGAAACGTCTGCATGAAAACTTCCAAGGGAGCACCAAGGACTCATAGTCCTCCTCCTCCTCCTCCTCCTCCTCCTCCTCCTCCTCCTCCTCCTCCTCCTCCTCCTCCTCCTCCCCTTCCTCCCCCTCTACAAACCCTACTCCCTTCTAACACTGATGAGATTGCCTAGTTGGGTACTGAAACATCTGCAAGAAAACCACCAAGGACCCCATAGTTGTCCTCCTCCTCCTCCTCCTCCTCCTCCCCCTCCTCCTCCTCCTCCCCCTCCTCTTCCTCCCTTCTAGCACTGATCATGTTACCTAGTTTGGTAATGAAACTATCTTCAAGAAAACCACCAAGCTCAGAAAGCACCAAGGACCCCACAAACCTTAACACGCACTTCACGGTAGGAGTTCACCGCTCTTGGTGCCCGTGTCTCCTCCCTCTCTCCCCTCCTGTCCCCAAAGCCTGTGCCTTGATTTGTTTTGCTTCATTCCCCCATGGAACGGCTGCAGGCCCAGGCACCACCTCCTGTTTGCACCAACCTGCGCTCGCCTCCTGCAACCCAACTGTTTACTCCTCTAAATGAAAGTTGCCGATGAGTCCTAGTGGCACCATTCCCACTTGCAGTTACTACTGACTTCGCCTGACCAAATCCTGTGGCTTTTTTGTTGTTGTTGTTGTTGTTTTAAAAGAAAATGGAAAATAAGGCTGCAGTGGTGATTTATAGCCACACAGTTTGCCTCCTGGGCCAAAGCAAACTTCTCGCCTGAACCCTCCTCGGGTATTTGCAAGCTGTAAAAAGAAAAACTGTGTTGTCTGGTTTATCACAAGGGACAATCCCAATTTCTGTTCAGCACCATGCTTTTTTTTTTCTTTTCCTTACTTTTGCAAGGTTGGGGTGAGGATAGAAAAAAGATATTTGCTCTTTTTGGGGGGGTTTGGTTAATACCCCAGAGTTAATCAGCTCTGCCCAATGTTTCCCGCCTTCACTCAGATGGTCACACGGGAAATTAAACATTGGAATAAAGACTTGGAAGAAGTGATTTGGGTGGCAACGTACGTAGCAAAGAGGCTGTTTGAAATGTGTGCATTTGTGCATTCTAAACAGAGACAGTGGCACGCACACACACACACACACACACACACACACACACACACAGGTTATGTCTAATGCAGAATTGATTTACATTTTTAAAGTGCAAATGGATGTAAACACAATACATACAGAACTGAATAATGAACAAAACAAATTAATCAAACCATATTGTTGAGTACCCTGCTTACAAGGAAGGAACGAAGGAAGGAAGGAAGGAAGGAAGGAAGGAAAAAAGAAAGAAAGAAAAAGAAAGAAAGAAGGACAAGGAAGGAAGGAAGGAAGGAAGGAAGGAAAGAAAGAAAGAAAGAAAGAAAGAAAGAAAGAAAGAAAAGAGAAAGGGAGGGAGGGAGGGAGGAAAAAAGAAAGAAAGAAAAAGAAAGAAAGAAGGAAGGAAGGAAGGAAAGAAAGAAAGAAAGGGGGGAGGGGGAGGGAGGGAGGAAGGAAGGAAGGAAGGAAGGAAGGAAGGAAAGAAGGAAGGAAGAAAGGAAGGAAGGAAGGAAATCAACAATTTCATCATGATCTTTGCATGAATGTGAAAATGTTAAGACAGTTCAAGAAACCTAAGGGGCGTTTCTTTGCTTTTCTAACGAGCAAATATTTCTTCCAGAATTTGTGAGAAATAAAAATGCATCTTTTTACTGTATATCCAACACAATGGCTTGTTTAAAATGTGCATTTCTTTCCGATCTTCATGTCCGAGGATTAGAAATTGGATAGTTGTGCTTTTTGGAATCATACATTTGAGATTTTTTTTTTTTTCTGGACAAGGTCCTGCTAATAATAAATAGGTCTATTGCCATCCAAAGCTGTTGTAGTGTATGGCAATCTGCTCACGGCTAAGAGAGAGTTGCGTCACTGGCAGCCTTATTCCTCTTGTTAGCAAGAAGCCAGGCTGAATTCATAGCTGGATTCCCACACCACACTTAATTAGATCAGTGAAAGTCCAAGGACTTTTGCCTTTAAAACTCCTTTTTAGAACAACTGTAAGATTTCCTTCCTTCCTCTGCCCCTCCCTCCCTCCCCCCTTGCTCCCTTCCTTCTTCTCATCTCCTTCCTTTTTTCTTTCCTTCCTTTTTTCCTTCCTTCCTTTTTTCCTTCCTTTCCCTCCTCCTCTTTCTTTCCATCCCCTCCCTCCCGCCTTCCTTCCCTTTCTTCCTTTCCTTCCTTCTTCTTGTCCTCATCTCCTTCCTTTTTTCCTTCCTTCCTTTTTTCCTTTCCTTCCCTTCCTCTTCCTCCTCCTCCTTCTTCTTCCCATCTCCTCCCTCCCTCCTTCCTTCCTTCCTTTCCTTCCTTCCTTCCCTTCTTCTTCTCATCCCCTTCCTTTTTCCCTTCCCTTCCCTCCTCCTCCTCTTCCTCCTTCTTCTTCTTTCATCTTCTTCTTCCTCTTCTTCCCATCTCCTCCCTCCCTCCCTCCTTCCTTTCCTCTCCTTCCTTCCCTCTCCTTCCTTCTTTCTTCCCATCTCCTCCTCCCTCCCTCCCTCCCTCTCTTCCTCTCTTCCTTGGTTTTCTCCCTTCCCTCCCTCCTTTTCTTTTGTTCCTACCAGCTCACCTCGCAGCTAAGCAGGGATGTTTGTGCAACACACAATAATGAAAGAGGGGCAGCTTCAATCTCCCAACTGCAGCCGCCATCTTACTTTCTGGAGCCTTCCTGCCAAGCTCTTATTACCAGCCCTGTGTGTCTCTAGCAGTCAATTGCAGAACCTCAGTGTGTGGTTTTGATATTCCGTGAAAAATCTATTTTAATATTTAATGACCCAAATCTCAGGCTATCACCCGATCTCAGGAGATTCCAGTGTTATTACATGACAGCTAGAGGTGAGCTTGCCAAAATCTCACAAAATGTGAAATATCTTGAGATTTGAGCCATGCTTAATTTTTTTTTTATCACCATTACACAAGGATTATTGTCTACTAGCTGCCTGAAAAGCCATCTCCCCCACCCATAAAGTTTTATGTACCAAAGGTGAGCGATAATAATACCTCTTAATCATTTATGTGTAATTTTTTTCCTGAGGAATTCCTAACCAGAGGCTCCGAGCCTTTATTTTTTATTGCTATATTGACTGCCTTTGATGCCAACTCTGCTTTCTGTCCATCTTCAACTGTTATGAATTCTCTTGAGTTCCTCCAGAGAAAAGCTGGCAAAATATCCTGGGATTTGGAGCCCACTGATTGTTTATCAATGCTTATTACCTCTCTCCTTTAGCTGCTAATTTCCCCTAAGGGTTGGGCAGAGGAGGAGCAGAGGCCCTTAGGAGGCAAGGAGAAGCAGGAGGAAGAGAGATAAACAACATGGCAAGGAAGAGCAGAGATGGGACATAGTTGTCCCACTCTACATTCTCCATAGGTGGCCAGTCAATCTTTCTGAACATCCAGGGGAGAGCATCCCTAATCAGTGCAGTGCAGATGTTTCTGCAGACAGGTGGGGAATCCTGATGGTTGAGAAGTTGGGGACCTGCAGTTGGCACATGTCTGGTGAACATCCGAACCATCTTAGAGAAGGTTGCTTTGACGGAGCTAGCCAAAATCCTACCGTATGATGTACCAGAGTTATTGTGTATGAGATAGGTAGCGCTTCCGGGTTGAAAGGATTTGCCGGTGACATCACCGTCACCCTGGGGATGATGTCACCAGCTAATCCTGGATGGAGATCCCCCTTTGGGGGATCCTTTCATTTCCCCATCAAGAGCTGGAGAATTTGCACAAAGATGGAAAGCAGAGAAAATCCCTACAGAGGGAGAAGTGATTAAGAAAATATTGGATTGTGCAGAAATGAATAGATTTATTTATTTATTTATTTATTTATTTATTTATTTATTTATTTTTCCAATTTCTATACCGCCCTTCTCCCTGAGGACTCAGGGCGGTGTATAGCCAGAATTAAAAACATGCAATACAAATATTAAAAAAACAATTAAAATATATATAAATTTGGCCCAACAATTAAAATCACTACCAATTAAAACATTTAAAAAATTTCTTCTTAAGCCAGCCTGGTTTGCTGGAAAAAATGGGTTGATAATTAGAGAGAGGAATCGGCATATTTTAAGATATGGGGACAATTTTATCATTGGTTAGAGAAGAGATATGTATAGGGTAATGTTGTAATGAAATGAGTGAAGAAAAAAAAAGAGAAAGAAGATAGATAAATGTATTAATAGAAAAATAAGAAATGTTATAATAAATGAAGATATGATAAATAGTGGAGGAGTAGGAAGAAGACACATAAGATGTACTCTGATGATACACTGAATGATTGATTATGTATTGTATGTTTGTTTGTCTATAAAATAAAAAACTTTTATTTAAAAAAAAAAGAGCTGGAGGGAAGGACGAGAGCTCAACCCCACAGCAGGTCTCGAACACGGGCTTGCTCACCTCCTGCCCAGTGTTCCAGTTACTCAACCCACTTTGCTCCTAGGGAGCCAAGTAAGTCCTGTAAATAAATAAACAAATAAACCAACTAAAAGGGAACCACTGTCCTTTTTTGTGTGTGGAAGGCTCGCTTCTGGATTTTTTTCCAGTGGATCACTGGAAATGGTGGATGGGGCAACTGGAGCCTTTGTGTTTTCGACTGGACCTGCTCATACTTCTTTTATTTTTTTCAAAAAATACCCACTGGAAGTCTTCCCTTCTGGTATCTCCCTTGGCTTCAGGAAAATCAAAAGGAACAAGAGAAGTTGTAGAGCCCAAGGAGGAGGAGGAAGAGGTTATCCCTATACCATATCCCTAAACGCTATTCCGTTTCAGACAAATGGTTGTCCAATCTCTTCTTAAAAACTTCCAGTGTTGGGGCATTCACAGCTTCTGGAGGCAAGTTGTTCCGCTGATTAATTGTTCTAACTGTCAGGAAATTTCTCCTTAGTTCTAAGTTGCTTCTCTCCTTGGTTAGTTTCCATCCATTGCTTCTTGTCCTGCCCTCAGGTATAAATCTATGTAATTAATAAAAATAATCATACATAAATGATTAAGTACAAAGATACATTTCTTCACCTATGGAGCATCTCCTCTCCTCTCCTCTCCTCTTCTCTTCTTTCCTCTCCTCTCCTCTCTTCTTCTCTCCTCTTCTCTTCTTTCCTCTCCTGTCCTCTCCTCTCCTCCCTCTCCTCTCCTCTCCTCTCCTCTTCTTTCCTCTCCTCTCCTCTCCTCTCCTCCCCTCCCCTCCCCTCCCCTCCCGTCCCCTCCTCTCCTTCCAAAGAAATTGCAGAAGTAAATTTTGGAATCAGTTTAAAAGGGTCAGTTTGGGGCCCTTTCTGCAGGGCATTCATATAAGGCTCCCAGGAAAGCCGTTTTATTTTTGATGAAGCTGTCTCTTCCTCCCTCTTAACCAAGCTTTTTGTTTTCTCCCTACCAAGGATCATCCATGAAGATGGCTTTTCTGGAGAAGACGTGAAGCAGTACAAGCCTGTGATCTATAGCAACACTATTCAATCCTTGGCAGCTATTGTCCGTGCCATGGACACGCTGGGCATAGAATACGGGGATAAGGAAAGACGGGTGAGTCACAATCTGGATAGCAACGAAGAAATGCCTTCGGTTCATAAAATCTCACCTGGCTCATAGTCCTCAGCGCAGGAGTGAAATTCAGCAGGTCTGACAGGTTCTGGAGAACCCATAGTGGAAATTTTGATTAGTTCGGAGAACCGACAAATACCACCTCTGGATGGCCCCAGAGTGGGGAGGGAATGGGGATTTTGCAGTATCCTTCCCCTAGCATTGGAGAGGGAATGGGGATTTTGCAGTATCCTTCCCCCAGGAGTGGGGAGGGAATGGGGATGTTGCAGTCTCCTTCCCATACCACGCCCACCAAGCCACGCCCACAGAACCGCTAGTAAAAAAAGTTGAATTCCACCACTGCCTCAGTGATACATTTTTTTAGAGTATTTTCATGAAAGGGCTGGAGAAGTTACTCCACCTGGCCTGTCCAGCTGAATTTTACCCTGCAAGTGTATTTCTAATGCAGGAGTGTCAAACTCAAGGCCCTTGAGCCAAATCCGGCCTGTGGGGTGTTTAGATCTGGTCCACGGGGTCACCCTGGAAACAGCGAAGGACCGGCCCACGGTGCCTCTGCCAGCGAAAAACGGAGCTCGGGAGGGGCGCGTGTGGGCCTCCCGGGCTCTGTTTTCGCTGGCAGAGGGCTGGAGGAGGCCGTCACAGCCAAAAATGGAGCCCTGGAGGACAATGTATCCCCCCCAGCCCCACCCGGGCCGCCACAGGTGCCCCCGACAAAAGTGACATCGATTTGGACATGCCTCCCCGTCCCCCCCCCCCGAGATCAAACCCAACTCTGATGCGGCCCTCAATGAAATTGAGTTTGACACCCCTGTTCTAATGGATGCACCTTACATTATTTATTGGATACTGTAGTTTCGATAAAAAGAATATTTGTCCTTTGCTGGTTCAGGAATTCTGGAATTCTGGAAGTCCACATGCCGTAAAATCCCCATAGTTGCCCATCCTCACTCTAAAGCTTTCTGTGGGAATGTTCAAAAAACAGAAACTGATATTTGGCGTACATTCAAATTAGGAGAATCATAATATCTAGGATATCATTCCCTAGCCAAGTGAGGACTTTCCCCCACCTTCTCTTTCAAACTTCCCTATAGCAGCAGACGAACGGATTAATGGGAGGGATTTTCTAAATTAAAAATGGCACCTGTTTGTTTCATCATTATCTCCCGGTATTTATTTCTTGGTTTGTTTTAATGAATTTCTGCATTACTCTAGAGAAGAGGGAAAGTGTGTAGGGGGAAAGTGTGTAGGAGAAAGGACGGCAGAACCTGTGGTGGAGTGAAAAGGGGCATCAGCCTAGAATCCCTACGTAGCCACAAGTGAACTCCCCTTGAGTGCTGTTAACTCTTATGTAATTTGAAGTAAGTGTTGACTATTAGCTGAGGAGATTCCTGTGCTCAGGCTTTTAGCAATAAATCAGCTTAATTGAATCTTCATTTATTTATTGTTTATTTATTGGTTCAATTTATATGCCGCCCTTCTCCAGAGACTCAGGGCAGCTTATAATGCATTAAGCAATAGCCATCATACTTTTGTATATACCTGCTTAGTAGGGCTTTTGCCCCCCCTCCCCGCCAAGCGGTGTTCTTTTTATACAAAGTCAGCTTATTGCCCCCACAATCCGGGTCCTCATTTTACCTACCTCGGAAGGATGGAAGGCTGAGTCAACCTTGAGCCTGGTGAGATTTGAACTTGCAGTAATTGCAGGCAGCTGGTGCTACTTAACAGCACTTTAGTCTGCTGCGTCACCAAGGTTCATGTGTGAACCTTGCCTTTCATGTCCAACACCGTGTGAAAATATGCATTTAAATTTTCCACCAGCCTTTAGCTGAACCTAAACATGGATTTAGATTTAGATTTAGATTTCATATTTCTAAACCGCCCATTTACCTCAAAGAGGGGCCCTATCTGGTGTCCGATATAATATAATCGATAAATAAACCAGCGTATAAAAATTAACATCAGAAAATAAAAATTAAATTAGGGTTAAAAAATATCAAAATTGTAGAATAATGATGAACACCAAAAAGGAAGGGGGAGATTGCTAAAATGGCCATTTAGCATCGGATTCACAGTTGCATTATGAGCCAAGGTGGTGCAGTGGTTAGAGTGCAGCACTGCAGGCTACTTCAGTTGACTGCTAGCTGCAGTTTAGGAGTTCAAATCTCACTGGTTCCTTCCTTCCTTCCTTCCTTCCTTCCTTCCTTCCTTCCTTCCTTCTATCCGTCCATTCATCCATCCATCCATTCATCCATCCAGTATTGCAGGCTGACTCTGCCCACTGCCAGCAGTTCAATCTTGACCGGCTCAAGGTTGACTCAGCCTTCCATCCTTCCGAGGTGGGTAAAATGAGGACCCAGATTGTTGAGGGCAATAGGCTGACTCTGTAAACCGCTTAGAGAGGGCTGTAAAACCACTATGAAGCGGTATATAAATCTAAGTGCTATTGCTATTGCATTAACACTAGCTTTGATGCATGCACCTACAGAGGAATGCATATTTATCTGGGTAGAAAAAGCCCGTTTATTAACTGTAGCTGTACAGAAATGCCACCGTCTCTGTTGTCATGCTGAAAGAGACTTACCTCCAAGTAAACATCTATAAGCTCTGTGCAATTCTTAGCTGATTTGCTGATACAGTTCCATGATCCCCTTCAAATGGCTCGGCTGTGTTCTCTTAATTATGGGGGTTGTTTAGCTGTGAATTTATTCCTGGAAGCACCAATAATTATCCACATCTCGATCCTCTTATTTCTTTATTGTTCCACTGCAGTTTGGCAGTGCAGCATTGTGCTGCGAAACAGCTACATTATTCTCAGCCGTCTCTGGTGGGAATTTGAGCTTTTTGGTCCTAGCAAAGGTTTGGCTTCACACCTGCCCATATAAACCACAGGATTTTCTCATCCAGCAATAGTCGGGCTCAAATGGCTCCTGGCAGAACAGGTGGACCGTCCCCAGGGAATTGGTTTAGCGGCTTCAGAAAAATAATAAGCGTGGTCCTTGGCATGATGTTCTCTGAATCACTGCTGTAGGTTGCACACGCCTGACATGTCACAGAGAAGCATGAGGTTAACATAACCTTAGGGAGAGTTGGCATTGGAAGGACCATCTGTGGTTGAAAGGACAAAGGAGAAGATGGTGAGAAGAATCTTCTATTGAGTAAATAGCAGGGGTGGGTTCTACTTACCTTTACTACCGGTTCACAACGGGACCGTGTGGCTTTGAAACGTTCCCTTCGCACATACGTGCTAGTCGTTCCCAACTCTAGGGGGCGGTGCTCCGTTTCAAAGCCAAAGAGCCAGCGCTGTCCAAAGACGTCTCCGTGGTCATGTGGCCAGCATGACTCAACGCCAAAGGCGCACGGAACGCTGTTCCCTTCCCACCAAAGGTGGTCCCCTATTTTTCTACTTGCATTTTTTACGTGCTTTCGAACTGCTAGGTTGGCAGAAGCTGGGACAAGTCACGGGAGCTCACCCCATTACGTGGCATTAGGGATTCGAACCGCTGAACTGCCAACCTTTCGATTGACAAGCTCAGCGTCTTAGCCACTGAGCCACCTCATCCCTGTGATAAAGGAACTGGAGGCTAAATTTTATGATGAACCATTGAGGAAACTAGGTATGTCTTGCCTGTTGAAGAGAAGGACTAGGGGGGACATTACTGTCTTCCAGTATTGAGGGGCTATCTTATTCTCTTATTCTCCAAAGCACCAGAGGGCAGGACAAGAAGTAATGGGTGGAAGCTTGTCCAAGAGAGATCCAATCTAGAACTAAGGAGAAATTTCCTGATGGTGAGAACAGTCGATCAATAGAATAGCTTTCCTCCTGAAGTTGTGAGTGCTCCATCACTGGAAGCTTTCAAAAATAGACTGAACAACCGTTTGACCGGGATGGTATAAGAAGTCTCTGTCTTTAGCAGGAGGTTGAACTAGATGTCCTTTAGGTTTCCTTCCAGCCCTTTTGATTGACAAGCTCAGCGTCTTAGCCGCTGAGCCACCACGTCCCCTACTACATTAGTCTAAAGATACCCAGTTCCTGCAACTGTTCTTCATCTGTTTTAGCCTCCAGTCCCCTCATCATCTTGGTTGCTCTTCTCTGCACTCTTTCTAGAATCTCAACATCTTTTTTTTATATTGTGGATATTATATTTACCGGCTGGCCGAAGTTAACAGTGAATGTAATTTCTGTTTCCCAGTTGCTTTTGATAGACTGAGGAATGTAAACAGAGGCAGTGTAAAAGGAACCCACGTAGTATGGAATGAAGCAGCCTAAGAAGAAACGTTGGCGCATCCTGGGTCAAGACATAATCATTCCTCCAGCATTAACATGTCATGATCAATCAAGGGATTGTCATTCTATACAGAACTTGAGTTCTAAGGCCACGTTTCTCTTTATCTAACCAGGGCACAAACATGATTTGGCATGTTATCTTCTTTTTGCTCTGTTCCCATAACATTGCCTTCCTCTGATCCCCCAGCCCATGAAGGGAGACAGGGTTAAGTCATCCTTCGCTATGTTTCGGATAGTATTTTCTCTCTTCTTCTAACACTGTTCAAGGGAAGCCTGAAGGTGGGTCACATCTGCTAGGCTTCGGGACTCTTCATCATAGAAGGAAGTCAGAAGCAATTTAGGCAGGAGAAGGATTGGCACAGCAGGCAGCAAATGCCTTGTTGCTCTAGCTTTCTGCTGACTTGCCGTTCAGTAGTTGGAAAATTCTAAGACTCAGTAACAGTTACAGAGTTGGAAGGGACGTTGGAGGTCATCTAGTCCAACCCCCTGCTCACTCAGGAGACCTGTACTAGGGATTCGAACCGCCGAACTGCCGACCTTTCTAATCGACAAGCTCAGAGTGTCTTAGCCACTAAGCCACCTAGTCAAGCTAAATGTCGATGGAGATTCTCAGTCATCCAGCACATGGTTGTCCCAAATGTGTTTGTTTTTTTGTTTTTTCAAAAGGCAACTGGACTTTTTTGATTTTTCCTTGAAGATGTTTCATTTCTCAAAGTTCTGAAGAAGACACTTCTTGGATGAGAAGCAAACTGTCTCCAAGGAAAAAGAAAGGAAGTCCAGTTGCCTGTTGAGAAAGCACCTTTGCGGTTCTAAAGGTAAAGGTTCCCCTCGCACATATGTGCTAGTCGTTCCTGACTCTAGGGGGCGGTGCTCATCTCCGTTTCAAAGGCGAAGAGCCAGCGCTGTCCAAAGATGTTTCCGTGGTCATGTGGCTGGCATGACTCAATGCCAAAGGCAGACGGAACGCTGTTCCCTTCCCACCAAAGGTGGTCCCTGTTTTTCTATTTGCATTTTTTATGTGCTTTCGAACTGCTAGGTTGGCAGAAGCTGGGACAAGTAACAGGAACTCACCCCATTACGCGGCACTAGGGATTTGAACCGCCAAACTGCCGACCTTTCTGATCAACAAGCCACAGAGCCACTGCGCCCCCCTTTCGGGGGTTCTAAGACTATATAAATCAGCAGGGATAGACAGAATGAACCATCTCCAACAAGATGCATTTCAGTGGTGAACAAACTAAGGTTTTGAACTTAGGCAGAAAAACCAAATGGCCAGGTACAAGTTAGGCGGTACCTGGCCCAACAGTAGTAACTGTGTTAGGGATCAAGGCATTTAGTAGACAACCACTTAAGTATGAGCCAGATGTCAAGTTTCCAAGTAATACATCCCAAGTAATACATTCCAAAGGGACACGGTGGCTAAGACGCTGAGCTTCTCGATCGAAAGTTCAGCAGTTCAGCGGTTCAAATCCCTAGTGCTGTGTAACTGGGTGAGCTCCTGTTACTTGTCTCAGCTTCTGCCAACCTAACAGTTCGAAAGCACGTAAAAAAGGCAAGTAGAAAAATAGGGACCACCTTTGGTGGGAAGGGAACAGTGAAGTTTCCGAAAGATGCCCTAATTAATTCATGAGCCATGAGCCGAACTTCAAAAGAAATACAGTCATTTATTAGGAGCACCATTTCGGCAATATTTGGATGCAGTTAGAACTAATCCCACATAGATTTACGTTCCCCTATGACCCTGTCTCTCCCCTCCTCTCTGGCCATGTCATAAATCACGTTCTCCAATTAACCACTTTGGCTGGCTGTGAAATCCAACACCCTCCTTCTGATTGCGGTCAGGAAGAATGTATGGAATGCACTTCAGTTGGGGAAATCAATCAGCTCTATCAGTTCTCCCTCCCTCCTGCTCATGGCAACTTGAAAGCTTTGCAAGTTGACACTTTACCTTTTAATACATTCCAAGTAATACATGGCCACAGTTAGGCCAGCTTCAGGGTTGACACTGTGCTGCAGCTGCCAAAAAGCCAATGAGGGTATGAGTGACCAAACTTGGCTTATGACCATCTGTTGTGATGGTCCTAATGTAAAGTATCATAGGTCATCACGTGATGGGATCTGATTTTACAAACTTCTTACGGCAATTATTAAGTGAATTGCCACCATTGTTAAGTGACCCGTTGTTCACTATGGAACATTTTTGCCAAAAACCGGAAGTAAACAGTGGTTTTAGGCAAAAGCATCATAAATCATCGCCACATGACTCTTGGATGCTGCACATGGCCATAAAGATGGGCTGGTGGTTGAGCTTCCAAAATATGGTCACGTGACCTGAGACCTTCAGAACTTCAGAACCAAAGTATCTCTTTTGGGGGAGGGCCGGAGGAGGGGAGGTCATTGTAACTTTGAATGGCCACTAAGTGGAGTACCTGTGCTGGATCTTTATCTGCCTGTGTGCAAAATCAGCCAGGTAAAACGAAACTTCCCCATGTGACATCTCAGCTTTTCCTTTTTTTTTTTAATAAAATTTTATTGTAAATTAGAAACATAAAACAGAATAAAGACTATAACGAAACACAATCACATACATACGACTGAGGTTGATTCAACCCCCATATATATACAGTTTCTAAATAACATTACATATCATCATACTACAGCTTCAATTTGGTTTATCATACTGCATTAATCTTCTTATATCTAATATTCCCTTATTTATATTTAGCTTGCTATTTACATATCTATGCTACATGCCTCCCTAACATCTACCTCATGACAT
Organism: Pantherophis guttatus; assembly: GCF_029531705.1. The sequence continues at coordinate 6,054,514 of NW_026844073.1, forward strand.
TTTTACTTCTATCCATTGGTACCATTTATCCCAGCTTTGATTGAAAATTGATTCTTGTCTATCTTTAAGTATATATGTTAATCTATCACATTCTGCACACCACAAAATTTTGTTGATAATCATCTGATCCGATGGTACTTCCTTCCCTTTCCAAAGTTGCACATATGCAATTCTAGCCGCAGTGGTAATGTGTATGAAAAGGTACCAGTCTGCTTTCCTTATGCCCCCAGGGTTTATTTCTAAGAAGTAGACCTCTGGTCTCAGTTGAAAACTGACTCCTGTAATCTCCATGAGCCAAACTTTTATTTTACTCCAATAGTTTTGGGCTTGTAGACATGTCCACTATTGGTGGTAAAATGTACCCCTGGCTGACCCACATTCCAACATTCTGCTGAGGTTCCATTTCATTTCATTTCATTTCATTTTATTAAATTTGTATACCGCCCTACTCCCGAAGGACTCAGGGCGGTGAACAGCCATAAAATAAAACATGTAGATACAAAATTTAAAATAGAGATAAAACTAATTAAATAAATTTGGCTGAGACATTTTAAAACCCCAATAAATTAAAACCAAATTTAAAATTCCATTTAAAAAGAGGAAAAGTTTAGGCCAGGCCAGCTTGATGGAATAAAAACGTCTTAAGCGCGCGACGGAAGGTACGCAGATCCGGAATCCTCCGTATCTCCGGGGGGAGCTCGTTCCAGATCGTAGGTGCCCCAACAGAGAAGGCTCTCCCCCTGGGGGCTGCCAGTCAACATTGTTTGGCCGACGGCACCCGGAGGAGCCCCTCTCTATGGGAGCGTACCGGTCGGTGGGAGGCTATTGGTGGCAGCAGGCGGTCCCGTAAATAGCCAGGTCCTAAGCCATGGAGCGCTCTGAAGGTGATAACCAAGACCTTGAAGCGCACCCGGAAGACCACTGGGAGCCAGTGCAGCTCGCGCAGGAGAGGTGTTACATGGGAGCGCCATGTTGCTCCCATTACCACCCGCGCGGCCGCACTCTGCGCCAGTTGGAGCCTCCGGGTGCTCCTCAAGGGGAGCCCCATGTAGAGAGCGTTACAATAGTCCAGTCGGGAGGTGACGAGGGCATGAGTGACCGTGCGTAATGAGTCCTGATCCAGAAAGGGACGCAACTGGCGAATCAGGCGGACCTGATGAAAAATCCTCCCGGTCACGGCCGTCAAGTGCTCTTCTAAAGACAGCCGTGAATCCAGGAGGACACCCAAGTTGCGAACCCTCTCCGTGGGGGCCAATGCTTCGCCCCCAATAGTCAGCGATGGCACCAGCTGACTATATCGGGACGTCGGAAACCACAGCCACTCAGTCTTGGATGGGTTGAGCCTGAGCCTGTTTCTCCCCATCCAGATCCGTACGGCCTCCAGGCACCGGGACATCACTTCAAGGGCATCGTTGGGGTGGTCTGGGGTGGTCTGGGGTGGAGATGTACAGCTGGGTGTCATCAGCGTACTGATGGTACTCCACCCCGAAACCACAGATGATCTCGCCCAGCGGCTTTACATAAATGTTGAACAGGAGGGGCGAGAGGACCGATCCTTGTGGCACCCCACATATAAGGGGCCTCGGGGTCGACCTCTGCCCCCCTGTCAACACAGACTGCGACCGGTCGGAGAGAAAGGAGGAGAACCACCGTAATACGGTGCCTCCCACCCCCAACTCTTCCAACCGGTGCAGCATGATACCATGGTCGATGGTATCAAAAGCCGCTGAGAGATCTAATAGGACCAGGACAGAGGAACAACCTCTGTCCCGAGCCCTCCAGAGATCATCCACCAACGCGACCAATGCCGTTTCCGTGCTGTACCCAGGCCTGAAACCCGACTGGAACGGATCTAGATACGTCGTTTCATCCAGGTACTGGGGAAGCTGTCGTGCAACCAGGTTCCAGGGCACATCTTTGTGATTCTTGCTCATGGTAACATCTCAGCTTTTCCAATCAATTAGGTCCTCTTACCAGATAGGAAATCAGGAAGCTGCCATCAAAAGAGCACGAGGTTGGAAAAATTGGAGAGGTTGTGGCCAGTTAGGTAATTTTCAGTGCAAATGTAAAAACTTAAAGAACCAACCTAGAACTAAGGAGGAATTTCCTGACACATGGGACAATTAACCAGTGGAACAGAAGGGTTTTTTTTTTAATTTGATTTATATGCATCACTGGAGGCTTTTAAGAAGAGACTGGACAGCCACTTGTCGGACATGGTATAGGGTCTCCTGCTTGAGCAGGACTAGAACAGGGGTGTCAAACTCAAGGCCCCGGGGCAGGATCCGGCCTGCGGGGTGCTTAGATCTTGCCCGCACGGCTGCCCTGGAAGCAGCAAAGGAGCTGCTCACGGTGCTTCTGTCACCGAAAACTGAGCTCAGGAGGCTGCAGACAACCCTCCCGAGCTCCGTTTTCAGCTGCGCTGTCCTCCTGCAACCCTTTGCCAGCGAAAACGAAGCTCGGGAGGGCTGCGAGTGCTCGGGCAACCACAAGCACCCGTGGCACGAGTGACGTCGAGCTGGCCATGCCCACTCTGTCCATGCCCACCCGGCCTCCCAAGGTCAAACACAACCCTGATGCAGCCCTCAATGAAATCGAGTTTGACTCCCCTAAACTAGAAGATCTCCAAGGTCCCTTCCAATTTTATATACATACATATACATACATACATACATATATATATATATATATATATAATATATAATATATATAAAATTTATATTTGCTGATAAAGAAATAAAGTGAAACTAGTATAGATCTATTTCAAGCTATTTAGCTCTCATCAGCTAGCCATGCCCTTACTCGGATTCAAACTTGGGCTGCCTGCCTGTTAGGCAGTTGTATTAACCTCTGAGCCACATTTCTTTATCAGCAAATATAAATTTGGTATAAAATGGTTTGTCGTGAATGCGACTGCTTGAGGGCTCCTGGATTGGAGCTGAAAGGCCAAAGGGAAGCAGGATGCTCCCTCCAATATTAAGTCTGCGGTATGGAAATTAACACATCAGACAGAGAATGAAAGCTAAGTGATCTGCTTTTTTTTTTTTTTAAAGGTCAATTTTTATTTTCATTTGCACTGTTTCACAAATTAGAAGAAGGTGTTTAGAAGGATACTGTTTCTTCTAAGACATCACCAACATGTCATTACTGATCAAAAGCAAAGCTCTATTTAAAAATGTGGAGTTTGTTTTTTTTTTAAATAAAGAAAGAAAACAGGCTGGAATATGTTTGTGCAATCAATAAAGAGGATGCTGTATTTTTCTGGGTGATGGACACACATCCCGAAATGCAATTTATTTGAAGGTTTGAAAAACCCTGGGTTTCTTTCAAACACCATCGGAAATTTGAAGAGGGTCGAAGGAAAAAGGATGGCCTCTCTCTTCTCTTGCAAGAAGCAGAACTCACATTTCTGTGCTGTCTAGGATTTCGCACAAAAGAAATCTAACAAAAACATCCTATCGGAGTCATCATTCTGGTTTCGTGGTTTTCCCAATCTGTCGTGTTGCTATGGGTTAGACATTGGCGCAGCTAAAGGAGTGGCAGCCCGGCAACATGGCTACCCCAGCCAAGAAAAACAGAGCAGGACATTTTAAAGAGAGAAACTACAAGCAAAGCAAACTCAGCAGCCCTGCCTTGAAGAAACAGGGGTTTTTGAGGAAGAAGGAAAAATCAGGACATTTGGGAGACTTCCAAGACTTGCAAATACTTTAAAAAGTCCTAAAGTACACATCTAGATTTGCAAATCTAGACAGCATACTAAAAAGCAGAGACATCACCCTGCCAACAAAAGTGCGAATAGTCCAGGCAATGGTTTTCCCAGTTGCAATGTCTGGCTGTGAAAGTTGGACCATAAGGAAGGCTGAGCGCCAAAGAATGGAGGCCTTTGAACTCTGGTGCTGGAGAAGACTCCTGCGAGTCCCTTGGAATGCAAGGCAATCCAACCGGTCAGTCCTAGAGGAGACCAACCCTGACTGCTCTTCAGAAGGCCAGATCCTGAAGAGGAAACTCAAATACTTTGGCCACCTAATGAGAAGGAAGGACTCCCTGGAGAAGAGCCTAATGCTGGGAACGATGGAGGGCAAAAGAAGAAGGGGACGGCAGAGAACGAGGTGGCTGGATGGAGTCACTGAAGCAGTCGGTGTGAGCTTAAATGGACTCCAGAGGATGGTAGAGGACAGGAAGGCCTGAAGGAACATTGTCCATGAGTCGCAATGGGTCGGACACAACTTTGCAACTACAAGCAACAACAAGTACACATGGAGTAAGATAATAGAATTAAAGAATTAAAGAGTAACAGAATTGGAAGAGCATTGGAGGCCTTCTACTTTTAAAATTAACATTTTTGGTTTAATGGATATCCATTCCCCACTTTAGTTTGTTAAATCAAGGGTTTTACAGAAAGTGCATTCTCCTGAGGTTTTCCTTCTGGGTTTATAGTCTACCCAACAGTTCCCAAATTCTCAAGCAGATCTTGTCCAAGTCCTAATCAAGCCCAGCTTCTAAAATCAAACAAGGTCAGCTATGTGATGTCCACTTTTCTATATAAAAGAGAACAGAATAACAGAGTTGGAACGGACCTTGGAAATCTTCTAGTCCAACCTCCTGCTCAAACAGGAGACCCTGTACCCAGTGGTGGGATTCAAGTAATTTAACAACTGGTTCTCTGCCCTAATGATTTCTTCCAACAACCAGTTTGCCAAACTGCTCAGAAAGTTAACAACCGGTTCTCCCGAAGTGGTGCGAACCGGCTGAATCTCACCACTGCCTGTACCAGCCGACACAAATGGCTGTCCAGTCTCTTCTTAAAAACCTCCAGTGATGGAGCACCCACAACTTCTGAAGGCAAGCCATAATAGTTCTCATTGATGGGAAATTTCTTCTTAGTTCTAGGTTGGTTGATCTCTCTTTAATGAGCTCCCACCCGTTGCTTCTGGTCCTGCCTTCGGGTTCTTTGGATAACAGACCCTCAAATACTAGAAAACAGCTATCATGTCACCCCTAGCTCTTCTCTCATACCTGGGTCCCTCAACTGTTCATCATATGATTTAGTCTCCAGCCCCCTAATCATCTTTGTTGCTCTTCTTTGCACTCTTTCCAAGATCTGAACATCTTTTTTTGTATCGTGGTGACCAGAACTGGATGCAGTATTCCAATTGTGGTCTCACCAGCGCAGTATAAAGTGGTACTATCACTGACATGAGTGATCTTGATGTAATCCCTCTGTTGATGCAGCCAAGGACTCATCAAGGAAGGGACCTCTTCCAGGTCAGAATCGGAAGTGTCCCTCTCACGCAAGAAAGCGCCATTTGTAAACTTAGGGAGACACACTTCATCAAAGGACTATGGTCAGGGGTGGGCTGCTGGGGTTCACAAGGGTTCGGGAGAACCGCTAGCTAAGATTCTGTGCAGTTCAGAGAACCCCCGAATCCCACTCCTGGCTGGCTCTGCCTACCCCACCCTTCCCAGGAGTCCCCACGTGGCCCCTTTTGGATGCAGATAAGTGTAAGGCGCGCACAGAGGCTCGGGGAGGGTGAAAAATGGGAAGTTCGGGAAGGCTGGAAACGTTTCCGGTCTCCAGTGGGTCTCCAGAGCCTGGGGAGGTCATTTTCGCTCTCCCAGAGGCTCAAGCAGTGGTGGGTTGCTTCCGGTTCGGCCCGGTTCTCCCGAGCCAGTAGCGGTGACGATATGATGTCACCGAACCGGTTCAGCCACCACCCCCGTGCCCCCCCCCCCGTGTTATTCTTACCTTTTATTTGGCCCCACCCCCAATCTATTGCTGCCTCCTGAGTCCCAGCTGATGACTAGAGGGAAAAAAACTGTTTAAACTCTTGTCGCGGGGTTTCAAAGGGCCGCCCTTCAGCTGATCAGTGTTAAAAGAAAACAAATGACTCCTTTCAATATACTCATTTAGTTAATCCTCAAATTAAACTTCAGCTCTCTCTCCGTCTTCACTTCGATTTTCTTTTCTCTAACCACTCATACCACATATCCCACACACTATAGTAGTCAGTTTCCTCTCTGTCATTAATTTCTAACGTCAGCTTGTTCATTTCGGCACATTCCATTATTTTCCTAATTACGTGCTCTTTGGATGGCAACCTTTTCTCTTTCCAATGTTGAGCGTAGGAGATTCTTGCTGCTGTTATTATATGTGTGATAAGATACTTCTTCTTTCTTGCAAATTCTGCCTTCAAGATTCCCAGGAGAAATATTTTTGGTTCTAATTCAATGGTATCTCCTATTATTTCCGACACTCATTTACAAATCATCCTCCAGAATTCTTTGGCTTGTGGACAGGTCCACCAACAATGATAATAGGTACCTTGCTGGTGGCCACACTTCCAACAATTTGGACTCGTGTTTGGGTAAATTCTGGCAATCCTGGCTGGTGCTAAGTGCCACCTATAAACCATCTTGTATTGATTTTCCTTGTAAGTTGTTGTAGACCAGTGCCTGCAAAAATAAATGGGTAGATCGGTACAACTCTGCAAACAGTTAAAAG
>NW_026844073.1:6067026-6405223 GCF_029531705.1 Pantherophis guttatus
AATAGAATAGAATAGAATAGAATAGAATAGAATAGAATAGAATAGAATAGAATAGAATAGAATAGAAATCTGGAAGGGACCTTGGAGGTCTTCTAGTCCAGTCCCCTGCTCAAACAGGAGAACCTATAATACAGCCATAGTACATGAGAATTCCTTAGAAATAAGACAATACTGTGGTAATTAGTAGTTCAGCAGAGTTGCGGCACGCGGGACAAACTGTCTTTGTGCCTGGTTGTTTGGGCATGCAATGCCCTGTAGCGCCATCCTGAGGGGAGGAGTTGAAACAGTTTATGTCCAGGAAGTGAGGTGTCTGCAGATATCTTCTCAGCCCTCCTTTTGACTCATGCCATGTCCAGGTCTTCTGTGGAAGGTAGGCTGGTTGCAACTGTTCTCCAGCAAAGCCTTCCAGAAATCCCAGGATGATGGAAATTGGGGATGGGCATTGGGCAATTCTAAGCTGAAATACACAGGGATCAACCCAAGAGCAACTTATCTGCTCCCAAGTGAGGATGTCACTTCATTACCCGTGTTTCCCCAAAAATAAGACCCTGTCTTATTATATTCAAAATATAAATTTTTTTGAACCCCGGAATAAGCGCTTGGCCTTATTTTCGGGGAGGTCTTATTATTTTCATTTTTCATTTTCATTTTTTCATTTTATTGGATTTATATACCGCCCTACTCCCGAAGGACTCAGGGCGGTGAACAGCCAAAGGTAAAACACACAAACTACAAAATTTAAAAGACAATATAAAAACCCATTAAATAGTTTGGCCCAAAACAAATTAAAACACCCCTAATGGTTTAAAACAAATTTACAATTTACAATTTAAAAGGGAAGTTAGGCCAGGCCAGCCTGCTGAAATAAAAAGGTCTTGAGGGCACGGCGGAAGATGCGTAAATCCGGGATCCTCCGTATCTCCGGGGGGAGCTAACTGGCGAATCAGGCGGACCTGATAAGTAGTCCTCCCGGCCACAGCCGTCAAATGCTCTTCAAAAGACAGCCGTGAATCCAGAAGGACATCCAAGTTGCGAGCCCTCTCCATGGGGGCCAATGACTCACCCCCAATAGTCAGTGATGGCACCAACTGACTATATCAGGATGCCGGAAACCACAGCCACTCGGTCTTGGATGGGTTGAGCCTGAGCCTGTTTCTCCCCATCCAGATCCGCACGGCCTCCAGGCACCGGGACATCACTTCAAGGGCATCATTGGGGTGGTCTGGGGTGGAGATGTACAGCTGAGTATCATCAGCGTACTGATGGTACTTCACCCCGAAAATTTTGGGGCGTCCCCAAATTCATCACCCTGAATTTTGGGGTGTCTGGAGCAAGATGGGGCTCCTCTTGCTGTCTTACTTGATTTCCAGCTCTGTGTTTAAATATTTTCGGGGAGGGCTTATTTTGGGGGGGGGAGGCTTATTTTAGCACATGCGCCCAAAAGCCCGATTGGGTTTATTATCAGGGAAGGTCTTAATTTCAGGTGAAACAGGGTATCTACGAGGCTGTGTTTTTTTCTTGGAAGATCGTTCAATCTTGCCTTCTTGGGCGCTGCCAATCAGTGACAGAATGCCTACGCCAGTGAGAAATGTGGCTTTTGAATCTCTTCCAATTATCACATCTTGCAGTCCCGGAGTTACCTTGTGGCAATACTCGCATTGCAAGCTGCGATTGGATGCTGGTTGGATGGAGTTCTTTTCCACTCTCCAGAGCTCCGAAAGGGTTGGAAACATCTCTGGGCTTTTGTCCAAATGCTGCACACTGCAGAACTCCTGACAAAGCACACCATTATTGGCCTCCTCTTGTAAGAGACCTCAGGGGCTCTCAACCAAGAGCCTTGGAAGGAATGGAAGGCCTTCAATGGAAATATGGGTGGCAGGATTATTTGGAGTGGGGGGGATGGAGGAAGAAAAATACTGCATTCCTTCAATTTTGTTGTAGCTCCTCCATCTCCAGGACTCCAGCTATCTAACATAGAATGATAGGGCTGGAAGGAATCCTGGAGGACATCTAGTTCAACCTCCTGCTAAAGACAGGAGACTTCTTATACCATCCCGGTCAAACGGTTGTTCAGTCTATTTTTGAAAGCTTCCAGTGATGGAGCACTCACAACTTCAGGAGGAAAGCTATTCTATTGATCGACTGTTCTCACCATCAGGAAATTTCTCCTTAGTTCTAGATTGGATCTCTCTTGGACAAGCTTCCACCCATTACTTCTTGTCCTGCCCTCTGGTGCTTTGGAGAATAAGAGAATAAGATAGCCCCTCAATACTGGAAGACAGTAATGTCCTCCTGAATCCTTCTCTTTAACAGGCAAGACATACCTATTTTCCTCAACGGTTCATCATAAAATTTAGTCTCCAGTTCCTTTATCATAGGGACACGGTGGCTCAGTGGCTAAGACGCTGAGCTGGTCAATCGAAAGGTCGGCAGTTCAGTGGTTCGAATCCCAAGCGCTGCATAACAGGGTGAGCTCCCGTTACTTGTCCCAGCTTCTGCCAATATAGCAGTTCGAAAGCACGTAAAAAATGCAAGTAGAAAAATAGGGACCACTTTTGGTGGGAAGGGAACAGCGTTCCGTGCGCCTTTGGCATTGAGTCATGCCGGCTACATGACCACGGAGACATCTTCGGACAGTGCTGGCTCTTCGGCTTTGAAACGGAGGTGAGCACCGCCCCCTAGAATCGGGAATGACTAGCACGTATGTGCGAGGGGAACCTTTGCCCTATATCATCTTTGTTGACCTTCTCTGCACATATATTCACACAAGACACTTAACAGGCCAAGAAATCTTAGCAACATTCCCACCATCGGGCTAAGCTGGGTTAGTTTCAACTCTAGCTTTTTTTTGTTAATTACTTTCCCGGGTTTGCCCACCCACCCACTCACCTACCCCAGCCTGGTTCCTTCCAGAATCAGGATACTGGTAGTCCTTGACTTACGACCACAATGGAGCCCAAAGTCCTGTTGTTAAGTGAGACATTTGTTAAGTGAGTTTTGCCCCATGTCGCGTCCTTTCTTGCCTCGCTTGTTAAGTGAATCACTGCTGTTGATGAGTTAGAAACATGGTTGTTAAGTGAAACTGGCTTCCCCACGGACTTTGCTTGTCGGAAGGTTGCAAACGGGTGTTGTGGCCCCGCCCTCTGAGCCTGTCCCATCGGAGGAAGAAAGCTCCGAGCATGAGGAAGAGGAGTCAGCCAGGCCTCCCTCTCCAGGCCCCTCCCCTCTGGCACTGTCTCAGGTGCCGGCCGAGGGAGAGGAGATTAGCCGGGAGACAGGTGTCTGGGATGAGAGTGAAGGAGAGACATCATTCCTGGACGCACGCCTCCGAAGGCGTGATAAACGATTGCAGCAGCTCAGGAGGCGTGCTAGGGATTAGAACTGAGTCACTGGACCACACCCCAGAGACTATATAATAGAGGGTGGTGGCCAGTGATCCCTGTGACGAACAAAAATAAACCTTGGATAGTCACTAAAGCATCGTCCGGAACTGCTGAGAGGAATATTATTTTCTGTTGGACTCTTGTACGCTGAGTATATTATCTTTCTGTTTCTGTGGAAATAAATGCACTTGGCAGACGGTGTGTATATCGCTGCCAAGTTGGAGATAAAGACCTGGGTGTGTGCCAAGTGCTTCCTTAACCCTCGGCTGGCTGTGTTTGTGTGTGTGTGTGGATGGGGACAGATCAACGGGGATCACGTGACCCCGGGACATTGCAACCGTCAGAAATCTGAACCGGTTGTCAAGCATCCGAATGTAAATCACGTGAGCATGGGGATGCTGCAAAGGTCGTAACCGTGAAAAAGGGTCATTTTTTTTTCAGGGCTGTAGTAACGTTGAACGGGTCACTAAATGAACTGTTGTAAGTCAAGGACTGCCTGCATTATGCAAATGCAGAAAAGGGGTTTATTCTCTAACCAGGATGGCTTAAGTGAATTGAGCCTCTTTGCAACAGGTGAAAAGATGTGGAGACTTTGGAAAAAGTACAGAGAAGAGCAACTAAGATGATTAAATTAGGTCTGGAGATCAACACATAAGGAAGAACACCTGCAGGATTTGGGTTGGGATAATCTAAAGAAAAGAAGAATTAGGGGCGACATGAAAGCAGTGTTTCAATATTTGAGGGGCTGCCACCAAGAAGAGGGGGTTAAATTATTCTCCAAAGCACCAGAGGGCAGGACAAAGAAACAATGGGTGGAAACTAAACAAGGAGAGAAGCAACCTGGAATGAAGGAGAAACTTCCCAACAGGGAGAACAATTAACCTGTGGAACAGAAGTTGCCTTCAGAAGTCATGGGTGCTCCATCACTGGAGGCTTTTAAGAAGAGATTGGACAGCCACTTGTCCAGAATGATAAAGGATCTCCTGCTTGAGCAAGGAGCTGGTTTAGAAGACGGCTAAAGTCCCATTCTATTCTGTTCTGTTCTTTCTATTCTATTCTATTCTATTCTATTCTATTCTATTCTATTCTATTCTATTCTATTCTATTTTCCCCTAGTCTCTCCTCTTCTCTTCTCTTCTCTTCTCTTCTCTTCTCTTCTCTTCTCTTCTCTTCTATTTTATTTTCTCCTCTCCTCTCCTCTCCTCTCCTCTCCTCTCCTCTCCTCTCCTCTTCTCTTCTCTTCTCTTCTATTCTATTTCTAAAAAAACCAAGCCTTTTATTTAGACGCCAGAGAACATTGTTAATGTGCTGTGATTCTTGAGAAGTTTTCAAGAAGTTCCTTTAGTGTTAGGGACCAAGATGAAGCCAGAGAAAGTTTGCAGAGGGCAAGAAAAAGAGTTGCTTCCTCTAATGAAACTCATCCGGTCATTTGGGGAAAAAGGGCTCTCTTGATGAATTACATTTTAATTTGTATTAATTTGTTCCAAACATTCGATGCTGCCTCCTATTAAAAGGAATCAGCAAGAGATTTACCAGGACACTTAAATAGGTTTGTCCCAAAGGTGTGTGTGTGTGTTTTTTTTTTCAAGACGCAACTGGACTTTCTGGATTTTCTTTTCTTTTCTTCTTTGAAGACGTTTTGTTTCTTCAGCTCTGAATGTCTATGGAGCTTCTCCATCATCCAGGTCATGGTTGTCCCCAAGGAGCTTTTTTCCAGAGGCAGCTGGACTTCCTGGGGGGTTTTCTTTGAAGACATTTTGCTTCTCATCCAGAACGTTTCTTCGCTTCTCTTCTTCAGAGCAGAAGAAGCTTCTTGGATGAGAAGCGAAATGTCTTCAAAAGAAAAAAACCCAAGAAATTCCAGTTGCCTCCTGAAAAAAGCACCTTTGGGACATCCATGACCTGATGACTGAGAATCTCCATAGACATTTAAATAGCTATGCAAATAACTAGGCAAGTCCTTTTTCTCTTTCTGCTCAGCAGAACATCCTTACGCACGGTCACTCATGCCCTTGTCACTTCCCGCCTGGACTATTGTAACGCTGTCTACATGGGGCTCCCCTTGAGGAGCACCCAGAGGCTCCAACTGGCATAGAGTGCGGCCGCGCGGGTGGTAATGGGAGCGACATGGCATTCCCATGTAACACCCCTCCTACACGAGCTGCACTGGCTCCCGGTGGTCTTCCGGGTGCGCTTCAAGGTCTTGGTTACCACCTTTAGAGCGCTCCATGGCTTAGGACCTGGTTACTTACGGGACCGCCTACTACCACCAATAGCCTCCCACCAGCTGGTACGCTGTCATAGAGAGGGTCTCCTCCGGGTGCCGTCGGCCAAACAATGTCTTCTCTGTGGGGGCACCTACGATCTGGAACGAGCTCCCCCCGGAGATACGGAGGATCCCGGATCTGCACACCTTCCGCCGCGCTCTTAAAACCTTTTTATTCCATCAGGCTGGCCTGGCCTAAACTTTTTCCCCTTTTTCTCTTTTAACACGTAAATTTTAATCTGTTTTTTAAATGATTGGGGTGTTTTAAATCTGTCTGGGCCAAATTTGTTTAATTCGGTTTTATTCTGTTTTTTAAATTTTGTATTTATGTATTTTATTGTTTGGCTGTTTACCGCCCTGAGTCCTTCAGGAGTAGGACGGTATATAAATCAAATAAAGGCTAAAGAAGACTAAAGACTTTCAGTTGGTTGCCTGCCCCCCCCCCCCCTGCAATCTCATTCTGCTTTTCAGAAAATCACCTGCAATGGGCTTTTTTTTAAAAAACGCCTCTTAAAAAGAATAGCACTAATTTCTCTCTGCATGGGCCAGACTTTTAAAATGGCTGCTGAATCATCGAGTTGAATCATCCGGATTTGTGAGCCACGCCAACTCTATGGTCCCATAAGGCGCCCTTGAATGAATTTCTGAGGGATAGTTCAGCAGGTTTTAAACTAGCAGCTCCCCTCTTTCCAGAAATTCTCTGGGTTACTTTTCACTTATTCTGCGAAAGCTCTTGACCCTTTTTTTTATTCTAGGAATTGTAGAGCTGAATGCGTAGATTCATTCCAGGTGGCAACCCTGAAGGCCCAAGATGGCTTCCAGATTTGGGTTTCCCCAGACATCTCTAATAAAATGTAACTTGGAGGAAACTCAAGCCTCCGAGTTTTCTTTCGTTACTTGGAACCCTGATATCAGGTAGTCCTTGACTTATGGCAACAATTGGCACCCAGATTTCTACTACTAAGCAAGCCAGTTGTTTCATTAAATACAAAATAAAAAGGTAGTCCTCAACTTACGACCACAATTGTGCTCAACATTTCTCCGGTTGAGTGAGACCTGTGTTAACTTGAGCTTTGCCCCATTTTACAACCTTCCTTGCCTCAGATGTTAAGTGAATCACTGCAGTGGATAAGTTAGTAAACCGGTTGTTAAGTGAATCTGGCTTCCTCATTGACTTTGCCCATCAGAAGGTCGCCCAAGGGGATTCACATCACTAATCTATATTGTTATTTATTTATTTATTTATTTATTTATTTATTTATTTATTTATTTATAAAATTTAATGGCCACCCATTCAATACCATAGAGTGACTCTGGGCGGCTTACATTTACATTACATATGCCACTGAAAGATAAAAATATTAAAACAGACATTAGAACCTAAGGATACCATGGGAAGGGGAAAGGCAGAGTGAGGGTAGGTGGGATCTGTTGTTACTTGATCAACCACCGTCGTTGTGCTGTTCCCCCACTGGGACCTCCAAAGGCGACTGGCAGAACGAAGTCTTTAGGCCCTCATGAAATAATAGGAGGGTTAGGGCCAACCTCACATCAGGGGGCAAAATGTTTGAGAGGGTGGGAGCAACAGCAGAGAAGCCCCTCCTCTAGAATGGAATGGAATGGAATGGAATGGAATGGAATAGAATAGAATAGAATAGAATAGAATAGAATAGAATAGAATAGAATAGAATAGAATAGAATAGAATAGAATAGAATAGAATAGAATAGAATAGAATAACAGAGTTGGAAGGGACCTTGGAGGTCTTCTAGCCCAACCCCCTGATCAAGCAAGAAACCCTGCACCACTTCAGACAAATGGTTATCCAACATCTTCTTAAAAACTTCCAGTGTTGGAGCATTCACAGCTTCTGGAGGCAAGTTTGTTCCACTGATTAATTGTTCTAACTGTCAGGAAATTTCTCCTTAGTTCTAGGTTGCTTCTCTCCTTGATGAGTTTCCTGGATCCCACCAGTTAGAATAATTGGGCCGACGGGACCTACAGTATCCTTCCTCTGCCTCTATTGTTTCACATTCTTGTTCGGAAATGGGGCATGGCCAGTTCTGCAACAGTAGCTACCCAAACCCACATTGGCCTGGTTATCTTTGGGCAAAATCATTCCGTCCACGGTGGATTGCTCTCCGATTTCCGTCCCTTCCTTTTCCCCACCTTTTTTTGCCGTATCTTGGAATCCAGCGGCATTTAACTTCGTGGCTCAGTGATTAAGCTGTAAAAATGCAGATGGATTGGCCAGCAGAACTATGTTCGTTCCCGAGCTCATCATCCTTCCCACGAGGACTGCTGACAGCAATTTTACATCCCTCAATTCTTGCAGCTTCAGCAACTCCTTTCCAGTGGAATACTTTTTCCTTTTCTTAATCTAAAGCATTAAAATCCTCTCAAGAGCTGGCATTTAAATGCACACACACACACACACACACACACACACACACACACAACTCAGTAAAGCCACAGCCAATTGCATCTGTTCCATAGGGATTCAATGTTCTGCTTTGGCCAAATATTTCGGTGCTTTCTGCAGCCGGCTTGGTTTCTCCAGTCCTCGTCCCTTTCGCTCCCTGTGGGGCTGTCGTAACATGCAGCTTCTGTTAATGCTGCCACACGATTCGTTCTCTCTCCTAAAGGGAATCGATAAGAAAAAGGCCCACACAGTCCCATCGCAATCTCTATGTCCAACCTGCAAGGTTGCAAAACAAATACGTATCAAGATTGTGGTGTTATAGAATAGAATAACAGAGTTGGAAGGGACCTTGGAGGTCTTCTAGTCCAACCCCCTGCTTAGGCAGGAAACCCTACACCACTTCAGACAAAGGGTTATCCAACATCTTCTTAAAAACTTCCAGTGTTGGAGCATTTACAACTTCTGGAGGCAAGTTGTTCCATGGATTAATTGTTCTAACTGTCAGAAAATTTCTCCTTAGTTCTAAGTTGCTTCTCTCCTTGACTAGTTTGCAAAGGCAGAGAGGACATCCGAAGCAAACTGTTAAGTTCACAGGGCGAGGTCCAGATCCACAGGGCAAGTCCACGCGGCAAAGGCACCAGGCAAGACACAGGCAGAATGCACGAGTCAAGGCTGAGGGTTTTTTTCCCCAAGGCTGGGGGAGTGCATGCCAAAGCAATTGTTCCTGACAAAGATAACCTCCCCTATCTCTGTGAGGGCAGGCAGCTCCCCATCTGGTCAACTATCTCCCCCAGTGCCCGAGGGGCCCGAGCAGGGGTGGGCTGCTGGGGGTTCGCAGGGGTTCGGGAGACCCTCTAGCTAAGATTCTGTGCAGGTCAGAGAAACCCCAAATCCCACACCTGGCTGGCCCCGCCCCGCCCACCCCTCCCCTCCCAGGAGCCCCCACGTAGCCCGTTTTGGTAAAGTGCAGGGTGTGCGTGGAGGCTCCGGGAGGATGAAAAACAGGCCTACCGGAAGTTCGGGAAGGCCTCCAGAGGACTTCCGGAGCCTGGAGAGGCCATTTTCGCCCCCTCGGAGGCTCGAGGAAAGCCTCCGGAGCCCGGGAAGGGCAAAACCGCCCCCTCTCCCACCGTGGTGCAGGAGGCCAACTAAAAAAATAATCTTTATTTACATTTTCCATTAAAAACAAACAAAAAATAACAACACACCATATAAATAACATACAACACAAAAAACATCACAAATAACAAACAAGTAATAGCACCTTAGCAACTAACTATTCAATATAGTATTACAATCTAGGGGAGATAGAACAACTTATATCTCTTTATATATCAGTTAGGTCTAACCGACCTCACTTTCCTTGTATAATATAGTGAGGCCAACTAGGCCACACTCAACATGTCCACGCCCACCCAGCAACCAGGCAGAGAACCCCTTGCTAAAATTTTTGAAGCCCACCCCTGGGCCTGGGACAGCATCGTCCTCAGCCCCTGGCCTCTCCAAACATTCCAGGGGAGATATGCCATCCCCGTCAGATGGTCCTAGTTCCAGTTCCTCCTCCTCTGAACCAGGATCTGATGGAGCCATGACAGGTGGCCTCTGAGTGCAAAGAACATGTCCAAGCAGTTTTCTGTGTGTGTCCCCCCCCCCATAAAACCAACCTCTAATTATGAGGAAGTTGAGCCAAGAATAGATTTCAGGTGTCAAGAGAGAAACTCCAAAGATATATGACATTTCTGTGCAGCGCAGAGCATGAATATTTGATATCCTGCCTCTCTTCCATCGTGTAATTCAGGGCAGAGCTTATGAGGTCCTGGAGTGCCACAGAATAGATACCTGGGCAATCAGTTGCTGTAGTCCAGCTTGGTGCTTGAACTCCCAAATGATCTGTTATTGGAAGGCAGATAGAGTTGTCTTAAATTACAGAAAGCTGTTATAGCCAACAGAATGTAAATACAGTCCAACAGGACCATGGACAGCATCCTTTGATAGGTCTTGATGAGATGTTGGGTTCTCATAGCAATAAGCAAGGGTTTTCTTGGGTCTTCTGAAGTCTGGCTGGGAGCTGCTTTTCAACCTTGGTCAAAGAAAATTGCCACTTACTTCAAGTTGTGATGGCCGATCCTTGGAAAAGATGTAGTTGCTTTAGTTGGTTCCAGAGAGAGGCTCCATTCATGGTGCCTTGTGTTCTGAAGAATATTTTGGAGACTCCATAGTAGATTCTTCACATTATCACCCAAAGCCCTAGTCTAGTGCCCCAAGTTGCAAGCTATTACATGCTAGTAATGCTTGCAACAATCTTGGTTTATCATTTCATGTGAACACAGGTATTTGAATTGGAAGACCCCACATTAGCTACCTAGCCTTTTCTTCTGCTTGGCACAAGGACTCTTAAGACCATTGTCCTTTGTCGTCCTCTGATGTCTTCTGATGAAAGCTAAACAAAGAAGGTAGGATGGTGGGAAATCTCTGCTGGAACCCTGGGCAGATGGCACCCTTGAGATGGGCAGACACTGGCCCACTATCACCTCCCACACCCAGCATCCGATACCAACCCACTCGGCCATGCTTATGCCATGCTTCAGCAGCTACTTATTCACCCACCACCTCTGATTGTGAGCTATCTGGGACTTGCGACTTCCCGCTAGCTTCCCCATTGATTTTTATTTATCTATTTATTTATTTATGTAATTTATATGCCGCCCTTCTCCCAAAGGACTCAGGGCGGCTTACAAAGAAAACATTCAACAATTCGAAAATGACATAAAAAATTAAAATCCAATTAAAATTTATTAAAATGATTTCAATGTAAAAATCCCCCAACGGATCAGCCCATTTGATAAAAGAGTTCGCGGCGGAAGGAGAGGAGGTCGGGGGCTGTCCTAACCCCGGTGGGCAAACCGTTCCAGAGGGTCGGCGCTCCCACAGAGAACGCTCTCCCCCCTGGGGGCCACCAGCCGACATTGTCTGGCTGACGGCACCCTGAGGAGGCCACTCTGTGGGAGCGCACAGGACGATGGGAGGATGACAGGAGATGATCCTGCAAGTACCCCGGGCCTAAGCCATTTTGCTTGATGATATTGTTCTTTATGCCTGCGTTGCTTAGGCATGGAAATCCCGGTTACCACCATTAAGCAAAGACTATCTATAATAACAGAATCTGACATCTGAAAGGTGATCTCTCCCCCCTTGCCTTTATAGTCCAAGAAACTAGGGAAGGTCCCCTCTGAGACATTTGCTCTGCCTCCATTCCCTCTACGAGCTTCTGCTTGTCTGAGGGTTATTTACAGTTTTTCCTCTTGACTCCCTAGGCCATTCCCACATACCATTGGCAGGATCTGTGCATGCAGTCCTGTGTCAGTTCAGCAGGCAGTTACCTTCTTCTTCTCACACCTTATGCTTTCAGACAGAGCTACCTGATGCCACACTGGTACTCCTGACAGAATACCTTTCCACTCAGGACATATTAATCTTAGTGACAGCTGTTTGGGTAGGGCAGGGGTCAGCAACCTTAAACACTAAAAGAACCACAAAGATCCTAACTGGAAGCCCCCTGTTAAATTCTGGAGCCGACCGGAAGTCCGATTTCCCCCTACCATAGAGTCTCCTCCTAGCGCGGCGTCCTTTTTCCTCTACCTGTCCTAACAGAAAGCCCTATCAATTGTGGAGGCAACCAGCGACAGGGAGCTGCAGCAGAGGGGTGAAAGAGCCACATGCGGCTCCAGAGCCACAGGTTGCTGACCCCTGGGGTAGGGTATCTAAAATATGAGCATTAGCTTGTGCTTTCACGAATGCCTTCCCTAACCTAGTTGGTCTTAGCTTGTGAGCTGGCGAGAGATGAGCTTGTGAGATATGGACGTGTTTGTATTTTGCAAGAATTGCAAGTTGGGTGGTACTTGTCACCGGTGACTTGCTAGGGCCACAGTGCTCCCTGGTGGAAAACTATGGTTACTGCTTCCTGCTAGCATATCAAGTCATTACGGGCAGCGTTAATCGCCTGTCATGTCCAGTAAGCCATCTCCTGGATCCATATAGAATTCATATTGCCAATAGGGTCATTGAGAAGAATTTTGAGAACGTTTAAACCGAAGGTACCTGGATCCAGGTGAAGCTTTTCAGACAAACTATCCAAGGAAGCAAAAGATTTCTCTCTCCAAGTTGTGCCCAAGCCTTTCTTACCATTCCTATGTGCCCAGACTAGAACTAAACAGGGTTTTCCAGAATGAAACCATAGAATTATGAAGGTGGAAAGGAATACGAAGATCAGCATCAAACGGTTGACCGACCAGTTCGCTCCCACAGAGAGGGACTCCTCAGGGTGCCGTCGGCCAAGTTATGTCGGCTGGCGACACCCAGGAGGAGAGCCTTCTCTGTCGGAGCTCCTGCCCTTTGGAATGAATTGCCCCCGGATATTCGTAACATCTCTGACCTCCGGGTCTTTCGCTGTGCCCTCAAGACCCTACTGTTCCGACAGGCGGGGCTGTCTAACTGAATGATTTTAAATTGGGTTTTAATTTTGGGTTTTAAAATTCGGCCAAAACTATTTAATGATTTTAATTAATTTTAACGATGATATTGTATATTTATATTTTACTTCTGGCTGTACACTACCCCGAGTCCTTCGGGAGAAGGGCGGTATATAAATAAGATGATGATGATGATGATGATGATGATGATGATGATGATGATCAGCATCAACAGTTTGAAATGTGCAGGAGAATTGATGAAATCATCTTCAAGAGGTTGCTGTCCAGCCTCTTCTTCAAACTTTCCAGTCTCCGTAGGCAAACTGTTCTAGTGAGGTATAGATCTGCCCATCAGGAAGTACTGTATTTTTTGGAGTATAAGATGCACCTTTTTCCCCCAAAAAAGAGGGTGAAAATCTGGGTGCGTCTTATACTCCGAATGTAGCCCCGCCCAGCTTCTCAAATTTCAGAGGCTGAAAAAAGCATCAGAAATGAAGCTTCAGAAAAGAAGCCCCCAATCAGAGCTTCAGAAAAAAAGCCCCCAAACAGAGCTTCAGAAAAGAAGCCCCCAATCAGAGCTTCAGAAAAAAGCCCCCAAAACAGAGCTTCGGAAAAGAAGCCCCCAAACGGAGCTTCAGAAAAAAAGCCTCCAAACAGAGCTTCAAAAAAAAAAAAAAAAAGCCCACAAACAGAGCTTCAGAAAAAAAGCCCCCAAACAGAGCTTCAGAGGCTTTTTTTTTCTGAAGCTCTATTTTGGAGGCTTTCAGAGGCAGGAAAAAACAGAGTTTCAGAAGTTTCAGAGGCAGAAAAAAAAGCAAAAAAAAAAAAAAAGCAAGGCACAGAGCTCACAACCAAGGAACCTGTTGCTAAAATTCACCTCTGGGAACAGCTGATTGGGGGTATTCCAGGAGGCTGATCCACCTGCCAATCCGCTTTTTTCTTATTTTCCTCCCCAAAAAACTAAGGTTCGTCTTATACTCCGAAAAATACAGTATATTCTTATAGAAGGTAAAATATAGAATGATAGGATCGGAAGGAACCTTAGAGATCTTCTAGTCCACCCACTTGCTCAAGCAGGAGACCCTATGCGTTTGCTTTTGCTTTTTTTTTTGCTTTTTAATTTATATGCCACCCTTCTCCGGAGACTCAGGGCGGCTTACAATGCGTTAAGCAATAGCCTTCATCCTTTTGTATATTTATACAAAGTCAGCTTATTGCCCCCACAATCTGGGTCCTCATTTTACCTACCTTTGAAAGGATGGAAGGCTGAGTCAACCTTGAGCCTGGCGAGATTCGAACTTGCAGTAATTGCAAGCAGCAGATGTTAATAACAGTGCATTCACTGTGCTACCAAGGCTCCTATGCCATTCTGTCCAGTCTATTCTTAAAAATCTCCAGTGATGGAGCACCCAGAACCTTAGGGGGTCCCTAATCGACTTTATCGCTCTTCTCTCCACTCTTTCTAAAGTCTCAACATCTTCTTTGTATCATGGTGTCCAAAACTGGACACACTATTCCAAGGTGTTGGTTATTACCTTTAAAGCCCTACCTGGCTCAGGGCCAGGCTATCTTCAAGACCGCCTTCTACCGTATAACTCCCAGCGACCAGTAAGATCCCACAGAGTTGGTCTCCTCCGGGTCCCGTCAGCTAAACAATGTCGGCTGGCGGGCCCATGGGGAGGGTCTTCTCCGTGGCTGCCCTAGCTCTCTGGAACCAGTTACCTCCTGAAGTCCGGACCACCCCCACCCTATTGGCCTTCCAAAAAACGGTGAAGACCTGGCTTTTCCGGCAGGCCTGGGGCCGTTGATCTCGCTCTTGCGATCTGACGAGATCCGGCCATGAATGGTGTGCATGTGTTTTTAATGTTTTTAAAATGCTTTTATAATGTTTTTTTTTAATTTTATGTTCACTGTTTGTATTATTTCTGTTGTAAGCCGCCCAGAGTCCCTTGGGAGTTGGGCGGCACAGAAATATGATTAATTAAATTAAATTAAATTGAGTGTGGTCTCTACCAGTGCTGCTATATAAAGCTGTACTATAACTTCTCATGATCCCGAGACTATTCCTCTATTAATACAACCTAGGATTTGATTGGCTTGTTTTTTGTGCAGCTTCATAAAAATTCCTCTTTAGTTCCAGACTGGATCTCTCTTTGACAAGCTCTGCCCTCTGCTACCTGTCCTACCTTCAGGTGCTTTGGAGCAGGGGTGAAATTCAGCAGGTTTTGGAGAACCGGTAGTGGAAATTTTGAGTAGTTTGGGGAACCGGCAAATACCACCTCTGGCTGGTCGCAGAGTGGGGTGGGAATGGAGATTTTCCAATATCCTTCCCCCAGGAGTGGAGAGGGAAAGGGGATTTTGCAGTATCCTTCCCCTGGAGTGGGGTGGGAATGGAGATTTTGCAATATCCTTCCCCCAGGAGTGGAGATTTTGCAGATTTTGCCCACCAAGCCACACCCACAGAACCGGTAGTAAAAAAAAATTGAATTCCACCACTGCTTTGGAGAATAGGTGGACCCCCTCTTCTCTGTGACAGCACCTCAAGTACTGGAAGACTACTGTCATATCAATCAATCAATCAATTTTATTCAGTCATAGCCCAGCAAATATGGTGCTTCGAAGGCAAGCTCTTGTGCACTAGCCTTCCTGGAAACTGCCTTATACAGCTGGCTCATGTTCAACTTGTTGTCAATGACCACAACAAAGTCTTCCTCGGATGTATATGTTCTAAGTCATAAATCCCAACCCCACCCCCCCATCACATTTGGCACCAGAAATATATTTTCTTATGTGCTCAGACTGTCAAAGGCATCAATATAAAAAAGATGTTGAGACGTGGGGGAAAGAGTGCAGAGAAGAGCAACAATGATGATGAAAAGCCTGGAGGCTAAAACGTATGAAGAACGGTTACAGGAGTTGGGTACATCTAGTCCAGGGGTCAGCAATCCGTGGCTCTGGAGCCGCATGTGGCTCTTTCATCCCTCTGCTGCGGCTCCCTGTTGCTGTTCGGCTCCACAATTGATAGGGCTTTCGGTTAGGACAGGTAGAGGAAAAAGGATGCCGCACTAGGAGGAAACTCTATGGTGGGGGGACCGGACTTCCGGTCAGCCGAGGAAAAAGGATGCCGTGCTAGGGGGAGACTATGATGGGGGAACCGGACTTCCGGTCGGCTCCAGAATTGAACGGGGGCTTCAATGTGGCTCTTTGAGTGTTTAAGATTGCGGACCCCTGGTCTAGTCTACTGAAAAGAAAGACAATGTGGTAGCAGTCTTCCAATAGTTGAGGGGCTGCCACAAAGATGAAGAAATAAATGAGCTCTTTCTTTGTAATCATGAATTAAGAGTTAAGGTAGTTATATTTGCTGCAGAAGAAATTGGAAGAGCCTTTTTTCTTCTATCTATTTTCAGTCTTTCTGCATTTTTATCTTTCCTTCCTCCTTCCCTTCCTCTCTTCCTTCTTTTCCTCCTTTTTTCCTTCCTTTCTTCTTTGCTCCCTCCCTCCCTCCTGTCTTTTTTCTTTCTTTCTTTTTTCTTTCTTTCCTCCCTCTCTCCCTCCCTCCCGCTCTTCTTCTCTTGCTTTTTCTTAATTTGTGTCAGTTTTTGTTTTTTTATAAAAAAGAAAAAAAATTTTTTTTAAAATATAGAAATGCCCAGTTTCAACTCCCCTCCCCCAGCCAGTGCCAATAGGATGATGCCCTCATGTATTTGTGACTTGTTTCCCCCCCCCTCTTTTCTTCCACTTTCAGTGGTGTGTCTTCCACCCTTTCCTTATTTCCCGAGAAGTGGGAAGTTACCCCCTCCAAAAAAACCACCCTATTTCACCAACAGACACGTTGATTACATGTCACCCACGGCAAGTCAAAAATTAACTGCCCACTTGGGTGTTTAAAGGGATCCATCTTTAGAAAAGAGCCCAGAGTCATTTTGAAGGCAAAGGCTCAGAGCTCTCTAGTTTTTTATCCACCTGTTCCCTGTTATTTACTTACTGTGGTGAGTTTTGCAGAAACAGCTGGCAAATCCAGACAAATGGGACTTGAGGTGACATCTGTCAGTCTTTGAATGCTATTTAAACAGATCTTCTACAAAATGAGACCCACAAATTTGATTCCACCCTCCCCGAAAAGCAGAGGGGGCCCAAAATAGAACCTAATGGGCCACATTCACAAACACACACAGAGAGAGACACACACAAATATACCCCAAACTTTTCTTTTGAAATCCTCTACCTTTTTTTAATGACAGAGGTGGAAGGGACCTTGGAGGTCATCTAGTCCAACCCCCTGCTCACGCAGGAGACGTGTACTAGGGATTTGAACCCGCCGAACTGCGGGTTCGACGAGCTCAGTGTCTTAGTCACTGAATAGACTAGTCGCAAAAATCACGGTCACATGACTATGAGACACACAAATGGCCATAAATGTGAGCTGGTTGCCAAGCACCCAAAAAAGTCCAAAAATGCAATCACATGATTTCCCCAGGTAGCTCTGTGGAGGTCTGTCGTACCTTTAAAATCTCTAGTGTCATGAAACGAAGGCTATCTGTATAGGACAGTGATGGCTAATCTTTTTTCCTTTGGGTGCCAAAAGCGCAAGTGCGTGTACCACACCCATAATGCAATGCCCCACACGCACGCCCCCCCTGTGCATGCACGTGCAAACCCCCCATGTTCCCCCATCCCCCTACGCATTTGCATGCGACACCCACCCCCCTACGCCCAGTTTTGGGCCTAGCAGTCCTCCCTGAAGCCTCCGGAGGCCAGAAACGACCCATTTCCCGAATTCTGGTAGGCCCGTTTTTCGCCCTCCCCAGGCTCTGGAGGCTCAGGAGGATTTCCTGGAGCTTCCAGGAGGGCTAAAATGGGCTCCCCCGGCCCTCCGAAGGCTGAAAACCAGGGGTGGGTTCTACTTACCTTTACTACCGGTTCACAACGGGAGCGCACATGCTTCTCCTCATGCACAGATCACCCATGATGATGTCATGGTGGGTGGGCAGAGCCTCCCGCCGGTTTTACTACTTCTATAGAACCGGACCGAACCGGGAGCAACCCACCACTGCTGGATACGGCCTGTTTCAGACTTCCGATAGGCCCGTTTTTCGCTCTCCCAGAGCCTCCATGCAAGCCCTGTACTTACCTAGCATCCAAAACGAGCCGCGTGGAGGCTCCTGGGAGGGAAGGGGCAGCATGTGCATGCATGCACATTTCCCACATGCACAGCAGAGACCCAAAAATCAGCTGGCCGGCGGGAGGCGCGTGCACATGTGCGGTGGAGCTGACCTAGAGTGATGGCTCGCCTGCCCGTAGAAAAGGCTACGTGTGCCACCTGTGGCAAGCGTGCCATAGGTTCATCATCACAGGTATAGGAGCTCTTCAGCTGACTGAACGTCTTACCTCTGGTCAGCCAAACAAAGGTTTGAGTGGAGGAGACATCAAGCGAAAGCAGAGAAAAGTGAGATGCAGCTAGTCAGTGGTAGAGGATGAGGAAACAGGCTTTCTCTAAGGTTAGGACCTTGGACAGCTCCCAGACTTTCTTTATAGAAGGGGTGTCCAACTTTGGCCATTTTAAGACCAGTTATAGTTATAGTTATAGTTTATTATATTTATATACCGCCCCCTCTCCCGAGGGACTCGGGGCGGTGAACAGCCAGCAAATAAAATACACAGATGCAAAATTTAAAACAATATTAAAATCCAATTAAATCGATTTGGCCCATAGTTGAAAACCCTATATTAAAACCCCTTAATTTTTTTAAAACAATTCTTTTTAAAAAGAGTAGGTCAGGCCAGCCTGGCTTGATGAAACAAAAACGTCTTTAGGGCAGTTCGGAAAGCGCGAAGGTCAGGGATCCGCCGTATCTCCGGGGGCAACTCGTTCCAGAGGGTAGGTGCCCCCACAGAGAATGCTCTCCCCCTGGGGGCCGCCAGTCGGCATTGTCTGGCCGACGGCACCCTGAGGAGGCCCTCTCTGTGGGAGCGTACTGGTCGGTGGGAGGCTACTGGTGGCAGAAGACGGTCTTGTAAGTACCCAGATCCTAAGCCACGGAGCGCTCTAAAGGTGGTAACCAGTACCTTGAAGCGCACCCGGAAGACCACCGGGAGCCAGTGCAGTTCGCGCAGGAGAGGTGTTACATGGGAGCGCCAAGTCGCCTCCATAACCACCCGCACAGACTTTATTGGACTATGTCTAGTCCAATAAAGAAGGACAACCTATTTTCCAAAGCCCCTGAGGGCAAGATAAGAAGTAATGGATGGAAATTTATCTAGGAAAGATCCAATCTAGAACTAAGAAGAAATTTCCTGTCAGGGAGAACAGTTAATCAGTAGCTTGCTTCCAGAAGTGATGGGTTCTCCATCACCCACAACTTCTGGAGGCCATTTGTCTGGAATGATGTAGGGCATCCTGCTTGGGCAGGGGGTTAGACCAGAAGACCTCCAAGGCTGTTATTCTGTATTCTGGACTTGGACTTCAACTCTGAGAATTCTCCAGCCAGCCATGCTGGCTGAGGAATTCTGGAAGTTGAAGTCCACAAGTCTAAAATTTGCCAAGGTTGGATATCTCTGCTTTTATAGGAGCTCCTTTGGTTGTTTCTTCTAACAGAGACTCATACTAAGTAAAGACAGAATAAAGTGGCTAAGGAACTAACGGGATTTATTTCCAAACTTTGTGTAAACTCAAGAAGTCCAGAAGAGAAAGGTAGATTTTGGAACATATACAGATAGTCATTGACTTACAATCATTAGTTTTTGTTGTTAGTTGCGAAGTCATGTCCAACCCACCGTAACCCCATGGACAACGTTCCTCCAGGCCTTCCTGTCCTCTACCATCCTCTGGAGTCCATTTAAACTCACGCCGACTGCTTCAGTGACTCCATCCAGCCACCTCGTTCTCTGTTGTCCCCTTCTTCTTTTGCCCTTCATCTTTCCCAGCATTAGGCTCTTCTCCAGGGAGTCCTTCCTTCTCATTAGGTGGCCAAAGTATTTGAGTTTCCTCTTCAGGATCTGGCCTTCTAAAGAGCAGTCAGGGTTGATCTCCTCTAGGACTGCCCGGTTGGATCGCCTTGCAGTCCAAGGGACTCGCAGGAGTCTTCTCCAGCACCAGAGTTCAAAGGCCTCAATTCTTTGGCACTCAGCCTTTCTTATGGTCCAACTTTCACAGCCATACATTGCAACCGGGAAAACCATAACCTCGACTATACACACTATCATTAGTTTAGTGACTATTCAAAATCACAGCAGCTCTCACCCTTATGATCCCCATGGTTACATGATCAAAATTTGGGCACTTGGCAAGTATTTATGATGGTTGCAGAATCCCAGGATAATGTAATCATCATTTGCAACCTTCCCAGCTATCTTTTTACAAACAAAGTCAACGGAAGAAGCAGGATTCATTCAACAGCCATTTGATTCAATTAATTGCAATGATTCGCTTAGACACCATTAACAAAAAAGGTCATAAAATTAGGAGCGACTCACTTAACAACCATCTTGCTTAACAACAGAAATACTGGTCCTAATTCTCCTCAAGGAGAGAAGCAACCTAGAAGACTAAGGAGAAATTTCCTAACAGTGAGAGCAATCAACCAATGGAACAGCTTTGCCTTCAGAGCAGTGGTGAAATGTAAAATTTGTTACTACCGGTTCTGTGGGCGTGGCTTGGTGGGAGGGGGGGTAACATGACTGAGTGGGCGTGGCCAACTTTTTTTTTTTTTTTACTTTTAAAACCATTTTTACTACAACCTCTGCAGCTGAAGAGGTTGTTTAAAAATGCTTTTAAAAGCCTCTGACAATCCCAGCTGACTTGTCTGATCGGCAGAGGCTTTGTTTTTACTTTTAAAAGCATTTTTTGGCCAAAGTGGTGGTAGAAAAAATGCTTTTAAAAATAAAATAAAAAGCCTCTGATGATCATTTGGCTCAGCTGGGCATGGGGGTGGGCAGGGATTTTTGCTACCGGTTCTCCGAACCACCCGCCACCATCGCTACCAGATCGGACGATCCGGTCCGAAACAGGAGCATTTCACCCCTGCTTCAGAGGTTGTGTTAGCTTCATCACTGGAGGCTTTCAAAAAGAGACAGGACAACCATTTATCTGAAATGGTATATGGTCTCCTGCTCAAACAGGGATTTGGACTAGAACAGGGGCCTCCAACCTTGGCAACTTTAAGACTTGTGGACTTCAATTCCCAGAATTCCTCAGCCAGCAAAGTAAAACTGGCTGGGGAATTCTGGGAGTTGAAGTCCACAAGTCTTAAAGTTGCCAAGGTTGGAGACTCTGGACTAGAAGACCTCCAAGGTCTCTTCCAACCCTTCCAACATTATTCTTTTTTTAAAAGAACAGTTTATTTATACATTTTCTCTTTACATACGTAAGTGCTTTGTGAAGAGCGTATTGTCTGGATCAATTTGGTTACATAATAGTACTTTTCCAGTTCCTAATTTCTACCTCTACTATTCAACCATTGATAAAACAAGTCCATGTTTAAGAATATTCTGTATCTTCCTTTTCTTTTATCTTTAATGTTAATCCGTCCATTTCTGCACAATCTAGTTTTTTTTCTAATTACATTTTCTTCTGTAGGTGTTTCTTCATTTTTTCCAGTGCTGTGCAAATACAATTCTTGCTGCTGTCAAAACATGCAATATTAAATATATATTTCCTTTATCGTACTTTTCTTATAGATCTATTTCAAGCTATTTAGCTCTCATCAGCTAGCCGTACCCTTTTTGGGATTCGAACCCAAGATGCTTGCATATTAGGTAGATGTATTCGCCTCTAAGCCAGGGGATCACCTTCCAGCATTATCCTCCGACAGGACTCAGGGCGGTGAACAGCCAAAATAAAACAGAACATACAAAATTTAAAAACAGTTTAAAAAATAATTAAATATTTTTGGTCACAATTTAAAACAACCCAATTAAAATCAATTCAATTTAACCAAAAACAGTGGGATCAAGCCAGCCCAGCTAGTTGAAATAAATGGGTTTTCAGGGCCCGACGAAAAATCCAGAGGTCTGTTATTGTACGTAACTCTGGGGGGAGGTTGTTCCAGAGGGTGGGCGCCACCACAGAGAAGGCTCTCCCCCTGGGGGTCGCCAGCCGACATTGTCTGGCGGACGGCACCCTGAGGAGGCCCTCTCTGTGCGAGCGTACTGGCCGGTGGGAGGCTATTGGTGGCAGAAGGCGGTCTCGTAGATATCCCGACCCTAAGCCATGGAGCGCTTTAAAGGTGGTCACCAACACCTTGAAGCACACCTGGAAGACCACCGGGAGCCAGTGCAGCTTGCGCAGGAGAGGTGTCACATGGGAGCGCCCCGTCGCTCCCATAATCCCCTGTGCGGCCGCATTCTGGACCAGCTGGAGCCTCCGGGTGCACCCCAGGGGGAGCCCCATGTAAAGAGAGAGAGTTTGACACCCCTGTTCTACTCCAACCCCTGCTCAAGCAGGAGACCTTATACCCATGATGGTGAATCTATGGCATGCATGCCGGAGGTTGCATGCAGAGCCCTCTCTGTGGGCATGCGCGCTGTCACCAGCTTCCTTTCCAGGTTCTGGTGCGCGCCTGCAAGCCGGGCATTTGGTCTTCGTGCAAAGACCTGCTGGCCAGCACACATGTGCACGATGGAAGCCGGAAGAGCAGCTGGCCGCCGTACACATGCACACCGTACACATGCACATACTCCGGTTTTAGCACTGAAAAGGTTAGCCATCACTGCCCTATATCATTCCAGTCAAATGGCTATCCAATATCTTTTCTTAAAAATCTCAACCTTGACCAGTCTAGCTTTGATAACTTTAAGATCTATTCTATTCTATTCTATTCTATTCTATTCTATTCTATTCTATTCTATTCTATTCTATTCTATTCCATTCCATTCCATTCCATTCCATTCCATTCCATTCCATTTTATTCTACTCTACTCTACTCTACTCTACTCTACTCTACTCTACTCTACTCTACTCTACTCTACTCTACTCTTCTGCTCTACTCTACTCTCCCCATCCCCATCCCTAAAATTTACTGAGTGCCCATTTTACCATAGGGTAACTGCGCAGTTTACAGTTACATATACAGTGAAAACATAAAGAATTCTATTCTATTCTATTCTATTCGATTCTATTCGATTCGATTCTTCAATGCCCAGAAAAATCAAGAAACCTTTTCACTGAATCCATTTGGAATTAATTTCTTCTCTAGTTCTGCTGCCGTCTCCAGTTTAACTTTCTTGGCTTGCAGGCACATTTCTAAAGAAAATCCCAGACTAAGCACCTCATACCTTTATTTTCAATGAGCTGGGTGGGACCTAGAAGCATTCTTGGAAATAAAGATAGCTCCCCAGTCCCCTCACTAAAGATTTTAACACCATTCCTTTCCCTCCCTCATGTGAAGCATACAATTTAAACACCTGTAATGTTATTTTTAAAACCTGCACCTGGAATTCAAATTGTCTCCTGAATTGTCTTGTGAATAGCGAACAGCTACAGAGGGACCTTCCTCCTCTAATTGGTTCGGTCTTCCTGCACCTCCCCCCAAAAATAATATGCAGCCATTTCCTGCGCAAGCCACATCTGCTCTGTGATCTCTGCTTGTAGGCCTCTCTGGGATGGGAAGGCAGAAACCAAGAAGGGTGAATGTACTCAAAAATCAAGCAAGAGTGTTACCAATCTTGGAGGAAGGGAGGAAGGAAGGACGGAGGGAGGGAGGGAGGGAGGGAGGGAAGGGAAGGGAAGGGAAGGGAAGGGAAGGAGGGAGGGAGGGAGGAAGGAAGGACAAGAGAATAAGGAAGGAAGGAAAGAAAGAAGGGAGGGAGGGAGGAAGGAAGGAAGGAGGGAGGGAGGGAGGGAGGGAGGGAGGGAAGGGAAGGGAAGGGAAGGGAAGGGAAGGAGGGAGGGAGGAAGGACAAGGGAATAAGGAAGGAAGGAAAGAAAGAAGGGAGGGAGAGAGGAAGGAAGGAAGGAAAGACAAGGGAGGGAGGGAGAGAGGAAGGAAGGAAAGAAAGAAAGACAAGGGAGGGAGGGAGGGAGGGAGGAAGGAAGGGAGGAAGGAAAGACAAGGGAGGGAGAGAGGGAGGAAGGAAAGACAAGGGAGAGGAAGGAAGGAAGGAAGGAAGGAAGGAAGGAAGGAAGGAAGGAAGGAAGGAAGGAAGGAAGGAAATTTGTTGCTCAAGATATTGTTACCAAGATCTTATATTGGTTCTCTTAACTTCCAAAGCTGAGAAACAGCTGAGAAAAAAATCCTATTGCAACCATCCCTTGCTTAGCAACTGTTTACAAATACAACAGTACCGATAAAGGAGAATATTTGTAGCTCAGGGTTGAAATGAAGGGTCCTTGGTGCTCTTTGAGCTTGGTTATTTTCTCGCAGACATTTTTATTACCCAAACTAGGTAACATCATCAGTGCACTGGTGATATTGACTAGTTTGGATAATAAAATGTCTGGGAAAAAACAACCAAGCTCAGAGAACACTAGGGACCCCCCTCCAATACAACAGTAATTTTTAATTAGAAAAATTAAAAATCATGCGCGTTTACAACCTCATTTTGTGTGCCTGATAGCAATAAATAAATAAAACTTCAAGGTGAAACTGATTGTGGTCTAGTCAGTTTCTAGTAGCAGGGCTGCCTGGGAGGGTTCTAATCAACTCATGAAGGCTACAGAGCTGAGCTTGTTGATTTGTGGTTGGCACTTTTTAGGGAACTGCTAGGTTGTTTAAGCCAGAGGCCTCCAACCTTGGCAACTTTTAAGCCTGGCGGACTTCAACTCCCAGAATTCCCCGGCACCTCCTTGAATTTACTCTGCTAAGATCACCTCTCCAAGTTTGCATTTTTACAGAGTGATGTACTGCCACGGCCAGGGTTGAAGCTCTAAGGAACTGGCAATGACAAAAGCCTCTGGGCATCCTGCCAGCCTCTCTGCTTGTCCTAAAGTACCATATCCATGGTGAAGGATAGCATTCCTTTCTCCCCTTTTCAACTGGAAATCCAGTTGGCGCAAGAGTCCTTCTGCTTTTCTTTCTCCTTTTCATTCATCCCATCAGCTCTGCTTCCCTCTGGCAAGCAAGATGGCAGGTCCTTGGCAGGGCGAACGCTTCCCATCTGAAACTGATGAGTGGAGACAAATGGGAGCTGGCAGAAACCCAGAGATGCCCCTGCCTTGCCTTGCAGAGTGGCTTCCTGAGAATCACAATCTTAGTCCCAAAAAAACCTCTTTTATTAAGACGGCTGTGAATTATGGTCATTCACAGCCCGTAACGATTCACAAGCAGTCTGTGAAGATTCCGACAGATGTCTGCTCAAGAGTTGACACCGTCTTTCAGGGTAATGCTGATAAGCACCCACCTTTATCTCCCTTGAAACGCTGCCAGAGACCTAATTGTCCATTAATTTTGCAAGGCCAAACAGAGCACAGAGTCAAACGGACTTCTCAGAGCTTGAATTGACCATATGAACTGATTGCTTCCTGCAAAGGCTCACGTCCGTATGCTCCTCTTTTGTGCCTTATGGGAGGGGCCAATCATCTCCAAGCCTTACTCCTGAGTCGCCCTTTCTTTTCCTTAATTGTTCTTGCTGTCAGGTTCCGATGCTATCTCAAAATAAATGAATTTCCAAACTGCCGATCTTTAAGGAAATTTTCTCTTTATTCGAGCACAGCAATCTGATCCTGACTTTTTCGCGGTCAGTACTGACCTTTGCCCCCCAATCCCTCCCTTTCCGATCCCCAATTCTCTGCTTCTCATTGACTATCTTCCAAGTCACTTTCCTGATTCCTTCTTCGTCAGATCACAGGAATGTCTCCCCCCTCCCCATCTCCGAGGAGACCGAATCTTCAAAGGGATTTAGCAGGCAAAAGTTCAGGCTTCTCCTCCCTTTATTATATGTCAGTGCTGGGACGCTGATACTTGCCTTCTGGCAGCTCTGCACATGCGTGCACTGGGAACAGGCTCACACTGTTCTTATGCCTCGATGATGTCAGATTCTGGAGGCTCCGGAGGCAGCACATAACTACCAGATGGCCCTGGTCCTCTCTCTGCCTCCAATGCAGAGCCCTCATCTAAGCCTTCTCCAGACTCCAGGACTGGCCCACGTTCCTCCCCAGCCTCCTCACTTCCCGACTCTGCTGCCAGCTCCGCAGACCGCCGGTGGACCACAACAGCGGCCTTATAGCAAAAAAAGAAGAAGGGCACCTAGCCCTTGGCATCTAAAGGAATGAGAGCAGAAAGGAAAGCTTGGTGATCCTTGGCATCACACAGCCAGCAGATGGGATATTAGAATTCTTTGTTGGCCAAGTGCAATTGGACACACAAGGAATTTGTCTCAATCAAGGAATCGGGAAAATTGATTCCAAGTTAACAACAAAAGCAGGCTTCTCTCTGGCCAAGGCTGAGCTGAAACTGATTGCAGGTAATCCTCTACTTACGACCATTCGTTTAGTGACCGTTCAAAGTTACAACAGCACTGAGGAAGGTGACTTATGATCCTTTTCACACCTGCAACCATGAGAGCATCCCCATGCATGGGCACATGATCAAAAGTCTTAATGCTTGGTAACTGACTCACATTTATGACAGTTACGGTGTCCCAGGTGTTCATGTGGACGAACAAAGTCAACGGGGAAAGCCAGATTCACTTAAAAACTGTGTTACCAGCTTAATTGTGGTCGCAAAGTCAAGGACTGCCTGTGTGCTGTTTTCTCAGCAACATTTTTGGAAGTGGTCTGCCATTGCCTCTTTCCTGGAGCTGAGAGGGAAGGACTGGCCCAAAGTCACCCTGCTGGTTTCATGCCTAAAATGGGAACTAAAATATGAGCCAGCAGTGTACAACAGCAGCCAAAAAAGCTAGTACAATACTGGGTTCTTTAAACGGAGGCATAGAATCACGATCACGTAAAGTATTAGTGCCGCTTTATAAAACCCTAGTAATGTCATTGCGTTATTTTATTTGCCAGCTGAACTCATCATTTCTGGACTGTCAGACTCTCCGTAGCTTGCCAACTTCTTATCAGTAAGCTACGTGTTTCCGTATCCACCCACATTCCTTTCACACACTTTTTCCTTTTGTTCTCTTGCCAGAGGTCCGGCTGGACCGGCAGGAGATCTCGCTTGCCAAAATGTAACAATTAACTTTTCTTAGTTAGTGAGGTGTTTTATTTTCTTTATAACAAATAAATGAGTTTTATTAGAAACTTTTCTTCGCGTTCCTTTTCAGAATATTGCAAACAAGGAGGAGCCTCGATTCATCTCCTCTAATTAAACCAGGGTGATTAGTCTCAGAACCAAACATGGGATTAATAAATGCCCTGATATGTAGGACGACACCTGGAATGCTGCAACCAATATTTTGGTCACCGTACTACAAAAAAGATGTTGAGACTTTGGAAAAAGTTCAGAGAAGAGCAACTAAGATGATCAAAGGCCTGGAGACTAAAACATACGATAAACAGTTGCAGGAACTGGGCATGGCTAGTCTAGTAAAGAGAAGGACCAAGGGAGACATGACAGTAGTCTTCCAGTATTTGAAGGGCTGCCACAAAGAGGAGGGGGTCATTTATTTTCCAAAGTACCAGAAGGCAGGACAAGAAACAATGGGTGGAAACTATTCAAGGAGAGAAGCAATCTGGAATTAAGGAGAAACTTCCTAACAATTAACCAGTGGAACAGCTTGCCTTCAGAAATTGTGGGCACTCCATCACTGGAGGCTTTTAAGAAGAGACTAGACTGTCACTTATCTGAAATGATACAGGTTCTTGTGATTGAGCAGTGGGTCTTGTGGTCCACCAGCAGCCCGCGGAGCTAGCAGCGGAGTCGGACAGTGAGGAGGCTGGGGGGGACCATGGGCCAATCTTGGAGTCTGGGAAAGGCCCGGATGAGGGCTCTGTGTTGGAGGCAGAGATGGGGCCAGGGAAATCTGGGAGTGATGCGCAGACTCCGGAGCCTCCAGAGGCTGACAGCAGAGAGGCAGAGGAACAGGAGGAGCCTGTTCCTAGTGCACGCATGAGCAGAGCTGCCAGAAGGGAAGAGCAGCTAAAGCAAAAGGGACTCCTGGGCTCTTTGTAGGAAAGCAACGTTGCTAAATCTGTTTTCCAGTCGGCATCTCTTGTTTCTGAACTTCGTGGGGCTTTGCCAAGAAAGGCCTTTGGCAGGGTGCCAAAGAAGATAAAGGTTTGTGATAAGGACTTTTTCTGAAGGACTTGTTTTGGAATTAATTTGGACTAAAGCTGGGAATGAAGTAATTCCCAGCTGTTATAATGAAATAGGTTTGTTTAAGACTAAATTGTGTCTTGTAATAACTAAGTGAGCCTAGGTCACAACAGTGGGCTGGACTAGTAGACCTCCAAGCTCCCTTCCAGCTCTATTCTCTATTCTGTTCTAACTCCTGGTTTCTCAATTTATAACCACTTACCTTAAGCCTCAACCACTAGACTTAAACTGTCTCTCTTTAAAATTTTAAGTACTGTATTTTAAGACAGCCAAGGCTGATTTCGGCAAAATTGAGTATTCTTTCATTTAGCTAGTCGGATTTTCACAATTCGGTTTTTAAGTCCTTGTTCTGGATCCCCACAAATCAGCTAATTTGTCTTTTTTTTTTTTTTTTGCATTTTATTCTTCCACAAGAAATTGCTCCCTCTCTCCCATTGCTTGGTTGATTCCCTCTCCCCCCTCTCCCCCCCACTCATTGTTGTCATCTCCCTGTCCCCTTGTTCATTTTCTATAGGCTGCTTCCATCTGGTGGCCTTTTTGCAGCTAGGAGACAAGCTGTTGCCTTGGTAACAAAGCCCTTTAGATGTTTGCAGGCCAGGGACCACTCCGCATGGATGGGGAGGGGGAAACAATGCTATTTTTATTATTCAGACAAAGATTCAGAACTCTGGTTGCTGCTAGAGAATGTGGCCACTGAAGGGGAACCGAGTCTGCACTTCCCTGGCCATAGGTTCTTTCATTCAAAGTGTACATCATTGGCCAAATATCTCCCAGGAAATTGGAACCACCACCAGGGAGATTTTCTCAAAAACAAAAAAAGTTGGAGGCCATTTTATTTAAGCAGAATGGAAGGAAGGACTTTCTTTTTGGGATCGCGCCATCGTGGATTCAAAACATGTCCTGACCACCTCTGCTTTCCGTACAGTCATTATCTCGCTACTCGACTTTCTAAAAAGTCATTGAATTTGGTCAGAGGAGGGTTTCAGCAGGTTCTGACCAGTTCTGGAGAACCGGCAGCAGAAATTTTGAGTAGTTCGGAGAACTTGTAAATACCGCCTCTGACTAGCCCTGCCCCCATCTATTCTCTGCCTCCCGAGTCCCAGCTGATCGGGAGGAAATGGAGATTTTACAGTATCCTTCCCCTGGAGTCGGGAGAGAATGGAGATTTTACAGTATCCTTCCCCTGGAGTGGGGTGGGAATGGAGATTTTACAGTATCCTTCCTTTGTCCCTTCCACCAAGCCACTCCCACCAAACCATGCATACAGAACCGGTAGTAAAAAGTTTTGAATCCCATCACTGAATTTGGTACTCGATGCATTTTGGTGTGAAAACTTTGTCCCGATACTCGTTGTTTGATACTCAACACACCAGTTAGAACTTGTCAGTGTCAGCTGCCTCGTGACTCGCTTCCCTTTTGGTCGAAACAAAGGGTCACATGTTAAGTCACATGATGTGTTTGGTACTTGTTGTTTTTAGTATTTGTTGCACCTCCCGGAATCAATTTCCCATGAGTACCGAGCTACCACTTTACTTGTTTCCAAAACATGAAGGACTGTCACAGAGAAGAAGGGGTCAACCTATTCTCCAAAGCACCAGAGGGCAGGGCAAGAAGTAATAGGGTGGAAGCTTGTTAAAGAGAGAGCCAACCTAGAAGTAAGGAGAAATTTCCTGACAGTGAGAACAATTAACCAGTGGAACAACTTGCCTCCAGAAGTTGTGGTCGCTCCATCACTGGAGGTTTTCAAGAAGAGACTGGACAACCATTTGACTGAGGTGATATAAGATCTCCTGTTTGAGCAGGGATTGGACTAGAACAGGGGTCTGCAACTTTAAACACTCAAAGAGCCATTTGGATCCATTTCCCACAGAAAAGAAAACACCGGCAGCTACAAAACCTGAGTGGGTGTGGCCAACTCAACATCAATCACTCCCACCCAGTCACATGACACCCCCAGCCACGCCTACCAAGGTTTTGTGGTTCCCAGTGTTTTCTGTGGGAAACAGGTATCTCTCTGTGTGTGTCTCTTTCTCTCTCTTTCTCTCTCTGTCTTACAGCAGGGGGGACAAAAGAGCCACATTCGGGTCTGGAGCCGTGGGTTGCTGACACCCGGACTAGAAGATTTCTAAGCTCCCTTCCAACTCTGTGATTCTGTGTTCTTTCTCCCCATGCCCAATGGTCTCCATCTCATCCCCAGCCCTGCAATGACACTGATTTAAGTTATCCAGCATTAAAGTGGTCCTCCTTTCCCATAACCTTCTTACACCATCCAAGAGTAGCCTTGAGATGAAAAAAAAAATAAGTTAGGCTTTGTC
The DNA here is from genome assembly GCF_029531705.1 of Pantherophis guttatus. The sequence continues at coordinate 6,097,074 of NW_026844073.1, forward strand.
ACACATCACTTTGGAGAAGACTCAGGGACTGAGAGCAGAACAACAGAGAATGGGATATTATCTGGATTCCCCCAAAATCCTGAAGTGTTAACTAAACAGTTAGCTGTTTAGTCAATTAAACAAGAGCCTTGGTGGCACAGCAGACTAAAGCGCTGTTAAGTAACATCAGCTGCCTGCAATTACTGCAAGTTCAAATCTCACCAGGCTCAAGGTTGACTCAGCCTTCCATCCTTCCGAGGTAGGTAAAATGAGGACTTTGTATAAAAAAAAGAACACCGCTTTGGGGGTGGGGCGAAAGCCCTACTAAGCAGGTATATACAAAAGTATGAAGGCTATTGCTTAACACATTGTAAGGCGCCCTGAGTCTCCGGAAAAGGGCGGCATATAAATCAAACCAAAAATCGAACCAATAAACACATGAGCTTAATTCAAGCATGACACTAAGCCACTAAAATAATTCAACCAACCAACCCAAGGTTAACACTAGCTTACTGTAGAAACCCAGCTTTTCCTGGCGTGATTAAGCTTCTTGTGTGAAATGTTATACCAAGTTATGCCTTCTTATATCCAAGGAAAGGAGAAATGCCTTAATGAACAAAGAGCTGGGGGAGGAAAGGTATTGTTATAGACCTATCATATTTCTGTGTGCGAAAGAAATAGGAAGATTAATTGGATGAGCGATTCCGAGTTGATATGTCAAAATGAATCTACATTTTCATCCGTTGAAGAACGTTTAACTTGACAGTTGTCAAGGCCTGTTGTTTCCCTTGCCCTCCACACTGCTGATTCCTGGCCTTCTTCTCACTGGATATGCTGTTTAATTTCCCCTGAATGATCTGAGCCTAAATGAATGAACCAAAATAAAACTCACTGAGTCTAGAATCCAGTTTTGGTCACCAAAATGTAAAAAAAAAGATGTTGAGACTCTAGAAAGATTTCAGAGAAGAGCAACAAGAGATGATTAGGGGAGTGGAGCAGAGGTGGGTTTCAGTAGGTTTTGAGCAGTTCTGGAGAACCGGTAGTGGAAATTTTGAGTAGTTCGGAGAACCGGTAGTAAAAATTCTGACTGGCCCCGCCCCCATCTATTCTCTGCCTCCTGAGTCCCAGCTGATCGGGAGGAAATGGGGATTTTGCAGTAACTTTCCCCTGGAGTGGGGTGGGAATGGAGATTTTGCAGTAACCTTCCCCTGGACTGGGGACAGAATGGAAATTTTACAGTATTCTTCCCCTGCCACGCCCACCAAGCCATGTCACATCCACTAAGCCACGCCCACAGAACCGGTAGTAAAAAAATTTGAAACCCACCACTGGAGTGGAGGCCTAAAACATATAAAGAACGGTTGCAGGAACTGGATATGTCTAGTTTAATTAAAAGAAGGATTAGAAGTGACACAATACAGTGTTCCAATATCTCAGAGATTGCCACAAAGAAGAGGGAGTCAAGCTATTCTCCAAAGCACCACAAGGCAGAACATGAAGCAATAGATACTATTCTATTCTATTCTATTCTATTCTATTCTATTCTATTCTATTCTATTCTATTCTATTCTACTCTACTCTACTCTACTCTACTCTACTCTACTCTATTCTTTTTTCTATTCTTTTTTCTATTCTACTCTACTCTACTCTACTCTACTCTACTCTACATTCCATTCCATTCCATATTTTCTTTTTTATTCTATTCTATTCTTTTCTATTCTATTCTACTCTACTGTACTCTACATTCCACTCCATTCCGTATTTTCTTTTCTTTTCTATTCTATTCTATTCTATTCTATTCTATTCTATTCTATTCTATCTATTCTTTTTTCTAGTCTAGTCTAGTCTAGTCTACATTCCATTCCATATTTTCTATTCTATTCTATTCTATTCTATTCTATTCCTATTCTATTCTATTCTATTCTATTCTATTCTATTCTATTCTATTCTGTGTCCTGTCCTGTCCTATACTATCCTCTTCCTCTTCCTCTTCTGTTCTATTCTAAAAATTCTCTGTGTCAATGTGCATATTTGAATCCAAATTTATTTTACCTGGACTCTACACATCCCCCAAGCATGATAATGTATCCTTTCATGTTGATCCCATTTCCCACGTACATTTGAGATCCCTTTATAGATTACAGATCCTTTTTCTGGCATCAGGTACCTAAAGTGTATTCAAAGGTTTCGATGCTTTCTAATATATTTCCAAAGCTGATCCTACTTTGCCATGTGCTAAACCATCACTAATAATTCTAGGATAATGAAAATAAAAAGTACATTTCTTTTTTCTTTTTCTTTTTTGGCAGCATTTGAAGCAAAAACACAGTTCATTCAGCTAAATGTGATTGAGTCGCAGTTTATGGCCCTTTCTTCATTAATCCCTGGCTAAATAGATGTTAACATCTGCTGACCTTGGATGACCTCCATAGCTGCACAGGGTTGGCCTTTGTTACTATATGTAGTCCTCGACGTAAAACCATTCATTTAGTGACCATTCGAAGTTACAACAGCAATGAAAAAAGTGACTTATGACCACTTTCATACTTACGACAGTTGCAGTATCCCCCATGGACACATGATCAAAATGCAGATGCTTGGCAACTGGCATGTATTTCTGACAATTGCCATGTCCCAGGGTCATGTGATCCCCTTTCGCGACCTTCTTACAAGCCAAGATAGAAAGATTAAGAGAGTTGGACGGGATCTTGTAGGTCATCTAGTCCAAGTACCCGCCACCCAAGCATGAGACCCTACACCATTTCTGACAGATGGCTGTCCAGTCTCTTCTTGAAAGAGTTGAAAGTTCTTGAAGCTCCCACAACTTCCGAAGGCAACTTCTGTTCCATGGGTTGATTGTTCTCACTGTCAGAAAATTCCTCCTTATTTCCAGGTTGAATGTCTCCTTGGTCAGTTTCCATCCATTATTCCTTGTCTGGCCTTCAGGTGCTTTGGAGAATAGCTTGACCCCCTCCTCTCTGTGGCAGCCCCTCAAATATTGGAAGACGGCTATCATGTCTCCTCTGGTCCTTCTCTTCACTAGACTAGCTATGCCCAGTTCCTGCAACCGTTCTTCGTATGTTTTAGCCTCCAATCCCCTAATCATCCTGGTTGCTCTTCTCTGCACTCTTTCTAGAGTCTCAACATCTTTTTTATAGTGTGGAGACCAAAACTGGATGCAGGATTCTAGATGTGGTCTTACTAAGGCTTTATAGAGTGGTATTAGTACCTCCCTTGATCTTCATTATATCCCTCTGTTAATGCAATTTAGGATTGCATTGGCTTTTTTGGCTGCCTCCGCACACTGCTGGCTCGTATTTAGCTGGTTGTCCACCAAGACTCCAAGATCCCTCTCACAGGTCCTGCTGTTAAGCCTGGTTTCACCCAGTCTATATGGGTCCTTCTGGTTTTTCTTGCCTAAGTGTAGGACTTTACTTTTCTCTACATTGAATTTCATTTCATTTCAGACAAGTGACTGTCCAGCCTCTTCTTAGAACCTCCAGTGATGAGCACCCACAACTTCTGAACGCAGAGGATAGTTCAACCAGCAGGAGAATCACAATATCATTCCTTTTTTTATTATTATTATTATAAAAGAAAAACTTTGCATTTTGGGAGAAGTGCATTTTCTTCCATTATAGTTTATAAAAAGTTCTGTCTTAAAGAAGAGTTTTTGTTTGGTGATCATGTCCCTTCCATTCGTGCAAAATTGTCCAGCAGGAAAATGAGACATTTATTAGGAAATCACCTCTCTTTGCAGTCTTGCAGTGCTATATGGAGAATCCAGCTCCAGAGATACAGTAGTAGGACGCTGGCTCCTCTGTGAGCCCAGCCAGCATAGCTAAGGCTGTCAGAATATTTATGGAGATTCTCAATCATCCAAGTCATCGTTGTCCCACAGGTGCTTTTCCTTTTTCTTTCTTTTTTTAAAATATTTTTTAAATTTTATTTTAATACACGCATTTCATCTTTCATTAAACAGTGTGCCGTCTGGGTACAAATATTTTGTGCAATAACAAAATGTACAGCCACATTTAATATTTTGTCTATTCTTAATACTAATACCTAACATACCTACTATTATAACAATCCTCTTCTTAGTTTATTTAACTTTGTTAAAACATTTTCCATATTTCATTTCTCGGCTTTTCTTTCTCTATATTTGTTCTCTAACCATTGATAGAATAACTCCCATATACTATAATAGTCAGAATCTTCCTTTTCTTTAATTGCAAGTGTTAATCTATTCATTTCTGCACGTTCTAATATTTTCTTAATCACATTCTCATCCGTAGGGATCTCTTCACTTTTCCAATTTTGTGCAAATACAATTTTAGCTGCAGTTATTACATGAATAATCAGATATACATTTTCTTTACTATAAGTTTCTGATAAAATCCCCAACAAGAATAATTCAGGATTGAAATCAATATGCTGTTGTATCATTTTCTCCAACCACATACGGATTTTTGTCCAGTATTTCTTAGCTTCTACGCATGTCCACCACATATTTTTGCCAATCTTTCCGGTGGAAGATGCCATCTGTAAAACATCTTTTTTTTTTTTAATAGACTTTATTGAGATTTTTTACAGAACAAAAAGGAAAAAAAAATGAGAAAAACAAACAAACAAACAAACAAACAAAACAATCATTTAAACAATAACATAAAACACATAAATATAATAAACATTTTTCAATTTGTATCGGATATGCAGTGTTTTAACTATTTACATAAATAATACTTGTTGATATTTTGACTCACTTTTAACCAATATTTAACACACCTTTGATCTTTCTTCCATTTTATCATGCAACCACTTGTACCACCTTTCCCACACCATATAGTATACTGACTTTTCATCATTTAATTCATAAGTTAATTTAGTCATCTCTGCGCACTCGAGTATTTTCTTAATTGTAAGCTCTTCTGGTGGTTGAATTTTCTCTTTCCAAAACTGTGCATATGCCAATCTAGCGGCTGTAATTATATGGATCATTAAATGTGTCATTTCCTTTCTATATGGCTTCTTTATTATTCCCAGGAGGAAAATCTCTGGTGTTAGTTCAATATCTTCCCCAATTATTTCGTGTAGCCATCTCCTGATCTTACTCCAATATCCTTTCGCTTCCGGGCATGTCCACCACATGTGAAAGAAGGTGCCTTGGCCATGGCCGCATTTCCAACAATTGGGATGTATATTGGGATATATCTTCGCTAGTCTGGCCGGGGCTAGGTACCACCTATGAAGCATTTTGTAATGATTTTCCTTATATGCCACCGCTCTAGTCAATTTAAGATTTCTATTCCATGCCTCCTCCCATTCCCCGAAATTTATATTGCACCCTATATTTTTCTCCCATGCAATTATTTGATTCTTTGTAACCTCTTCAAACTTCTCATCGCTTAGCAGATAATTGTATAATTTTGCCAGAATCTTTTTATTTGTTCCCATCAGAACTTTGTCCAATCCATTTGGTCCCGGTTCTATACCATATTGTTCTTTGTCCCTCTGATATCTGGATTTTACTTGTGAGTAGGTCCACCAATCTAAGGTTATTCCTTGCTCTCGTAAGGTATCATTTGGTTTAAGCCTCCCTCCTTCATCTAGAATATCTTTATATCTGGCCATTTTCTCCCTCTCCCACCTATTTGGGTGAGTCAGGGCCTCCATCGTTGAGAGCCAATTTGGGATTTTCTTGTAATGTTTTTGTCTGATCTGGGTCCATGTTTGTATCAAGGAATCTCTAATTTTATGTCTATGGAAATGTGTCTTCTTTTTCCTCTCCATTTCCCAGATGTGGGCGTGCCAGCCTTTTTGCAAGTCATGGCCTTCTAGAGTAAGAATTCTCGCATTTTCCAGGGTGATCCAATCTCTTATCCAAACTAGCTTGGCTGACCTATAGTATGTTTCCCAATCCGGGAGTCCAAATCCACCTATATCTCTTTTACCTCTTAAAATTTTAATGGAAAATCTCGGTTTTTTCCCCTCCCATATAAATTCTCTAATGATTTTGTCTAATTCTAGAAAGAATTTTTTATCTAAATTTATTGGTATATTTTGGAATAGAAATAATATTCTGGGGAGGATGTTCATCTTAATTGTGGCTATCTTGCCCAAAAGTGATAATCTTATTTTTTTCCAGTTATCTAGGTCTTGTTTTATTTTTCTAATTAGGGGAATATAATTATCATCTTTCAGAGTCGAACATCTTGATGTAATCCAAATTCCTAAGTATTTAATTTTTTTGGCAACCTGTAGTCCTAATACTTCTTCTATCTCGTTTTGCTGACTCTCAGTTGTGTTCTTAATCAATACTTTGGTTTTAGTTTTGTTCAATATGAAGCCTGCCACCTCTCCATAATTACTTAATTCCTCCAGTACTTTAGGTCCCGACTCTATAGGGTCTTCAAGGATTAGGGCAACGTCATCTGCAAATGCTTGTATCTTATAAGTCTCCTTCCTGATCTTCAATCCTTTTATTTCATTGTTAGCTCTAATTTTCCGTAGAAGGACTTCTAGGGCCAGGATGAACAATAGAGGGGATAGGGGACAGCCTTGCCTTACTCCCTTACTAATTTGGAATGTTTTAGTCCTATCCCCATTCACCAGGATACTCGCCTTTTGGTTGTTATAGATGGATTTGATCATCATTTCAAAATTTGTTCCGAATTTCATAATCTCAATTTGTTTTATCATAAATTTCCAATTTAGGTTGTCAAATGCCTTTTGAGCATCGACAAAGATCAGAGCCATCTGTTTTCCGGGGTGTTCCTCATAATACTCTAGCGTATCTAGCACAATTCTCATGTTATCCCTAATTTGTCTCCCCGGTAAGAATCCATTCTGGTCTTTATATATCCAATTATTTAAAATCTTTTTCATTCTTTCCGCAATTATGCCCATGAATAATTTGTAGTCTGTATTTAGAAGCGAAATTGGTCTGTAGTTTTGAATTTGTTTTGGGTCGGCACCTTCTTTCGGCACGAGTGTGACATGCGCCTCTTTCCATGACTCTGGAATTTTATGGTCCAACAGTGCGTCATTAAAAATTTCTACTAATTTCGGTTGGAGTATTTCTTCTAATTTTTTATATATTTCCCCTGGGAATCCGTCAGGTCCTGGGGCTTTATTGTTTTTCAATTTGGAGAGGGCTATTTTTAATTCTTCAATTGTAATCTTTCTATTAAGCATTTCTTTCTCTTCATCAGTTATTTGTGGGAGTTCTGCTTCTATCAAATACTTTTCTATTTTATCATCTGATGTCTCCCCTTCTTTATATAGAGATTCGTAATATTCTCTCACCCTATCTCGTTTTTCTTCCTCGTTAGTCAATAATTTGCCCTTAGAGTCCTCTAAAGTATGGATTATTCCCCTTTCATTTTCCTTTTTTAATTTATAGGCCAGCCACCTCCCCGATTTGTTAGTGTTCTCGAAAAGATATTGTTTCATTCTTTTCATTCTTTGTGCTAACTCTTCTTGCTCCATGATATTTACTTTATGCTTCCACATCATCCAATTTTCTTTGGCTGCTTCATCTTCTGGATCATCTTGGAGTTTTCTTTCTGCTTCTCCTATATGATTTAAATAGTCTTCCAGGGTCTTCCTTTCTTGTTTATTTTTATGGGCGGTGTATGAAATCACAACTCCTCTCAGGTAGGCCTTCATTGTATCCCAAACTATTGCACGGGATGTGCCTTTATTTTCATTTTCCTTGAAAAAGAAATTTATTTCTTCTTTGAATTTTTGTATACAGTCCTTGTCGCCCAGTAATTTAGCATTGAGCCTCCACCTCCGTTGATATTTTCTCTGAACAGGCTTCCATCTAATCTCCAATGGATTATGGTCTGCCCAATCATTTGGGTTAATTACAGCTGTTCCAATTTCTAACCCCAAACTCCTACTGACCCATGCCATGTCAATTCTAGACCACGACTTTTGTGGGTTTGAAAAGAAGGTATATTGTCTGTCATTTGGGTGCAAGGTACGCCAGATATCAATTAGATCCAATTCATCAACTAACTCAAAAAAAGCTCTCGGTAAATTTGTCCTTTTATTTTTTTTTACTTTATTGCTCTTGTGGTCCTTCTCCGGATCCACGATGCCATTAAAATCCCCTATCATACAGATTTCATTATATGCCATTTTCACTAATTGTTCGTGAAGTTTCTTAAAAAATTCTCCCTGTTTTTTATTCGGGGCATAAATGCCCACTAATAATACTTTGGAATTCCCTCTCTTAATTTCAACCATAAGGATTCTACCCTTTGTATCTTTGAATTTCAATTCTGCTTCAATTCCTTTTTTAACGTAAATAGCCACCGCCATCTGTAAAACATCTTATTCAAGTTCTCCTTGTATGCAGTTGACATTGTTAATTTATAGTTTCTATCCCATAGTTCCATGATGGCGAACCTATGGCATGGGTGCCACAGGTGGCACGCATAGCCATATCGGTGGGCACACGAGCTCAGCTCTGGTGCGCATGCACGTGCCGGCCAGCTGATTTTTGGGCCTTCTGGGCCCACCAGAAGTAGGGAAACAGGCTGTTTCCTGCCTCCGGAAGGACCTCAGGGCGTGGTGGGGAAGCCCCATTTTTCTCTCTCCCCAGCCTCCAGAGCCATTCTAGGAGTCTGGGGAGGGCGAAAACAGCCTGCCCCACACCACACCACCTCCAGAGGCCAGAAATGGCTTGTTTGCCAACTTCCGGTGGTAACTCCCGAGACTCCTAGAAAGGCTCTGGAGGCTGGGGACAGCAAAAAAAGGGACTTCCGGTCCCACCAGAAGTTGGCAAACGGGCCATTTTTGGCCTCTGGAGGGCCTCTGGGGAATGGGGAAGGCCGTTTTCGCCCTCCCCAGACTCCTAGAAAGGCTCTGGAGGCTGGGGAGAGCAAAAAACAGGCCTACCATGCCATCGCGTGCCAGGAACGTGGGGAGCGTGGGGGGTGTCATTTGTGCATGCGTGGGGGCAGGGCGCATAGAATTATGGGTGTGGGCACACGTGCACACGACACCCCACACACCCCCGCTCCTGGCACGCGATGGCAAAAGGGTTAGCCATCACTGCCATAGTTGCAGCAACCCAAAGGTGCTTTCCCAAAAGGCAACTGGCCTTCCTTGGCTTTGTTCCTTGAAAAGGATTTCGCTTCTCATCCAAGAAGCTTCTTCGGTTTCAAAACGGAAGACAAAAAGCAAGTCCAGTCGCTTTTTTCTTTTCTTTTTTGAAGCTCCTTTTCTGCTTCTGACTAGAAGAGAGGAGGCCAAAACAAATGCAAATTTAGGGGAAAGGCATCAGTGGCGTGTCTACGCTGTCTTAAACTACAGCTAGCCAGACGCACATGTGTGGTTAAATACAGCTTGCGCAGGGTAAGGGATAGGCTGGTGAGCTGTGCTGTGCTGGAACTAATAATTAGTTGCCTGTTCAGAGGCTGATGTCAGAAGGTGGAGATGCGTTTCCACTCTGCAATTAAAGTAGGAGATTTGTCAGCGTGCAAGTGGCGCCCTGGACATGGTCCGTAGGCTGCATGGGCTGCCCCAAGGAAGGAGATCAAGCTGTCATCTTCAGCACATGCTCCCTCCCTCTCCAAAGAAACGCATAAAGATACACTTGGTCCTTGACTTACAACCAAAGTCGGGGGCCGGAATTTCCATAGCTAAGCAAGATGGTTGATTTAGTGAGTTCCGCCTGGTTTTATAGCTCTTTTTTTTTTTTTTGGCCATGATTGTTAAACAAATCACTCCAGTTGTTAAGTGAACAAATGCGGTTGTTAAGCCAACCTGGTGTTCTGCCGCAGCTACGGACCCCAAAGAACGCAGCACACACAAAGTCTGTACAAAACTTAATTTACTAAAATAACTCAGTCTTTTTCAAACAAAGGCTGTTAATAAACTTTCTTAATAGCCTGCAAGAAACCAAAGATAAAGTAATCACAATCTTACTATGGTTGGCAGAAAGCCCAGAAGCAATTTGCAGAGAATCCAGATGAGAAGGAGATTGAACTAAAGTTGTTCCCTACAAATTGCTTCAGTCGGCATTCCTCCTTAAATAGGCTAAGGGAGTGGCCAATTGGCCCCAAGCCTTGCTCTCGAGGAGACCTCCTCCTGAGGAGCCACTCCTGCCTTTTGGCCACTCTGCGTGCCCATGCATCAAGAAGAGGCTCCTCCTCTTCCTCCTCTTCACTTATGGGAGCTTCTGGAGGTTCTGAAGGCCCTGGCTGAATCCCTGCCTCTGGCACCACATCTTCTCCAGCCTCCTCATTGTCCGACTTGAGCGCTAGCTGCACAGGCTGCTGGCGCAGCACCACACCAGCCTCCTCACTGTCGGAATCAGCTATTAGCTGCGCTGACGGGCCACATCACCTGGCTTCTCCATTGGTTTTGCTTGTCAGAAGCCATCTGGGAAAGTGGCAATTGCATGACTCTGGCATGCTGAAACCATCATAGATACATGCCAGTTGCCAAGTTCCTAATTGTGGAGAGACTACGGCGGTTGTACGGGTTGTTGTTGTTAGTTGTGAAACCGTGTCCAACCCATCGCGACCCCATGGACAACGTTCCTCCAGGCCTTCCTGTCTTCTACCATCTTCTGAAGTCCATTTAAGCTCACGTCTACTGCTTCAGTGACTCCATCCAGCCACCTCCTTCTCTGTCGACCCCTTCTTCTTTTGGTTGTATGGGTAGGTCACTTTATTCAGGGTCATTGTAATTTGGAACAGTCACTAAACAAATGGTTAAGAAATCAAGGACTGCCTGCATTTTAGGTATGCCTATTTTCCAAAGATACCTACAGTAAGCCAGGTATCTCCAACCTTTGACAGATTTTAACAGATTAACAGAGTTGGAAGGGACCCTGTAGGTCATCTAGTCCAACTCCCCACCCAAGCAGAAGACCCTAAACCATTTCTGACAGATGGCAGTTCAGTCTCTTCTTGAAAGCCTCCAATGATGAAGCTCCCACAACTTCTGAAAGCAACTTCTGTTCTATGGGTTGATGGTTCTCAGTCAGAAAATTTCTCCTTATTTCCTGATTGAATCTCTCCTTGGTCAGTTTCCATACATTGTTCCTTGTCTGGCCTTCAGGTGCTTTGGAAAATAGCTTGACCCCCTTCCTCCTCTCTGGGGCAGCCCCTCAAATATTGGAAGACTGCTATCATGTCTCCTCTGGTCCTTCTCTTCACTAGAAGATGAAGCAGCTTTAAGATTCGTGCACCTAGACTTTACTTTACTTTACTTTACTTTACTTTACTTTACTTTACTTTACTTTACTTTACTTTACTTTACTTTACTTTACTTTACTTTACTTTACTTTACTTTATTTTGAATTTATATACCGCCCTACTCCCGAAGGACTCAGGGCGGTGAACAACCAGAAGATAAAACACACATAATACAAAATTTAAAAGCAATGTAAAAGCACATTAAATAATTACAGAGTTAGGAGTTTCATTCCCCCCCCCCCAGTTTTGAGTAGAAAAATGCAGACTTGGTTCCCAAATACAAACAGAACTAGATAAATCCTTCTCTTTAATGAAAATAGTCAAAGTTGCCATCCGTGCCAATTTCATCATGGGTTTCCTGATTTTCATGAGTTATGAAAGATGGAGGGGCTTTGGAAGTTGACAGCATAAAGAATTCAAGATATGGTATGAAGAATAAGAATAGAATAGAATAGAATAGAATAGAATAGAATAGAATAGAATAGAATAGAATAGAATAGAATAGAATAGAATGCTTTATTGGCCAAGTGTGATTGGACACACAAGGAATTTGTCTTGGTGCATATGCTCTCAGTGTACATAAAAGAAAAGATAGATAAGAGAGACACAGAGAGAGAGAAATGGAGGATAGGATAGGATAGGATAGGATAGGATAGGATAGAATAGAATAGAATAGAATAGAATAGAATAGAATAGATAGAATAGAATAGAATAGAATAGAATAGAATAGAATAGAATAGACATTGCCATCCATCATTTCAGTGAACACCTGAATTTGATGCAGGTTATTATTTTCCCGGTGCATCCATTGTTCTGTCTCTAGAGTTCTACGTCTGTTCAGAAGGATAGAGGTTTCTTCTGGCAATTGTGGATGGGCTGATACAAAATGAAGCATTGCCTTAAGCCTATCACCCTGCATCAAAGGGTTGGATCGATAGCCTGCTACTTTAATCCAGAGATCAGAAAGAATTGTTGCATATAAATGTGTGTGAGCAAAAACCTCAGTCATGTGGTTGTTATGGTTGTTAGTCCCACTTTATAAAACCTAGTTAAGTTCGCGTCTGGAATATACTGCATCCAGTTTTGGTCACCACCTTACAGAAAAGATGTTGAGATTTTGGGAAAAAGTGCAGAGAAGAGCAACTAAAATGATTAAGAACTTTGAGATTAAAACATACGAAGAACAGTTGCAGTATTTGGTTTGGCTAGTCTAGAGAAAAAGACTAGGGGGGACATGATAGCAGTATTCCAGTATTTGAGGGGCTGCCACGAAGAAGAGGGGGTCAACTTATTTATCCAAAGCACCAGAAGGCAAGACGAGAAACAATGGATGGAAACTAATCAAGGAGAGAAGCAACCTGGGATTCAGGAGAAACTTCCTAACAGTGAGGACAGTTAACCAGTGGAACAGCTTGCTACCAGAAGTTGTGGGGGCTCCATCACCGGAGGTCTTTAAGAAGAGACTGGACAGCCATGTCAAGCTTGACTTGTAACACACCTCTACTTGCAACTTGACAAGAGAAATGAAGGGAGGGGGAGGGGAATGTTTGGAATGTATTGGGAGCTGGGAGGGAAGTGAAAATAGAGTAGGGTAGGGTAGGGTAGGGTAGGGTAGGGTAGGGTAGGGTAGGGTAGAGTAGAGTAGAGTAGAGTAGAGTACAATGGAATGGAATGGAATGGAATGAATAGAATAGAATAGAATAGAATAGAATAGAATAGAATAGAATAGAATAGAATAGAATAGAATAGAATATGGAATGGAATGGAATGGAATGGAATGGAATGGAATAGAATAGAATAGAATAGAATAGAATAGAATAGAATAGAATAGAATAGAATAGAATAGAATAGAATAGAATAGAATACGAGGAGTGGAATGGAATGGAATGGAATGGAATGGAATGGAATGAATAGAATAGAATAGAATAGAATAGAATAGAATAGAATAGAATAGAATATGGAATGGAATGGAATGGAATGGAATGGAATAGAAATAGAAATAGAATAGAATAGAATAGAATAGAATAGAATAGAATAGAATAGAATAGAATAGAATAGAATAGAATAGAATAGAATAGAATAGAATACGAGGAGTGGAATGGAATGGAATGGAATGGAATAGAATGGAATGGAATGGAATGGAATAGAATAGAATAGAATAGAATAGAATAGAATATATTCTTTATTGGCCAAGTGTGATTGGACACACAAGGAATTTGTCTTTGTCTTTGGTACATACGCTCTCGGTATACATAAAAGAAAAGATACATTCGTCAAGAATCATAAGGTACAACACTTAATGATAGTCATAGGGTACAAATAAGCAATCAGGAAACAATATCAATATAAATCATAAGGATACAAGCAACAAAGTTACAGTCATGCAGGCATAAGTGGGAGGAGATAGGTACTAGTAAGGATGATAAGAACTACAGTCTTACTAGTTAATTTGACAGTATTGAGGAAATTATTTGTTTAGCAGAGTGATGGCATTCAGGAAAAAACTGTTCTTGTGTCTAGTTGTTCTGGTGCGCAGTGCTCTATAGTGTCGTTTTGAGGGTAGAAGTTCAAACAATTTATGTTCAGGATGTGAGGGGTCTGTCAATATTTTCACAGCCCTCTTTTTGACTCGTGCAGTATACAGGTCCTCAGTGGAAGGCAGGTGAGTAGCCATTGTTTTTTCTGCAGTTCTAATTATCCTCTGAAGTCTGTGTCTGTCTTGTTGGGCTGCAGAGCCAAACCAGACAGTTATGGAGGTGCAGATGGCAGACTCAATCATTCCTCTGTAGAATTTATGTCAGCCATTTGCAGCCACGCGAACCTCCCCCGCCCCCCCTTCCTGGCACGCGATGGCAAAAGTCATTGGCATAGGGTCTCCTGCTTGAACAGGGGGTTGGACTAGAAGACCTCCAAGGTCCCTTCCAGCTCTGTTTTGGTTGAAATTAAATTGTTGTTGTTGTTTTGTGGAGCCAAGCAGCTGGCCAAATCAAATCAGGGTGCTTTGCTGCTTCAGTAAAAACCACTGAAATGGAGCAAATAAAAGCATGCATTTTGCACATAGATTTAGATCTACAGGCCTCCACAAATGGATGCTTCATTACTGTGTGCAACATGCAGAATTCCTCACTTCGGAAATGCGGTGACTTGAACAAATAAATCCCTTGTCTCAAATAAAGACAGAGGGAAATAAAGCGACTTTCCGGGGCAAAGAACATACATTTCTTCCTTATGGAAGACGCCGTTGCTCACCTTCCTTCCACGAAGTGTGCAATTTTGCCAGAAATAAATCAGTGCAATAAAGATCCTGTGTGATGGACGTATCGATCACAGTGGATTGTGCAGTGGCAGCATCTGCGAAGAGGAGAAAATTAGAAAAAGAGACGGAAGGAAGGAAGAAGGAAGGAAGGAAGGAAGGAAGGAAGGAAGGAAGGAAGGAAGAAGGATATTTGTAGTTCAAGATTGAAATGAGGGAAAGGAAGGAAGGAAAAGAAGGAAGGAAGGAAGAAGAAAGGAAGGAAGGAAGGAAGGAAGGAAGAGGGAGGGAGGGAGAAAGAAAAAGAAAGAAGGAAGGAAGGAAAGAAAGAAAGAAAAAGAAAGAAAAAGAAAGGGAGGGAGGGAAGGAGGATATTTGTAGTTCAAGATTGAAATGAGGGAAAGAAAGAAAGGAAGGGAGGGAGGGAGGGAGGATATTTGTAGTTCAAGATTGAAATGAGGGAAAGAAAGGAAAGGAAGAAGGAAGGAAGGAAGGAAGGAAGGAAGGAAGGAAGGAAGGAAGGAAGGAAGGAAGGAAGGAAGGATATTTGTAGTGCAAGATTGAAATGAAGGAAAGAAAGGAAGGAAAGAGAAAGAAAGAAGGAAGGGAGGAAGGAAGGAAGGAAGGATATTTGTAGTTCAAGATTGAAATGAAGGAAAGAAAGAAAGGAAGGAAGGAAGGAAGGAAGGAAGGAAGGAAGAAAAAAGAAAGGAAGGAAGGAAGGAAAAGGGAGGAAGGGAGGGAGAAAGAAAGAAGGAAGGAAGGAAAGAAAGAAAGAAAGAAACAGAAAGAAAAAGAAAGGGAGGGAGGATTTTGTAGTTCAAGATTGAAATGAGGGAAAGAAAGAAAGAAAGAAAGGGAAGGAGGGAGGGAGGGAGGACGATATTTGTAGTTCAAGATTGAAATGAGGGAAAGAAAGAAAGAAGGAAGGAAGGAAGGAAGGGAAAGAAAGAAAGAAAGAAAGAAAGAAAGAAAGAAAGAAAGAAAGAAAGAAAGAAAGAAAGAAAGGGAAAGAGGGAGGGAGGATATTTGTAGTTCAAGATTGAAATGAGGGAAAGAAAGAAAGAAGGAAGGAAGGAAGGAAGGAAGGGAAAGAAAGAAAGGGAAAGAGGGAGGGAGGATATTTGTAGTTCAAGTTTGAAATGAGGGAAAGAAAGAAGGAAGGAAGGAAGGAAGGAAGAAAGAAAGAAAGAAAGAAAGAAAGAAAGAAAGAAAGAAAGAAAGAAAGAAAGAAAATCAAGGAGGAAAGATTAGGTCGCAATCTGTCTATTCAGAAAAGTTTTTGTTCCGGCCTTGCCTTGAGGGCCTCCTTCTCCACTTTTAACTCTAAAATTCGGTATTCATTAAACGAACCCCAGCGCGACGGGAGCTGCTAAAATACCCTTCTCCTCCCCCCCTCCCCTTCCCACCGTTTTGTTTTATTTAACGGCTCACTTTTGTACAGATGGCAAAGCATGGTAGGAGATTTGAATCCTACCACCTGGGCAGGCTTGGGAGGGGAGGGGAGAAGCCCCCCCCTCTCCCTCCTCCAAGGACGCTGGAGGGAAAAGCGAAAAGAAGAAAGATCCAGCCAGGCCACATTTCGAAATCTTACCTGCTGGGCTCAGTGAGAGGGGAAGAAAGTCTGTTAAGGTCACTCACAGTTTGAGAGACGCCCCGGAGTGACCGGTCAAAAGAGAAAACATCTCTGCTTGGACTGTTAATTGCTTATTAACTCAACGAACAAATGTACATAATGAAGGACCAGGCTCGATGCCCTTTCGGTGGAGTGTGACGTTCCTTTTTTTTATGTGTGTGTTATGGTGGCTATTCATCTTTCTTTAAAAAAAAAAAAAAGTTGGGGACTTTCAGATCTTCTCCAACCGGGTGGTGCCACCTTCCTGAAGATAGCAGCAGGGCTGGGCTGCTGGGGGTTCGCATTGGTTTGGGTAGAACCTCTAGCTAAGGTTCTGTGCAGTTCAAAGGACTCCCAAATCCCACTCCTGGCTGGCCCCGCCCACCCCACCCTATCCCTCCCAGGAGTCCCCACGTGGTCTGTATTGGATGCAGGTAAGTGCAGGGTGCGTGGAGACCAGTGGTGGGTTCTTCCCGGTTCGGCCCGGTTCGGCTGAACTGGTAGCGGTGACGATATGACGTCACGAACCGGTTCTCTTTGTTCGGGAGCTGAGCCCTCCCGCCCCCGCCCCCCACGTTATTCTTACCTTTTATTTGGCCCCGCCCCCAATCTATTCGCTGCCTCCCGAGTCCCAGCTGATTGGCTAGAAGGAAAAAAACTGTTTAAACTCTTGCTGCGGGGCTCCAAAAGGCCTCCCTACAGCTGATCAGTGTTAAAAGGCAGTGTGGTGGTAGACCGGTGCGTCCAAAAACAAATGGGTAGACCTGTGGCTCCAAAAACAAATGAGTAGGCCGGTGCCTCCAAAGACAAATGGGTAGACCGGTAGAGCTCTGCAAGCAGGTAAAAGCCTGGTAGACCAGTACCTCTGCTAAATCTTAAAGAATTGTCACATGACCATCAAGCCACGCCCAGAAAATAAGCCAAGCCCACAGAACCGGTAGTAAAAAATTTTAGAACCCACCCCTGGTGGGGACGCTCGGGGAGGGTGAAAAACGGGCCTACCAGAAGTTCAGGAAGGCCGGAAACGGGCCCTTTTCCAGCCTCCGGAGGACCTCCAGAGGCTGGGGAGGCCGTTTTTGCCCTCCCGGAGGCTCGAGGAAAGCCACCAGAGCCCAGGGAGGGCAAAAACACCCCCCTCCCCCGCCATGGTGCAGGATGCCAACTAGGTCACACCTACCAAGGCCACGCCCACCCAGCAACCAGGCAGAGAACCCCTTGCTAAAATTTTTGAAGCCCACCCCTGGATAGCGGTGCCTTGGGAATGAGATCCTGTAATCACGAGCCAACCAGATTGTTTGGGGATTATAACTGTTATAGGGCATTACGTTTCAAGGGATCTAGAGGAGGTCCTTCCATTTGTCCAGCAGATCTGGTACCAGATCTTTTGCTTTGGACAAGGCTACAGGAGAAGGATGTTGAGTCCACCCCATGGGTTGCAACCTGAGGAAATTCTGCTGAAATCTAGGCCCCGTTTGATTTGGAAAACTTCTGGCTGTGGAAACTATGTCTAAGCAAAAGTCAAGGAATTAGAGAGCTAGTATCCGAAAATGACAGTCAAATCTTGGAAGACTGCTATCATGTCTCCCCTGGTCCTTCTCTTCACTAGACTATTATTACTTGGCCTGTTGTGTGGATGTTTGGGTGGTTTAGGGGTGGGGAATTGTGGTGGGTGGGGTGTGTTTTTGGGATTGTTATGTGTGTTGGACCTGGTCTTTGGGTGTTAAGTGAATTTCGTTGTATGGGTATACTGTGTATACACGTACAATGACAATAAAGTTATTATTATTATTATTATTTGCACCAAACTTCCACCAGTTTCTTTTTTTATTTCTGAGCAGATAAACATATCTCCAGATAAGACACTGAAGGGAAGATGATGATGATGATGATGATGATGATGATGATGATGATAATAATAATAATAATAATAATAATAATAATAATAATAATAATAATATCATTCACTGGAAATTGTGCCAGAAGTTTGGATTTGAGTACAGCAAAAACCACTGGGAACATCAGGTTGAGAAAGTTTTAGAGAATGAGAAACTCAAGATCTTGTGGGACTTCAGGATTCAGACTGACAGGCACTTGATCCACAACACACCTGACATAACAGTAGTTGAAAAGAAAAAAGTATGGTTCATTGACATTGCAATACCTGGTGATGCACGGATTGAAGATAAGCAGCAAGAAAAAATCACAAAGTACCGGGACTTGCAAATTGAAGTTGAGCGACTGTGGAAAAAGAAAGCGTGTGTTGTCCCGATTGTAATTGGAGCCCTTGGAGACTCAGGGCGGCTTACAATGCGTTAAGCAATAGCCTTCATCCTTTTGTATATTTATACAAAGTCAGCTTATTGCCCCCACAATCTGGGTCCTCATTTCACCTACCTTAGAAAGGATGGAAGGCTGAGTCAACCTTGAGCCTTGGAGAGATTCGAACCAGCAAGTAATTGCAGGCAGCTGTGTTAATAACAGGGTGCGTAACCACTGTACTATCAAGGCTCTGTACTATCGTTCTCTGTCGTCCCCTTCTTCTTTTGCCCTCAGGCTTTCCCAGCATTAGGCTCTTCTCCAGGGAGTCCTTCCTTCTCATTAGGTGGCCAAAGTATTTGAGTTTCCTCTTCAGGATCTAAAGAGCAGTCAGGGTTGATCTCCTCTAGGACTGCCCGGTTGGATCACCTTGCAGTCCAAGGGACTCGCAGGAGTCTTCTCCAGCACCAGAGTTCAAAGGCCTCAATACTGTGGCGCTCTCCTGCTGCCCCCCAACGCTGGTGTGTTTCTGTTATTCCAAGAAAAAGAACAAATGCATTCTAGAAAACAGCTTCCTTAGCAAAACGATAGTGAGATAGATTTTGCCCAAACGAGGGAAGAACAGCTGGAGGCATACTGTAAGGAAGGGAAGGGGGTGTAGGAGATGGAGAAGACCACAATGAGCAATCAATTTGTGCATAGAATCAGGAACATTTCTCGAAAAGTAAATATTTTTAGTCTATTTTTTCATCATGCCATTTGCTGGTTATAATTATTTGGTGTTTTAAATGGCTCTACAAAGTGAAAGTTTTAAATGTGGACATGGGCTGGGTTGATTCTCATAAGGGTTAAACACAATTACTTTATGTTTATTTGTTTGTTTGTTCTGGTTTAATTATTTAAACTTCAGTACTACTGAAGTTCAGTGATCATTGGAAACCCCTTACTTACTTTTTGCAAGGAAGGAGGGGTGGGGAAATGAAGTTACGATCTATGGATTTGATAAGAATGAATAGGTTATAGAAACATTATAAACTCAGAACATGAGGTTGATTTATATTTGTGCTTATAACTGTGGCAAACAAAAATCAGAAGTCCCTTCTTTGTAACTTTTTGTCATTTCTGTCGTTTCTGCACTTTTGTCTTTGTTCTTTTCTTTCTTTTTCCCCTCTTTTGTCATTCTAAATATTAGCTCTTGTTCATTTTTGTGTTTTCAAATTTCTAATAAAGTTTATTTTTAAAAATGACACAAGCATATAAAACGGATGCAGTGATGGCACTGCAGGGCAGGACTGCTGAAGCTTGTCCCAGTTTGCTGGGGTCTCTTCCTCCTTCCCTTTCCTCCTCCTCCTCCTCTCCCTCCCTCCCTTTCTCCTTCTCCTCGGCCTCCCCCTCCTTTCTCCCTCCTCCTCCTCCCATTCGTCTTCTTCTTCCTCCTCCTCTTCCTCTTCCTCTTCTTCTCCTTTTCCTTCTCCTCCTCCTCCTCCTTCTCCTTCTCCTCTCCCTCCCCTCCCTCTCTCCTTCCTCCTTCTCTACCTCCCCCTCCTTTCTCCCTCCTCCTCCTCCCATTCGTCTTCCTCTTCCTCTTCTTCTTCTCCTTCTCCTCCTCCTCTCCCTCCCCTCCCTCTCTCTTTCCTCCTTCTCTGCCTCCCCCTCCTTTCTCCCTCCTGCTCCTCCCATTCGTCTTCTTCTTCCTCCTCCTCTTCCTCTTCCTCTTCTTCTCCTTTTCCTTCTCCTCCTCCTCCTCCTTCTCCTTCTCCTCTCCCTCCCCTCCCTCTCTCCTTCCTCCTTCTCTACCTCCCCCTCCTTTCTCCCTCCTCCTCCTCCCATTCGTCTTCCTCTTCCTCTTCTTCTTCTCCTTCTCCTCCTCCTCTCCCTCCCCTCCCTCTCTCTTTCCTCCTTCCTCTGCCTCCCCCTCCTTTCTCCCTCCTGCTCCTCCCATTCATCGTCTTCTTCCTCTTCTTCTCCTCCTCCTTCTCCTCCTCCTCCTCTCCCTCCCCTCCCTCGCTCCTCCCATTCTTCTTCTTCCTCCTCCTCTTCTTCTCTTCTCCTCCTCCTCCTTCTCCTCCTCTTCTCCCTCCCCTCCCCTCTCCTTCCTCCTTCTCTGCTTCCCCTCCTTTCTCCCTCCTGCTCCTCCCATTCTTCTTCTTCGTCCTCTTCTTCTCCTCCTCCTTCTCCTTCTCCCTCTCCTCCTCCTCCTTCTCCCTCCTTCCTTCTTCTTCTGTTTCATCTAATATATTGGCAGTGTGATAAAATGCCACAAAGATTTATGTATGAAATTATTGGATGGGAAATGGTGAAGTAGCAAGTAGGAACTGATGGACTTCGGTCCATCAAGGAGAAAGGCCAGCGACTGGAGAGGACCCAAGTTGTTGCTCCCCGAAGCAAATTCCATCTCAGTGAAATTCTGCGGACATGTCTGAACTAGGTTTGAGAGATGCAGGTCAGCCGACTTCTCCCTCCCTCCACTCCTGTGTTGGTGCAAACGTGTGCTCTTTTCCTTCCTAGGCTGATGCCAAGATGGTCTGTGATGTCGTGAGTCGGATGGAAGACACGGAGCCCTTCTCTCCAGAGCTGCTTTCGGCAATGATAAGGCTTTGGTCCGATAGTGGCCTTCAAGAGTGTTTCAACCGGTCCCGAGAATATCAGCTCAACGACTCTGCTCAATAGTGAGTTTTGGTCATCACTTAGAAGTCCTTTAAACAAGAAGCCACCAACCAGAACCGGTAGCCTTACCTCCATTGCAGTGGTGGGATTCAGCCGGTTCGCACCACTTCGGGAGAACCGGTTGTTAACTTTCTGAGTAGTTTGGCAAACTGGTTGTTGGAAGAAATCATTAGGGCAGAGAACCGGTTGTTAAATTATTTGAATCCCACCACTGCTCCATGGTAAGGTTACATTAAAACAGGAATCTCCAAACTTAGCAACTTTAAGACTTACGGACGTCAACTCCCAGAATCCCCCATGCTGGCTGGGGAAACTCTGAGAGTTAAAAGTCCACAAGTCTTCAAGTTGCCAAGTTTGGAGACCCCCCCTCCATTAAAAAAAAAAAACCCTTGCACCAGTGGTGAAATGTAAAATTTGTTACTACCGGTTCTGTGGGCATGGCTTGGTGGGGGGGGTAATGTGACTGGGTGGGGGTGGTCAACTTTTTTTTTTTTACTTTTAAAAGCATTCAGCCAAAGAGGTTGTAAAAAAAAATGCTTTTCAAAGGCTCTGACGATCCCAGCTGAGTTGCCTGATTGTCAGAGGCTTTTGTTTTCTTTTAAAAGCATTTGTTTTTTGCTTTTAAAAGAAAAAAAAAGCCTCTGACGATCAGGCAAATCAGCTGGGATCATCAGAGCCTTTTAAAAGCATTTTTTAAACAACCTCTTCGACCGAAGAGGTTGTAGAAAAAATGCTTTTAAAAGGCTCTGACGATCCTAGCTGAGCCGCACGATCATCAGAGGCTTTTTTTTTTACTTTTAAAAGCATTTTTTGGCCGAAGAAAAAATGCTTTTAAAAGTTTAAAAAAAAAGCCTCTGATGATCGTGCAGCTCAGCTGGGCATGAGGGGAGCAGGGATTTTTGCTACTGGTTCTCTGAACCACCCACCACCATCGCTACCAAATTGGGTGATCCGGTCCGAACCGGGAGCATTTCACCCCTGCCTTGCACTCTTTTCGAAACTGCATCTCTTCCTCCCTCGCCTTTGCAGGTCAAGAAACTAGGGAGGGTTTCTGATTGTGATTGGCGCACTTGGCAACCGTCATATATTTATGTTGGTCCCTCACAGCATGCTGCAGTCACATATTCGCCATTTACAAACTTCCCAGTTCACTTCCAACAAGCAATTTCACTGGGGAAGCCAGCAAAGAAGGTTGCAAGTCACCAACATATGATGTCTTCCTTAAAAACCACAACACTTAATAATGAATGTCCCAGTTCCGATTGGGGTCATAAATCAAGGATTACCTGCATGCTCACTTAAGGTTCAAGATCTCTGGGATACACTCTTCATTTAGCAAGCAGTCATTGTACCTAGACCTTGGCAACTTT
The DNA here is from genome assembly GCF_029531705.1 of Pantherophis guttatus. The sequence goes on from NW_026844073.1 coordinate 6,119,430, forward strand.
AAGACTTGTGAACTTCAACTCCCAGAATTCCTCAGCCAGCAAAGCAAATTCTGGGAGTTGAAGTCCACAAATCTTAAAGTTGCCAAGGTGGGAGACCCCTGACCTAGACGGTAAATAGGGAGAAAAGAGGAATAGGAATTTTGCCAGGTCTCAGTCACAAACAAGGTGGATAAAAATCAATGATTTTTTTTAAAAAAATCAAAAAAATCAGATTTTTTTTATTTAAATCGGAATTTTTTTTATTTAAATCGGATTTTTTTGATTTTTATCGAATTTATTTTAATAAAAAACTTTTGGGGTAAAAATCTATCCTAAGATAGTTTTCTATTTAAGATACATAAATAATTTAGTTTATTCAGCATGAAATGGAGCTTAGTTATGTCGCATGAGGCTGTATATTCTGCAACCCTGGGACTATCGGTGAGTCAACAGCGGGTCAAAGGAGTAGCAGAGATGACAGTGGCTCTTTAAAAATTATGATTTAAATCGAGTTGATTTAAATCAAGCCTTTTTACTAGTGATTTAAATCATGATTTAAATTGTGATTTAAATCAACTCGATTTAAATCAAATCCACCCTGGTCACAAAGCAATTTTTTTTTTGTTTTAACAATTTTATTAAGTTTATCAAGACACTAGTTACAATACAAATAAAAATGACAATGGTGGGAAATGGGAGAGGAAAAAGGAAACAGTAGAAGGGAAAGGGGAAAAAAGAAAGAAAAGCATTCATTACTCTTTTTAGAGGAGTAGAATAAGATAGCAACGTTACAGCCTCAACTTTTTACTTAATATGTACTAGCCATTTCTACAACAACAAATGTCTGTAGAGATTCTCAGTCATCCAGGTCCTGGTTGTCTCAGTTAAGGTGCTTTTTCAGGAGACAGCTGGACTTTCTTGTCTTTTCTTTGAAGATGTTTCACTTCTCATCCAAGAAGCTTTTTCAGCTCTGACTGGATGGTGGGAAATGGAAGGATTGATACTCCTTGCAGACAGCTGGTCATTTGCATCCTTTTTAGAGGGTCGTTGGGGCTACTTGGAGGTTTATCTGTGTCCTCAGGGTCACCTGAGTGATGCTCCTGGTTCCTGTAGTCTGCAATTTTTTTCTTCTGGAAATCGATTCCTACTCTCACACCATTCGAAGGGTGTTCATCCCAAATTGCATTGCTAAACGTCTGTAGAGATTCTCCGTCATCCAGGTCATGGTTGTCCCAAAAGGAGACAAGATCCACCAGAGGCCAAGGTGGTGGAGGGTGTGGTGTTGCATCAATCCGATCAAGCCTCTCCTTTTTTGAACCTTGAATCTGGTGCTACTTACGGAGAAATAAGACAGAGCTTGCATGATTCTCCTTTTGTAGTTTTGACCCTTCTGCCTCTGCTTGGATGGCATTCTACCATGAATAAAAGACAAGCAAAACCTCAACACTCCATTCTTGCTGATAAGCCCTACAGAATCTCAGCAAAGGGTATATGAATGATCCAGGCTCAGGCCCTTTGATGGATGACACATTCTGCTGCCATCTGCTGCGGGAAGGCAGATTTGACAAAAGAAAGCAAGGGTTTGGAATTTGCTTGAAGAAAGCGATTAAGCCGAGGTGCACACACTTAGAAGCATATAATACTGAGGTGATGGATGGATGGATGGATGGATGGATGGATGGATGGATGGATGGATACATACATACATACATACTATAGATACATAAATTATACATAGATAGATAGATGGATGGATGGATGGATGGATGGATGGATGGATGGATGGATAGATGGATATATGGATGGGTAGATGATAGATAGGTAGGTAGATAGATAGATAGATAGATAGATAGATAGATAGATAGATAGATGATAGATGGATGGATGGATGGATGGATGGATGGATGGATACATACATACATACATACATACATACATCCATACATACATACATACTATAGATACATAAATTATACATAGATAGATAGATGGATGGATGGATGGATGGATAGATGGATATATGGATGGGTAGATGATAGATAGGTAGGTAGTTAGGTAGATAGATAGATAGATAGATAGATAGATAGATGATAGATGGATGGATGGATGGATGGATGGATGGATGGATGGATACATACATACATACATACATACATACATACATACATACATACTATAGATACATAAATTATACATAGATAGATAGATAGATGGATGGATGGATGGATAGATGGATATATGGATGGGTAGATGATAGATAGGTAGGTAGATAGATAGATAGATAGATAGATAGATAGATAGATGATAGATGGGTGGATGGATGGATGGATGGATGGGTAGATGATAGATAGGTAGGTAGGTAGATAGATAGATAGATAGATAGATAGATAGATAGATAACAGACAGACAGACAGATAGGTAGGTAGGTAGGTAGATGATGATAGATAGATGATAGATAGATAGATAGATAGATAGATAGATAGATAGATAGATAGATAGATGATAGGTAGGTAGGTAGGTAGGTAGATGATAGAGATGGATGGATGGATGGATGGATGGATGGATGGATGGATGGATAGATAAATGATAGATATAGATGATGTAGATAGAAGATAGATGAGAGAGAGAGAGAAAGAGAGACAGAGAGACTTTGACACTTCTGTGATTAAGCTTATAATTTTGGAATATGTCAAAATTCTCTCCATTCTCCAGACAGCCATTCCATTTTTCTCTAGCCAAGTGGGATCAAGGAGGCCAGGCACTTTATTATTATGGGTAATTTGTGAAATAAACCTCTTCAGCACTCTGCTATTCAATGTTCTCTTTGGGCTAAATTGCACCTGAGCCAAAAAGAAGCCGAGCGAGTGCAATAAAGCAGGGTATGCAGTTGGTGGGGAAAAATCAATAACCGTGGCTATTACTATATCACCGTGCGGCTGTAATGACTGCACTTTTGCTGATCTGCTGGCTAGCCTGCCGACGATAGCTCACCTACCACATGGAAGTAAGATTTGCAGGAGAGATCTGTTTTTGCTATTTTTACTTGATTAACTTAGTTTCAGCTTAACTGTCAAATATCTAGTGGAGACGCTGGTTCTCAGTCCATTGTGGATTCTGTTGATGTTTTAAGGAAAGATGGAAACAGTGTAAAGAATAAAATATAGTTTGATATAAAACGTCTCACGGAAGGCTTGTAGGCCACTGTCTGTCATGTTGCTCTGCAGAATGAGAGCAGTGGGTAGTAGAGAGCCCAAGGATCTCAGGAAAGCATAATTACTTAATAATTAATAGGCTTTGTTCAGAAATCAATGCAGCGTGACAAATCTGCAAGTAGACCTATACATTATTAAACTGGGATAATCTGAAGGTTCAGCAAAATCAAGAAGAGACTACAGTACCTGGCACTGGAATTGAGAGGTTTTGGTTTCGGTTTAATGGTGTTTCAGGAGGAAAGGAAAGGAAAGGAAAGGAAAGGAAAGGAAAGGAAAGGAAAGGAAAGGAAAGGACAGGAAAGGGAAAGGGAAAGGGAAAGGGAAAGGGAAAGGGAAAGGGAAAGGAAAGGGACAGGACAGGACAGGACAGGAAAGGAGGAGGGGAGGGGAGGAGAGGAGAGGAAAGGAGAGGACAGGACAGGACAGGACAGGACAGGACAGGACAGGAAAGGACAGGAAAGGAAAGGAAAGGAAAGGAAAGGAAAGGAAAGGAAAGGAAAGGAAAGGAAAGGAAAGGAAAGGAAAGGAAGGAAAGAAGGAGGGGAGGAGGGGAGGAGGGGAGGAAAGGAAAGGAAAGGAGAGAACAGGACAGGACAGGACAGGGAAGGGAAGGGAAGGAAAGGAAAGGAAAGGAAAGGAAAGGAAAGGAAAGGACAGGGAAAGGGAAAGGGAAAGGGAAAGGGAAAGGGATAGGACAGGACAGGACAGGACAGGACAGGAAAGGAGGAGGGGAGGAGAGGAAAGGAGAGGAGAGGACAGGACAGGAGAGGACAGGAGAGGACAGGACAGGAAAGGAAAGGAAAGGAAAGGAAAGGAAAGAAAGGAAAGAAGGAGGGGAGGAGGGGAGGAAAGGAAAGGAAAGGAGAGGATAGGACAGGACAGGGAAGGGAAGGGAAGGGAAGGAAAGGAAAGGAAAGGGAAGGGAAGGGAAGGGAAGGGAAGGGAAGGGAAGGGAAGGGAAGGGAAGGTGAAAGAGGGAAGGGAAAGGGAAAAGGGAGGGAGGGAGGAAGGAAGGAGAGAAGGAAGGAAGGAAGGAAGGAAGATGGGAAGGAGAGGGAGGAATTCGCTGATACCCATTTCTCTATGCAATATGGCTTTTTTAAAACAAAAACAAAAACAAAACATCACAACCAAATTCATTGTCTTGAAAACCAGACCTGAACTGGACTATTACATAAACATTCTTATGGAGAGGAATAAGCCCACATAATCATCTACTCTTACACAACAAGATTCTCTTTGCAACCATCTGCCTCTCATACAGTAGAACCGGAACATATCATGATCACTTTGACAGAGATTTAGTTTCAAATTATGAAATACTGTCTTTCGGAGAGCAAGCCAAGCCCAGTGAAACCCCAGATGCAGAATCTGTAGATAACTTGCATTTATAACATATACTGTAAATCTACAGGTTTTGTACATGTATGTCCTCTTTTAACTTCCATTTGGGAAGCTAACCAAAAGCTCAGCAGGAAAAGTTTTTTTTTTTCCAGACACTGTGCTCAACGTTCTTGATCCCTAAATTTTAGGTACAGCCCAGTTCCAAAACAATTCGGACTGAGAGAGGCATTGGGTTTACATTTACTATCTTGAGACTGATGTTAAGCCACCAATCTCTGCCTCAAATACGGCTTGTGGTTTATTCGCCACTTTTTCTATCCCAAAGGTGCTTTTTCAAGGGGCAACTGGACTCTGGTTTTCCTTTGAAGTCGTTTTGCTTCTCCTCCAAGAAGCTCATCCAGAGCTGAAGAAGCTTCTTGGAGGAGAAGCGAAACATCTTCAAAGAAAAAACAGAAAGTCCAGTTGACTCTTAAAAAAAGCACCTTTGGGACAACCATGACCTGGATGACTGAGAATCTCCATAAACTCCATCCCATTCTTTAGCTTGCCTAGTGAGAAGTTCTGGAGAACATTGGAGCTTCCGTATCCATTTATGTCATTTTGGTTGAGCCTTATTTCCTACCAATGAATGCTTTTCTTTCCTCCTGGTGGACCAACCACATTGGGGGAGGGTGTTTCCCCCAAATATCCTTTGGTGGGGCGGGGGGGGGTTGCTTTGGAAGAGTGGGGGTTGTGTTTGTTTTGGGAGGCTGATGCACTTTTTGATAGCTTGAATAATGTTCTCTCAGTTTGGGATCCAGGTATCTGTTGCTATAGCGACTCCTGGTGTATTTAAATTATCCATGAGAACTGCTCTTTGGATGCTCCAAACATCTCCATTGAAATGGGCGGCGTGACTGGAAAAGAGAACATTTTTGACAGTTGATAATTCCATGTACAAAATCATATTGTTAAGAGATACACATACTCTTAGTAATTGGCCCAAAGTCACCCAGCTGGTTTTCATGCCTAAGGCAGGACTAGAATTCACAGTCGCCCACTTTCTAGCCTGGGTACCTTCCAGTGGTGGGTTTCAAAAAATTTTACTACCGGTTCTGTGGGTGTGGCTTGGTGGGCGTGCCGTGGCTTGGTGGGCGTGGCTTGGTGGGTGTGGCAGAGGAAGGTTACTGTAAAATCTCCATTCCCTCCCGATCAGCTGGGACTTGGGAGATAGAGAATAGATGGGGGCAGGGCAAGTCAGAATTTTTACTACTGATTCTCCAAACTACTCAAAATTTCTGCTACCGGTTCTCCAGAACTGGTCAGAACCTGCTGAAACCCACCTCTGGTACCTTCCCCACTAGACCAAACTGTCTCTCATTGATTTAAGTTTCAGTTTCAAATAATTTTAATTAAAAAATGAAAGAGTATTGAATGACTGGCAGAAATAAATCTCATTGTATACGGTTTGACAAAAGACTGAGGATTAAGCAGAAGATATTAAAAGGTTTAAAGGAACAAGGCAGTTTGGCAGTACCAAATTTCAAATTATCTTTTCAAACCAGTTGCCTAACCTGAATAACAGGTGGGATCGTATTCCCTTAATGCTGTGTTCCTTCTGTTAAAGGGAGAAAGATTTCCAGATGGTTTATGCAGATATCTGAAACAGAAATAGGCAATTTATAGGAGATCATCTGATGAGCAGTGCTTTAAAAGTATAGGGTAGAGGAAAAATTAGCTTAGATTTATCACCTCTTGCTTGGCTATTTATTTTTATGAAGACGAAAATGCAAAGAAATTTGGTCAGTGAGAGATTTAAAAAATTGCAGATTGCAAAAAAATGTCAATAAAACAAAGATAAAATCCTTTGAGACTCTGAATTCTGAAAGGGACAGAATTCCCGGCAAGTCCCAATATCTTCAAATAAGCAGCGCCATTCGAAAAAGAAAACAAGATGGCAGAAGATTTAAGGATTTTAAAATGAAAACCTTATCAAACAAAACTCAGCGCCCTTCCGGGGCCTTATTTATAAGTTGTTGGTGAAATATAACTCAGAAACCAAACCAGTTAAATGCTGTGTGATGAAATGACTGCAGAATTTAGACAAAACAATTGATATGCAACAATGGAAATTTCGATGATAGATAGATAGATAGATAGATAGATAGATAGATAGATAGAGGATAGATAGATAGATAGATAGATAGATAGATAGATAGATAGATAGATAGATAGAGATAGATAGATGATAGATAGATAGATAGATAGATAGATAGATAGATAGATAGATAGATAGATAGATAGATAGATAGATAGATAGGCAATAGCACTAGTACTTGGACTTATATAACACTTCACAGTACTTTCCAGCCCTCTCTAAGTGGTTTACAGAGTCAGCCTATTGCCCCCAACAATTTGGGTCCTCATTTTACCCACCTCGGAAGGATGGAAGGCTGAGTCAACCTTGAGCCGGTCAGAATTGAACTGCTGGCAATGGGCAGAGTCCGCCTGCAATACTGCATTCTAACCACTGCACATCATGGATGGATGGATGGATGGATGGATGGATGGATGGATGGATGGACGGACAGACAGAGAGAGAGAAAGACTGCCGGCTGTCTGCAGTTTGGCAGCTCAAATCTCACCAGGCTCAAGGTTGACTCAGCCTTCCATCCTCCCGAGGTGGGTAAAATGAGGACCCAGATTGTTGGGGGCAAATAGGCTGACTCTGTAAACCGCTTAGAGAGGGCTGTAAAGCACTGTAAAGTGGTATGTGAGTCTAAATGCTTTTGCTATTGCTATTAGTTCCGATAATTATTCTTGCTGAGTTGAGCCATGACTTCAAGGACCTTCTGGAATCATGGATACTGCTTAAGCAGAAAGTGAAGGCTGTGGTCAGGAGGCCTTGTTCCCAACCTCAGTCTGTGTGCCACTTATGGTGGTCCTAAATCAAGGCGCCCTGTGAGCATAATTCCCACCACAATCACCACTTGCTTCGGTTACTGTAAGGCACCCTCTCTGGGGCTGCCTCTCGAGATGACTCAGAAGCTGAAGCTGGTACAGAATACAGCAGGCAGATTGCTAATGGGACAACCCATTAGATTAAAGCCAATTTCAGGGTTGTCTTGGCCCTCCTGTCCAAATGTCTGGGAATGGCCTCCTCAGCACCTCCCCAGTTCCCAAGAGTTGCAAGGGAATGGCACGGTGGCTCAGTAGCTTAATGATGCTGGAGATGGTCAAGGCTTCGGCGGTTTGAATCCTAGCACTCTATGGCTGGATGAGCTCCCATCACTCGCCTCAATTTCTATTAACCTAACTGTTCAAAACCATGTTCTATGTGAATAGATAAATAGGTACCACTTTGGTGCAGAATCAAGCTGGTGCACTGTGCAGGCGGTCAAATTCCTCTCCTCTGAACCTCCCCGGTTGTGGTGTCCATTGGCGAGATGGCTCTGAGGAAGGAAGGGGGCTTCGGATGCTGCTGCAGGAAGAGCCACTTTTCTTTCTTTTTTGGGCGAAGACAGCTCGCCGTCTTGTGGTGCACATCTTGCGAAGTGTACGAAGTGCCAAAAAAGCCAAGGCAATTCTAAATTGCATTAACAGAGGGATTCAATCAAGATCAAGGGAGATACTAATACCACTCTGTAAAGCCTTAGTAAGGCCACACCTAGAGTACTGCATCCAGTTTTGGTCCCCACACTTTAAAAAAGATGTTGAGACTCTAGAAAGAGTGCAGAGAAGAGCAACCAGGATGATGAGGGGACTGGAGGCTAAAACATACGATGAACGGTTGCAGGAACTGGGCATGGCTAGTCTAGTGAAGAGAAGGACCAGGGGAGACAGGATAGCAGTCTTTGAGGGGCTGCCATAGAGAGGAAGGAGTCAAGCTATTTTCCAAGACACCTGAAGGCCAGTCAAGAAATAATGGATGGAAACTGATCAAGGAGAGATTCAACCCAGAAATAAGGAGAAATTTTCTGACAGTGAGAACAATCAATCTATAGAACAGAAGTTGCCTTCGGAAGTTGTGGGAGCTTCAAGAAGCTTCAACTCTTTCAAGAAGAGATTGGACTGCCATCTGTCAGAAATGGTGTAAGGTTTCCTGCTTGAACAAGAGGTTGGACTAGAAGACCTCCAAGGTCCCTTCCAACTCTCTTATTCTATTCTATTCTATTCTATTCTATTCTATTCTATTCTATTCTATTCTATTCTATTCTGTTCTGTTCTATTCTATTCTATTCTAATGTGTTTCCCCCAAAATAAGACCTTGTCTTATATTTTTTTGAACCCTGAAATAAGCGCTTGGTCTTATTGCCATGTGCTCAAAAGCCGGATTGGGCTTATTATCAGGGGATGTCTTATTTTGGGGAAAACAGGGTATTCTATTCTATTCTTAGGCTTAGCTACAACAGAGCTGGTATCTTGGCAGCCAAGCTACTACTCTGCAATAGCATTGTGGTCTCCAGGCTAATGTAACAACACCATATGCTAATAATAATAAATAATAACAAGGGAGTGGGTCAGGGGGCAAGTCTTCTCAGTAGCATCTCCCAAGCTTTGAAACATATTTCTCCTGGAAAAACTCCCCAATCTCCTGGCATTTTGCAAAATGTTCCTGACCCAGCTTGACATGTTTTGGGTTTTCCTTTGGGACGGAGGAAAGGAAGGAGGATCCCTCTGTCTATTATTGCTTTATTATATAAATATAACATCTTGCCTTTCAACTTGAAGAGCAAATGTTGTCTGGCAGCAGCACAACCTACCTTCTCTCAACTTGCAGCCTGACAAGGGATCGTCCTCTCCTTTCCAACTCTTGCCAGCTTCGGTCTTTAAGAACATCTCATCTCTATGCAGGCCCAAACTCCTTCAAAGCCCTCTTATTCTTGGCACTTCCAGCCTTTAGAGAAACCAGCCATGGAAGAGGGGAATTGCAAGAAGAAAAAAGTAAAGTGGGGAAAAAAGAAGATGAAGGAAAGGGAAGAAACGCTCGACGCATAATAAGCAGCGTGAAATTATGGGAGGAAACAAAAATGAGGAAAGATTAAAACCAAGAGAGGGAGACCACAATGGATGCGGCCAAAGGGAAAACTTGTTCTCTTGAAATCTGGGCATGTTCCAATTTTTTTTTTTTTTTTTTTTTTACTCAGTAGAAGTATTTCTATGTTGCTTTTTGGCTTGCTCTGAAAAGGAGATCTATCTTTTAAAAGGGCAACATTGAAAAGGCTGATAACCTTCTGGTTTATGCTTCATTTCTCGGAGCTGTGGGTGTCTTATACACCCCTTGATTTAGAAGGTTCATGCAGAGTGAGGTCCTCCAGTCAAAACAGATCTAAAATGTATTTGGATTGTTACATTTTACAGGAGTTGAAGTTTCAACTCTTATGCAGTCCTAAATTGCATTAACAGAGGGATGCAATCAAGATCAAGGGAGGTACTAATGCCACTCTATAAAGCCTTAGTAAGACCACACCTAGAATCCTGCATCCAGTTTTGATCACCACACTATAAAAAAGATGTTGAGATTCTAGAAAGAGTGCAGAGAAGAGCAACCAAGATGATTAGGAGCCCGGAGACTAAAACATATGATGAACTGGGCCTGGCTAGTCTAGTGAAGAGAAGGACCAGGGGAGACAAGATAGTAGTCTTCCAATTTTTGAGGGGCTGCCACAAAGAGGGGGGGTCAACCTGTTCTCCAAGGCACCCAAAGGCCAGACAAGGAATAATGGATGGAAATTTGATCAAGGAGAGATTCAACCTAGTAATAAGGAGACATTTTCTGATTGTGAGAGCAATCAACCCATGGAACAGAAGTTGCCTTCGGAAGTTGTGGGAACTTCATCACTGGAAGCTTTCAAGAAGAGAGTGGACCGCCCTCTGTCAGAAATGGTGTAGGGTCTCCTGCTTGAGTGGCTGGTTGGACTGGATGACCTCCAAGATCCCTTCCAACTCTGTTAATCTGTTCTAGCACTTGCCAAGGTTGCCAAATCAGGGGAGAAAGGACAGGGATCCTAGAGCAGGGATTCCCAACCTTGCACACTTTAGGAAGTGTGGACTTCAACTCCCAGAATCCCTCAGCCAGCAGGAGATGTAAGATACAGCAGTGGATGGATGATGGCTGGGGAATTGGTCGATGAAGCTTTTAAAAGCTCTCGGCTTCATCAACTCTCTGATTCAGTGATTCACAATTGCCATCAAGCAGGTTGGGAGATTTAGTTTGTGTCTTTGATTCATTTGTTTTGGAACGATTGAGAGTTCACCCAATTCTCATAAATAGTCTTTATGTTCTAGTTTAAGGAAAGAATGGAACAAATTTCAGATCTGGCAAATTTTCTTTGCTAAGGTCACCATTGATTTTGCAAAGTGTACAATTGTCCGATTAAACAGGGAAGAGGCAGGAAGAAAATGCTAGCTCAGAAGTTTTGCATTGCTCCTCCCTCTCCCTCCTTCTCCTTCTCTCCTTTAATTTGGTTATCTTGTCTTATAAAAGAAAACATGTGTAGCTCAGGATTGAACTGTGGCATTCTTGGTTCTTTCTAAGCTTGGCTGTTTTCTTGCAAACCTTTCACTACCCAATCTGGTAACATCACCAGGCACTATGTAATGAAAGATCTTGCCTTATTTTACTGATTCACCCTGCAGTAATCAACTCAGCCATTGGAGGTAGTTAACATAAATAATGTATAATAAAATAATATATTCTGTCCAAATATAATGCAGTAATAGAAGAAAAGATCAGAAGTGGGTCAATTCAGCAGCTAAATTACGGATTTTGCAGTGAATTATAAAATGTAAACTGGAGCTGAAATCAACCGAGAGCAAAGGGAAGAGATGTGATGGCAATTGTGTTGACTTTGATGCAGATGTGATGCTTTGCACAGTTCTTTCTGTGTTTGAGATATTAGGAATATCCAATATAGCATTTTACAGATTAACAATAAAAAGACAAGCTCCTATTGCAAGCTGCTTACATTCAAAAATTCAGTCTGGAGCCATGGCACAAAGGGAATTTTCCACCTTATTTGTGAAAAGAATGAATGAAGACTATACAATTCTTGCAAAAACGTCCTAGGAGGGCTTTGAGGAGAGATTTGAAAAGAAAAAGAATCAGTTCTTTTTATACATGAAGGAGAATCTTGAATTTTTTCTTGGGCATTTCAAGAAATTCCACCATATTTGACGCAACATTCCTATATGGTTTTTTTAAAAAATTAATTTAATATCTTTATTTTTGACAAAACAATCTTTAATCTTACAAAAAGAAAAGAAACCTTAAAATAATAAGGTTTTTGGTTTAAGAAAAGACCACAAAGGAAAGCTTATAAGGTGTTCTCTTATGCAAAAAATAAATAAATAAATAAATAATATATATATATATAATAATTCGTCATAAATCTCTTGGTGTTGGTATTTTTTATTTTTTATTTTTGCTTTAATTTATATGCCGCCCTTCTCCGGAGACTCAGGGCGGCTTACAATGCGTTAAGCAATAGCCTTCATACTTTTGTATATTTATACAAAGTCAATTTATTGCCCCCACAATCTGGGTCCTCATTTCACCTACCTTTGAAAGGATGGAAGGCTGAGTCAACCTTGAGCCTTGGAGAGATTCGAACCAGCAGTAAATTGCAGGCAGCTGAATGTTAATAACAGTGCTTAGTCTACTGTACTACAGGCTCTTTACCAAATAATTTATGTTTGGTTCTGTCTTCCTTCAGGATTGCTAGAGATAAGAGTCATATTTTTATCCTGATCCCTTCCCTTCACATTTTGTGTTTTACAGCTATCTAGACTGCTTAGATCGAATTGGAGCTCCCGATTACCAGCCCACAGAGCAAGACATCCTTCGAACCAGGGTCAAAACAACCGGCATTGTAGAAACCCATTTCACATTCAAAAACCTCCATTTCAGGTGAGAAGGATGCAGGTAACATGAAAGAATCTCCCTGACTGGACAGATAATCAACTGGTGTGGCTCTAGTCCTTTTCGTTTACCAGTGGGCAGGCTTGGGGTGTTGTGTTTGGTTTGCACTGCCACAAAATGGCTGCCGTAGTAAGCGGGGCTTGACATGGGTTAGTTCAGTTGGTCATCACTATCACTCATCTAAACCTTTCCCTTCTCTTCCTTCTTCCATCCTCCCTTCCCTTCACTTAATTTTAATTTTACTTCACTTTTTTTCTCTTCCTTTAGCAATAGCAATAGCACTTAGACTTATATAGTGCTTATATAGTGCTTTTACAGCCCTCTCTAAGCAGTTTACAGAGTCAGCATATTGCCCCCAACAATCTGGGTCCTTCCCTTCCCTTCCCTTCCTTTCCCTTCCCTTCCCTTCCCTTATTTTCCTTCCCTTCCCTTCCCTTCTCATCTCATCTCTTCTCTTCTTTTTTCTTTTCTTTCTTTTCTTTCTTCTCTATTTCCTTCAAAATGCTTTTCTTTTTCTTTCTTCCCTTCCCTCATTCACCTTCCCTTCCATCCCTTTCTTATCTCTTCCTTTCCTTTTTTTTTTTTTCCTTTCCTCTCCCTCTTCACTTCACTTCCTTTCCTTTTCCTTCCCCTCCCCTCCCCTCTATCTTGCCTGGACCAGGGGAGACATGATAGCAGTCTTCCAATATTTGAGGGGCTACCACAGAGAGGAGGAGGTCAAGCAATTTTCCAAGACACTCGAAGGCCAGGCAAGGAATAATGGATGGAAACTGATCAAGGAGAGATTCAACCTAGAAATAAGGAGGAATTTTCTGATAGTGAGAACAATCAACCAATGGAACAGGAGTTGCCTTCAGAAGTTGTGGGAGCTTCATCTCTGGAAGCTTTCAAGAAGAGACTGGACAGCCATCTGTCAGAAATGGTGCAGGGTCTCCTGCTTGGGTGGGGGTTGGACTAGATGACATACAAGGTCCCTTCCAACTCTGATAATCTCTAATCTGTAATCCCTGTTTTATCCACATCTTTCTCTTTCCTGCCTCTTCTTGAGAGTGCTGCTCTTGATAACCTGTCACTCAGAGGACAAGTGTGACTAGAAGTCACTTATACTCTTTTGTGCTAGGATGAAATAATGAAGAGTTTTCCTTGTTCCTCCTTAAGGCTGTTTGATGTTGGGGGTCAGAGATCGGAGCGTAAGAAGTGGATTCACTGTTTTGAGGATGTCACGGCAATCATTTTCTGTGTCGCGCTGAGTGGGTATGACCAGGTACTTCATGAAGATGAAACAACGGTGAGTAATTCTCCCGGCTAAATTAATCCCTGCCATGGCTCTTCGATTTCCTGTATTTTGTTCGTAGCCATCAGGGTCCTTTCTTAAACCCCGAAGGATCTAACATTATTCTTCATTGCTCACATGTCTTCCTTCGATGCAATGGAGATCCCTTATCTATTCATCCATAGTTGGGTTTAAGCCACTGGAATTCAGCAGGATGGTCTTAGACCAAGTAATCAGTTCATCTACTCCCTACAGTAACTCAAGAATTTATCCAGAACTCCTATCCTTTCTCATTGCTTATCTCTGACCAGGTATCCCTGATGAAAAGATACCCTTAATTTTTAATTTTTGATTCTTATTCTGCTGAGAGCAGATGGGGAGGAAGACCTGAGAGATAGGCTGCTGTCCAGGGTGCTGACAGAAAGAAAATGAAAGAACAGATAGAAAAGGAAATGTTTGAAAGAAACTAAGATGAACAGATACCAGGTTGTGCCTGTTTGTGAGAGTCATTCGAATCGTGTTTTTCTCCCTTGTGCGCATACCTGAAAAGTCAATGTCAGGTTAATTCTAGTGCTAATTGAAAAGTGTAGAAGTGGGCATATGTTGAAGATACTAATGCATAGTAGATAATAGTCACCCAATCATTTATAAAGGACATAGTGGCTCAGTGGCTAAGATGCTGAATTTGTCGATCAAAAGATCTGCAGTTTGGTGGTTTGAATCCCTAGTGCCACGTAACGGGGTGAGCTCCGGTTACTTGTCCCAGCTTCTGCCAACCTAGCCGTTCAAAAGCACGTAAAAAATGCAAGTAGAAAAATAGGGACCACCTTTGGTGGGAAGGTAACAGCGTTCCGTGCTTCTTTGGCGTTGAGTCATGTCTGCCACATGACCATGGAGACGTCTTCGGACAGCGCTGGCTCTTCGGCTTTGAAACGGAGATGAGCACCGTCCCCTAGAATCGGGAACGACTAGCACGTATGTGCGAGGGGAACCTTTATCTTTACCTAATCATTTATCAACTAACATTTATATGGGGCTCTACTCCCAATGACTCAGAATTATACAAGCAGAGATACACATGCAAACCAGCATTTAAAATGACACAGCAGTACACAATGGTATACATTATAAATGGGATGAAAATGTGGAGATTCCAACATCTAACATCTCAGTTTTCTCTCTCACTGGCACCTTGATAATTATTTCCAGAAACTCATTTTGATCTTTCCACCCATTATAGTATGTGGATAAATTCCTGCATTATTTTCCATAGGGGGTGCTCTTTATAAGGCAGAAGTCTTCAAACCTGGCAGCTTTAAGACTTGTGGACTTCAAGTCCCAGAATTCTCCAGCCAGCTATGCTGGCTGGAGAATTCTGGGAGTTGAAGTCCACAAGTCTTAAAGCTGCCAAGTTTGAAGACCTCTGTTATAAGTCATGCAGAGCGGGAGGGGCATTGAGAAACAGAATAGTCAGGCAAATATTTAGTTATTTCACCCAGGGTTAACTTTGTAAGAAGGGTTGGGCTTCAGAATTATCCTTATCCACACCCCAAAAGAAGCAAAGTGAGTCTCTATAGGTAGTCCTCGACTTACAACAGTTCGTTGATGACCATTCAAAGTTACAACAGCCCTGAAAAATGTGACTTATGGCCGGTTTTCACAATTATGACCATTGTGGCAACTCCCGTGATCATATGACCAAAATCCAGATGCTTAGCAATTGACTCATATTTATGACCGGTGTGGTGTCCCAGGGTCTTGAAGGGTCGTGATCCCCTTTTGCCAAGCAAAGTCAAGGGGGGGGAGCCAGATTCGCTTAACGACCGTTACTAACTTAACAATTGCAGCGGTTCACTTAACAACTGTGGCAAGAAAAGTCGTAAAATGGAGCAAAGCTCACTGAACAGACGTCTCACTTAAACAACATAAGTTTTGGGCTCAATTGCAGTCGAAAGTCGAGGACTACCTGTATTTAATTGCTAATAAAGGTTCTTACTGGAGCTTCCAAGAGATTTTTCCACACTCCCTCTTGAATCAAACAGCCAGCAAGACTGTCCCAAAGGGGCTTTTTCAAGAGGCAACTGGCCTTCCTTTGTTTTTCCATTTCTCATCCAAGAAGCTTAGAACTGAAGAAGCTTCTTGAATGAGAAGTGAAAGATCTTCAAGGAAAACCCAAGAAAGACTTTTGGAAAAGCCTCTTTGGGGACAACCATGTCCCAATCTCAGTTTATGGATGACTGAAAACAGCAAGACTGGGATTTTACAGGGGTGGGACAGGTGTACGAATGTAAGGAATACAATCAAGATCAAGGGAGGTAATAATACCACTCTATAAAGCCTTAGTAAGACCACACCTAGAATTCTGCATCCAGTTTTGGTCACCACACTATAAAAACATTGTTGAGACTCTAGAAAGAGTGCAGAGAAGAGCAACCAGGATGATTTGGGGACTGGAGGCTAAAACATACAATGAACAGTTGCAGGAACTGGGCATGGCTAGTCTAGTGAAGAGAAGGACCAGGGGAGACAGGATAGCAGTCTTCCATTGCTTGAGGGGCTGCCACAGAGAGGAGGGGGTCAAGCTATTTTCCAAAGCACCTGAAGGCCAGACAAGGAATAATGGATGGAAACTGATCAAGGAGAAATTCAACCTGGAAATAAGAAGGAATTTTTTGACAGTGAGAACAATCAACCCGTAGAACAGAAGTTGCCTTCAGAAGTTGTGGAGGCTTCATCACTGGAGGCTTTTAAGAAGAGACTGGACTGCCATCTGTCAGAAATGGTGTAGGGTCTCCTGCTTGGGTGGGTGTGGGAGGGGGTTGGACTAGATGACCCTTCCAACTCTGTTCATCTGTTAAATCTGTTAAATCTATTAAAGACATGTAAGAGAAAAGAAACCTTTGTCTTTATGCTAGACCCAAGATTTCAGTTCCTAGCAATCTCTCCACCAAAATAAACACCTGAGATTTCAAATCTGGCGATCCGTTCCCCAAAATAAAAAGGACTCTATTTCTCCCAAATAGAGCAAGAACCCTATGTGGTACTAAGGAAAATGTGTTGAACAATGATTTTTCTCTCCTTAATGGACTGGGTGGAGGGCAAGGGGCATAAAACAGGAAAGTGGGAGACTGACAGATGGAGGATGGTATCAGCTGAACCCCCTTGTGATTTTATTGATTCGATTTAGAAAAATATTTAATCCCCATGAAATGCAACCTTTGGAGCAATGTGGTTTGGCCACCTTGGAAACCTTTTGTCTGGAAATACCCAGATTTTGCAGCGAGAAAAGGCAGTTTCTTTGTAATAACTGGTTCACATCAGAAGTTGCAAGTTTAAAGTTATCCAGGTTACGAATGACTATGTTGTTTCTCTAAAGTCTAAATAAATATATAGTGGAGTGACAAGAAATTTTGAACTGGTGAAAACTTAGCCTTTCTGATTCTTCCTTTCTTCCTTTTTTTTAATCTTTTCAAGCTTATCAAAGTTGATAAAATTTGGGTTGGGGCAGAGAAAATTCTAAGCTTTGCTTAGCTCATATAGATCTGTTGCCTTTTCTTTCTCAGTCACAATTCCTAAGCATGTACAGTTTTACATTTTCAGTACTCCCCTAAGTTATGCAAGGGTCTGATTTTGGCCCATTACCAATGTCTTTAACCATCCACTCAAGAAAAATGCATATTGACAAGTCCAACCTTTTCCAGGTGAAGTATCTCACAGAAATATTGGGATGGCACATCTGCAGCTCATGGATCCTTCTTTCGTGTACATAAAAATGTTGTTATCTTGATTCATCCTGGCATGAGATTTAGGAAGTTTCGGGACGTTCTAGAAGTTTAAAATGATCGAAAATCAGACTGAAACTCGAAAACAAACAGCAAGTAGGAGGGAGAGGGGAAAAGTTATTAAATGAAGCATTTGTGATTCTTCTTCTTTCAAACTGTGCTTCCTCATATCATAAATCTTCTACGATGTGACTGTGTGGATTTAAAATGTCAACAGCCCCCTTTGCTTCTAACTGAAGGGGTTTCAAGATTCAGCTGTCTGTTTCTAAGCTGGAGTGGGGGACAAAATTGAGTGGGACAAGCTTGTTTTTTGATTTAAGAGGATGATTAATTTAGAGTCTTTGGGTCTTAGAATTAAATGGATTAGATCCAGATAACCTGCTTTGTAGATGTTTGCAGCAGAGAGAAAAAATTACCTGGTGCTAAGCTGGGGAAAAAATTGAAGTTGCACTTCTCTGAAGTTGTTTTCAACCATTGTATTATACCAGTTGCTTGTATGATCTTCTGCAGAACATATTGTTTCCATACTATTGCCTGTTTTTTTTTTCCCTCTCTTTCAACTACTAAAGGGTAGGTGCTTAACTTGATTATTGAATGAATAATCTTTCTTTCCGGATGCGCACAATGCATTGGGCCAAGTTACTCAACCTGGGTGGATCCTGGCTAATCCACTTCATGAAACCTTTAACACATAACTCTGTTTGAATTATCAAAGGAGTGAGGATACCTTTTATAGAGTTACACAACTTTATACCTGTGCAAAACTCCAGAGATTAATCTAATTCCACCTTGATGTTGTGTAAAAAGTCATGGAAAATGTAGCTATGTTCTCAAGCTTTCATGAATTTCTGCCATTTGTCAGAAATGGTGTAGGGTCTCCTGCTTGGGCGGGGGGTTGGACTAGATGACCTACAAGGTCCCTTCCAACTCTGTTAATCTAATCTAATCAAGCTTTGGGGCAGAGAGTGGTGGTTGAGCTCCTGTGAAATGTTTTATCGTTCTTTAAAGTCTTTCTGGGTACTTATGATATGCTTCTTTTTAAATTTTCTTATGTTCTTGATCTAAACTGAATGAAGAAATGAATGAATGAATGAATTAATTAATTAATTAATAACCCAATATGCTAAACCATCAAAAAAAATTAACCAAGCTGAAAAATAAGCAAGTATAGTGTATTGTGCAGATAAAGCTGTAGTGTTTTAACTGGCTTGCTGGTTAACATGTTGTCTGAACTGTCTCTACGCTGTAATATTTTAAAGCAAAACAGTAATCTGGGAAAAACGACTTTTACATAATTGGCTCCATCAATGCAAGAGTAGAATGGGAAAAAAAAAATCTCAGAAGAGTTGTTTAATTTCTTCTCCGGAGGAAGTATGTAGTTCTGCTTCATTTCTGACTATACTTATCTTTGCTGGTTTTAAAAAAATAATATTGTTGTACTTCTGTGGGAGGGCGTATGTGCAAAGGAACGATCGCTTGCAATTATTTTGTTGTTAGTTTTGCAATTTTAGTAAGAAGGAAAGTAAGAGGAAAATGGTATGAAGACATGAGGATGTTTCTTACGTTTGATAAGGTTGAGCCTTCTGAAAATTGGTCTTTCAGATTTCAAAATATTAGCCTCCCTGCATGGGGTGAGAGACAAACAGCATTTTCGTTTCGGGGACAGTTATATTTATGGGATCAGAAACTCAAGTGAGCTGAACCTAATTGTTTCTTGATTCTTGGATGGAAAGCAATCAGAGAATCCCAGGGCTGTAAGAGTAGACCAGAAAGCTTTGTTGTTGTTTTTTTAAGTCCCTTGGTCTTTTAGTAAATATTTTCATACAATATATTCAATATGACCTTCAAGATTGACTCAGAGGAAGTCCTTATGATCCGTGTGGATCTAACTGGTAAGTTCTTATATCCTCACATCCCAAATCGACCAGCTGTAGAAAATATCCAAAGGCAGCAACGGAATAGCCTTAATCGGTTCTCAGGTTCAGGCAAAACATTGAATCAAATAGTTCATCTATGAGAAAATGAAAATCTTGGAGTAAGGTATTCCACCCTATCTTCTTTTTCCTAGAAAAAGCAACTGACTCCTAAATTAAACCAATGGGTTGAAGAGAGATAGCTAGACTGGCAGCTAGAGTGATAGACTAGCAGACAGAGAGACTGACAGACAGACAGGCTGTCAAGGTTCTGACGGATGCCTTAATTAAATCATGAGCCTCAAGCCAAGCTTCAAAAGAAATCCAGTTATTTATTACTGTAGGGCCGTCATGTCGGCACGTTCCCAAATGAAGCCAGCTCTGACTCCATGTAATTTATGGCCCTAATCATGACCCTGTTTTCCCCCCTCCCCCCAGGGTGTGTCATCAATCACATTCGCCAACGGAGCAATTTCGTGGGTTGTAGAGATCATTCTCCTCTGGCTGCTGTGGGTGACTCTGGGAGACAGCCTTGTGAAAGATATGTCTGGAATGTACTCCTCTTTTTGGCTGCTGTGCTGCTTCATCGGTTTCTCATCCCCCTTGCCTATGGCAACTCAAGAGCAGGCCAGGGATGCTTTGCAAGTTGACACAGACAGACAGAGCAACCACTTGTATGGGATAAACAGATTTTGTTTCTTTACAAAGAAGTGGGAATCAAACTTTTTTAGAGTTGGATTGTTTTGGTGGAGTGTGATTGAAAAGCCACAGGAGCAAGGGGGTCTTTCCCAAGGAAGGCAGATTAACCTGAAATTCTTGTTGTACAGGAAGAGAGCCAGGCTGGACTCTCCCTAAACTTTAACAGGGTATAGTTAATAAATATGTAGATTTGTGCTTTAGTCTGGCAAGATTCCTGTCTAGAGGTGAGCAACAATAAAGAAACTACTCTGAGTAACTCCTCATGTCGTTTTGGTTCCTTGCATCTACCCATTTTAAAGCTTCTGAGGTTGGGAAGCACTCCTCTAGATGGATGTCCTCCAAATATGTTTACAGATAGAATAGAATAGAATAGAATAGAATAGAATAGAATAGAATAGAATAGAATAGAACAGAACAGAACAGAACAGAACAGAACAGAACAGAACAGAACAGAATAGAATAGAATAGAGGAGTAGAGTAGAGTAGAAGAGAAGAGAGTAGAATAGAATAGAATAGAATAGAATAGAATAGAATAGAATAGAATAGAATAGAATGTAGAGTAGAATATAGAATAGAGTAGTAGAATAGAATAGAGTAGAGTAGAGTAGAAGAGAAGAGAAAAGAGAAGAGAATAGAGTGTAGAGTAGAATATAGAATAGAGTAGTAGAATAGAATAGAATAGAATAGAATAGAATAGAATAGAATAGAATAGAATAGAATAGAATATTGGAGTGGAGTAGAGTGGAGTGGAGTAGAATAGAAATGGAATGGAATAGAATAGAATAGAATAGAATAGAATAGAATAGAATAGAATAGAATAGAATAGAATAGAATAGAATAGAATAGAATAGAATAGAATTTTTATTGGCCAAGTGTGATTGGACACACAAAGAATTTGTCTTTGGTGCATATGCTCTCAGTGTACATAAAAGAAAAGATACGTTCATCAAGAATCATAAGGTACAACACTTAATGATAGTCATACAGATGTTATTTTCATACAGTTTGGTGTGTCTATAAAACCATATGTTGTAGAGTAGGATGCTGTTAGTTTAGATATTTAAGAATTCACGAGGACATCAAACAGGTGATGATATCAATATGCAAATGACACAGATGGTGTGGTTTGTGTCAGGATGTCATGATGTGCAGGGTTTCTCTTCTTGTCCACCAACCCTCTGCTCTGCCCATCTGAAAATGCCAGGCTAGTCAAAAGCAAACAAGAAGTTCAAGCTATTCTTGTCCTATGAGAATGTTCTCCAAAAGTTAATTTTGAGTTGGACCCCTGCTCTGAAAATAATGATATTTACTAATTAATGGAGGGTCAATTTGCCCAGACATGGGACAGCCTAAGAATGATGCATTGACGATCTAAATGGTCATCCAGGAGTTTTCAAAAGGATCTTGAATTGTGGTGGTAGATGAGAGCTTATTAACTTCACCCTGGCCTGCTATCTTTGTGGCTATAAAAAAAAAACACCTCAGTGGAACAAATGAATAGCTTTGTTCAGTAGTGGTTTGTTTGTTTTTTAACGTTCTACCTCCAGAATCTCTTTCTGTCATTCCTATGTTTAACTGAAGATTCTGACACATTTCTCACAACCCGTCATTAATTCACATTAACCTATTCTTCTGGTTCTCACCATTGACTCTTTGGAGCAGACAATGAGTTTCCCCTGTTTTCTTTTGTAGGGGGGAAATGTCCCCATTTGTCACCTCTTCACTCCCACTTCAAGGTCCTTCACGTTTTGATGAGCCTCTTGTCAGGGGTGGGCTTCAAAAATTTTAGCAAGGGATTCTCTACCTGGTTGCTGGGTGAATATGGCCATGGGGGTGTGTGGCCTAGTTGGCCTCCTGCACCATGGCGGGAGCGGGTGTGTTTTTGCCCTCCCCGGGCTCCGGAGGCTTTCCTCGAGCCTCTGGGAGGGCAAAAACGGCCTCCCCAGGCTCCGGAGGACCTCTGGAGGCCAGAAACGGGCCTGTTTCTGGCCTTCCTGAACTTCTGGTAGGCCTGTTTTTCACCCTCCCTGAGCCTCCATGCACCCCCTGCACCTACCTGCATTGAAAACAGGCCGCATGGGGACTCCTGGGAGGGGCGGGGCCAGCCAGGAGTGGGATTAGAGGGTTCTCCGAACTGCACAGAATTTTAGCTAGAGGTTCTCCCGAACCCCCAGCAGCCGACCCCTGCCTCTAG
Source organism: Pantherophis guttatus (assembly GCF_029531705.1). The sequence goes on from NW_026844073.1 coordinate 6,141,726, forward strand.
TGGGCTTCTAAGGTACCTCACATTCACTGGAACTTCAGTTGAAAATCTGTGCTTTGATGGCTTGCGTTGAAAAGTCCTGGTTGGGTGGGGTTTTTTTTGCAGAGGGGTGAGGGGTTGGTGCTACCTCAGGAACCTTCAGCAGATCTTCCCATCCCTTGAAAAGATCTCTCTGTTTTTTTATGTCTATCCTCTTTGTCTGGATAATTACAATTTGTACCAGCCGCATTCAGCAGGAACTACGGCACCTGACGTGGTGGCCACGTCAAGACCAAAAACAAAGACACCTCTCTGGTCTAATAATCCGCTTTGCTTCTCGATAACCCCTATGACTGTCTCGGGTTGGCTTCAACCTCCGTTACGGCTGCTCCTTTCTGCTATTCCATTTCCACCTTCGGCCTCTCGCTTCCAACTCCAGCAGGCTTCTTCACCATCACTTTCCCTGGGCCGACTGATCTTATCTAACAGAACAAAAGGCAAAAAAATAATGAGGTTTTGAGAGAGATCCTCCCAATTTGGCAGGTATGAAGCTTCTCTTGAACTGAGAAAAACCATAGAGTTGAAAGCAGCTGAAGGACAGGACACCCCCAGGCTGATTTTGCTGTGAACTATATACCTCCCACCGTATGCCATGTATCTTGTCGCTACTTAATTAACGCATCGATTCTGATTTTGCTAATAATCCCTTATCCACGTATCGTGATTTCATGCATGCGTTCCAACTAAAATCACATTCCTCTCGTTCTTGCATTTGAACTTGTGGGCGTTATTGGAAAACTCCAAATTACAAATCTAATCTAATCTTCCCACTTAAGGCATGAACTAAAGTTAATCAAACTATAAATATTCACATTATTCTTAGCTATGGTCCTCCTAGTTCCTTGTCCTTCCCTTTCCCTTCTTCTTTTTCTTTCGTCCTTGGTTTCTTTTGTGATATGGTTTTGAGCAGAATTCCACCTTCCAAAAAGTGTCAGCGTAAGGATGTCGATATTAAGCCAACCAACTTAAGCAATGTGAAATGAAATAACAAAAAGGCCAAAAATCACACAGCAAGATTCTTATCCTGAAGAGCCTTCTCCCTCTTAGACTGCTTTCAACTCTGGATTAATTCAAGGGTGACATCCAGCCATCCTTGGTTAATGTCTACAGTCAAGTATTGTCCCACGCAATCAATGATCCTACGGTCAACATTTTACTGATCTGTTCTAACTAATCTGCATGAATTGCCCTCCGGCCTGTAAGGGCAGTAACGATTCCTCCACTCAGCCATCGAAATGCATGAGCATGGTGATTTATCTGAGATGGAATCCTGTTTGTTTGTTTGTTTGTTTGTTTGTTTGTTTGTTTGTTTGTTTATTATTTATTTATTTGTATAATTCAAAATATTTAGCTTTATTAAAAGAAAAACAAAACCACACGCTTCGGTGCTGCTAACTGAAGCTCGCCTCTTATACCCACTGCGTCCCTTTGGCTACGTTTCATGCAACATACTTAACTGTTGTTGAGTAGACCCGCTTCCTGGGTTCACACAACGAATTAAACTCTTACCCCAATCAAACGGATTTGGTGAATTCAACAGGCGAAGCCGTAAAAGAAACTGACCCCAGTTAAATCTTCTGTACATGGTCTTTAAGTGTGTTGTGCAAACCCAGTTGTCATCCATGTACACATTTTTTATTATTATTATTATTATTTTTGGTGTTTAAATATGGGCTGTGTTGCACCCCTCATTGTCTGCTTCCTTTTGAGTTTTTTTCCTTTCTTAATTTTAGATGCTTCCCTACATGTTGAAGATGGCTTTGTGTAACCATCCCGGCCTGACACATTATCTCTTTTATGTTACAGAATCGCATGCATGAATCGCTGAAGCTGTTTGATAGCATCTGTAACAATAAATGGTTCACAGATACCTCCATTATCCTCTTCCTCAATAAGAAGGACATCTTTGAAGAGAAGATTAAGAAATCCCCCTTAATTATCTGCTTTCCAGATTATACAGGTAAATAAAACACATCCTTTTATTTTTTAAATAAATAAATAAGTACAGGAAGAGTATTTTGTGACTCAGAACATTTGCCTTTTGTTAAGGCAAAAATTCCCAAACGATGGTCCACAAGTAGACCAGATGTTGCATCAAAATTGTTTTTGAAAGGGTTAGGGAAACATTGGCAGAGAAGACTCCTGCGAGTCCCTTGGACTGCAAGGCGATCCAACTGGTCAGTCCTAGCGGAAATCAACCCTGACTGCTCTTTCGAAGGCCAGATCCTGAAGATGAAACTCACAAATGCTTTGGCCACCTAATGAGAAGGAAGGACACCCTGGAGAAGAGCCTAATGCTGGGAACGATTGAGGGCAAAAGAAGAAGGGGACAACAGAGAAGGAGGTGGCTGGATGGAGTCACTGAAGCTGTCGGCATGAGCTTAAATGGACTCCAGAGGATGGTAGAGGACAGGAAGGCCTGGAGGAAAGTTGTCCAGGGGTCATGATGGGCCAGACACAACTTCACAACTAACAACAACAACAACAACAGGGAAACATTAGGAATATCTAAATATGGCCCTATAGTTGATTAAATCACCTTCAGATAACAGACTCGGAGATAGTTTTGAAGAGGTTCAGATTACAAAGAGGAACTTGGCGTGAGTCCAACATGTACGTAATATGGATGTTGTTGCTACCGAACACCTTTCTCTCAAAAGAAGCATAAGCTAAATTAGATGTTCTTTTCCTCATCCTAGCCTGGGCCCCATGCTTTGGTTGCGGAACAGGAAAATTTATTAAGCATTTTGCTAGCATCACCAGCAACAGTGGACTAAAGAAATTGCATCAGTTTCTTTCTTTATAGTTCTGGGCAGAACTTTCTATTCAGAATGAGTTGAAGGCAAGGAGGAGGAGGAGGAGGGGGGGAGGAGGAGGAGGAGGAGGGAGAGGAGGAGGAGGAGGAAGAAGAAGAAGAAGAAGAAGACGAAGAAAAGGAGAAGGAGAAGAAGAAGAGAAGAAGAAGAAGAAGAAGAAGAGGAGGAGGAGGAGGAGAGAGGAGGAGGAGGAGGAGAGGAGGAGGAGGAAGAGGAGAGGAGGAGGAGGAGGAGAGGAAAGAAGAAGAAGAAGAGGGAGGGGAGGGGAGGAGGACAGGAGAGGGAGGAGGAGGGCATCAAAGGAGGAGGGGGGAGTGAGGAGAGGAGAGGAGCAGGAGAAGAAGAGGAGGAGGAGTGATGGAGGAGGAGAGAAGGAAAAGAGGAGAAAAGGAGAATGGAGGAGGAGAGGAGGAGGAAGAAAAGAAGAAGAAGAAGAAGAATGAAGAAGAAGAAGAAGAAGAAGAAGAAGAAGAAGAAGAAGAAGAAGAAGAAGAAGAAGAAGAAGAAGAAGAAGAAACAACTAAACCCCTAAAACGTTCCTTGTTATTATTAACCTCCAGTGATGGAACACCCATAACTTCTGGAAATCAACCTGTTCGTGCCACTGACTGACTTTTCTCATTGACACCCTTTTCGTCTTCTCCTGCCCTCAGGTGTTTTACAGAAGAGGTCAACACCTTTTCTGGGATGCCTTCAAGTACTGGAAGACTGCTACCATGTCATCCCTAGCCAGGACATACCTAGTTGCCTTAACCATTCATTGTACACTTCAGGCCCCTTGTCATCTTTGTTGACATAGTCAACTTGGTTTGTTGATTAAGATGAGGAGTCTGGAAAATGGGAAAAGTTAATAGCTCTCCTTCTCTTCACCTCAAGGTTGTTATTAGCCCAAATGTATCTGTGGGGAAAGGGACGCGGTGGCTCAGTGGCTAAGACGCTGAGCTTGTCGATTGAAAGGTTGGCAGTTCAGTGGTTCGAATCCCTACTGCCGCGTAATGGGGTGAGCTCCCGTGACTTGTCCCAGCTTCTGCCAACCTAGCAGTTCGAAAGCACGTAAAAAATGCAAGTAGAAAAACAGGGACCACCTTTGGTGGGAAGGAAACAGCGTTCCGTGCGCCTTTCGCGTTGAGTCATACCGGCCACATGACCATAGAGACATCTATCGGACAGCGCTGGCTCTTCGGCTTTGAAACGGAGATGAGCATCGCCCCCTAGAGTCAGGAACGACTAACACATATGTGCGAGGGGAACCTTTACCTTTACCTATATACTGGGCTAGTATTACATAATTTTGGGAATTTCAAACAAACTTCCTTTCAGTTCTTTAGAATTAAAGGATCCAAAACATCATCTTTACATGATGTTTAGAGACAGAGTTTGGTCTAGCAGTTAAGGCATCAGGCTAGAAACTGGGAGACCATGAGTTCAAATCCCACCTTAGCCATGAAAAGCTAAGCTGGGTAACCTGGGACCAGTCTCTCTCTCTCCCTCTCTCCCTCTCTCCCTCTCTCTTTCTCTCTCTCTCTTTCTCCCTCCCCCTCTCCCCCTCCCTCCCTCCCTCTCTCTCTCTCTTTCTCCCTCACTCCACTCTCCCCCTCCCTCCCTCCCCCCTCTCTCTTTCTCCTTCCCTCTCTTTCCCCCCCCTCCCTCCCTCTCTCTCTCTCCCTCCCTCTCTCTCTTTCTCTCTCTCTCTCTTTCTCCCCCCCCCTCTCTCCCCCTCCCTCCCTCCCTCTCTCTCTCTCTTTCTCCCTCACTCTCTCTCCCCCTCCCTCCCTCCCACCTGTCTCTCTTTCTCCTTCCCTCTCTTTCCCCCCCTCCCTCCCTCTCTCTCTCTCTCTCTCTCCCTCCCTCTCTCTCTTTCTCTCTCTCTCTTTCTCCCTCCCTCTCTCTCCTCCTCCCTCCCTCCCTCTCTCTCTCTCTCTTCCCTCCCCGCAATCCATCTAACAGGGTTGTTATTGTGGGGGAAAAAATAGGAGGAGGAAGGAATGTTGGGTGTGTTTGCACCTCAAGTTATTTGCAAAAATAATAAAGATGGGATACAAATAAACAAACAAACAAACAAACAAACAAACAAACAAATAAATAAATAAATAAATAAATAAATACAGGTAGTGCTCAACTTACAGCCACAATTGAAGCCACAGCTTCCATTGCTATGCAAGGCAGTTGTTAAGTGATGCCATTTTACGACCTTTCTGGCTGCGGTTCTTAAGTGAATCACTGCAGTTGTGAAGTTAGCAACATGGTTGTTAAGTGAATCTGGCTTCCCCTTTGACGTTGATTGTCAGGTCGCAAAAGGGGATCACGTGACTCCGGGACACTGCAACTGTCATCAATAAGAATTTTGATCCATGGTCATAGAGATGCTACAACAGCCATAAGTGTGAAAACTGGTCATAAGTCACTTTCCTCCATGTCATTGTAATTTCGAATAGCACTTAGACTTATATACCACTTCAGTGCTTTTTACAGCCCTCTCTAAGCGGTTTACAGAGTCAGCTTATTTGCCCCCAACAATCTGGGTCCTCATTTGACCCACCTCGGAAGGATGGAAGGCTGAGTCAACCTTGAGCCTGGTGAGATTTGAACTGCCAAACTGCTGGCAGCCGGTGATCAGCAGAAGTAGCCTGCAGTACTGCATTCTAACCACTGCATCACTGCGGCTCTTGGTCACTAAACAAACTGTTGTAAGTCGAGGACTACCTGTATACAGTTTTGGGAATTCCCAGGAAACATACCTTGAATTCTTTACCATTACAGAACCCAAAACTTTGTGTTTTGGGAACATTTTGGATAACAATTTGTCTGAAATGGTATAGGGTTTCCTGCCAAAGCAGGGGATTGGACTAGAAGACCCCCAAGGTCCCTGTTCTGTTCTGTTCTGTTCTGTTCTGTTCTATTCGATTCAATTCTGATTCCTATTCCTATTCTATTCTATTCTACTCTACTCTACACTACTCTACTCCATTCTTCTTCCACTATTCTATTCTATTCCTATTTCTATTCTATTCTATTCTATTTTATTCTTCTATTCGATTCGATTCAATTTGATTCAATTCGATTATTCTATTCTGTTCTATTCGATTCGATTCGATTCGATTCGATTCGATTCTGATTCTGATTCCTATTCCTATTCTATTCTACTCTACTCTACACTACTCCACTCCATTCTTATTCCATTCTTCTCTTCTCTTCTTTTATTATTCTACTCTACTCCATTCTTATTCCATTATTCTATTCTATTCTATTCTATTCTATTCTATTCTATTCTATTCTATTCTGATTCCTATTCCTATTCCTATTCTATTCTACTCTACTCTACTCTACACTACTCTACTCCATTCTTATTCCATTCTTCTCTTTTCTTCTCTTCTCTTCTTTTATTATTCTACTCTACTCTACTCTACTCTATACTCTACTCTACTCTACTCCATTCTTATTCCATTCTTCTCTTCTCTTCTCTTCTCTTCTATTTTATTCTCTTCTACTCTATTCTATACTATTGAGGAAACTCAAACCTCGCTTCTCCAAAACCTTTCATTCTTCCTCTCGATTGGTTGGCCCTCCTGTCAAGGGGAGCCAACATGGACAGTCTCTTCTTGGGGAGGTGGGTGGGGGGGAGCCCTTCAAAACATACTTTCACTTGGCTGTTCTTTCTCTCCCTTGCAGGAACCAGCAACTTCCCGGATGCGGTGACTTACATCCAGACGCAGTACGAGAGCAAGAATAAGTCATCCAACAAAGAGATATACACTCACATCACCTGTGCCACCGACACCAACAACATCCAGTTTGTCTTTGATGCTGTAACTGATGTCATAATTGCCAATAATTTGCGCGGATGTGGACTATATTAAAACCCCTCCCTCCCTTCCCCCTCCGGCCTGTAGAAGAATCTCAATTCATTGCTTTGTTTGATTCGGTCTCCTTACTCTTCTTATGTAGCCCTAAGACCCATCCGTTTCTTTCAGAGGAAAGGGTTGGGGAGCATAGGTTCTGCACCAGTGGTTGGTTTCTACCAGTTTGCGCTGGTTCGCTCTGCACATGTGGAGTGGATGGGTGGAGCCTCTCACTGCTGCCATTACTGTTCTGCACTCCACTTTGGTCTGTTATGGTGGGGAAAAAGATCTTGAAAATTGTTGCCGGTGTCTCCATTCACAGGGTTTTTCTCCTCCGTATACACACGAAAGGGATAAAGAGAATAATCAGCTCAGTGGTGAAATCTAAAATTAGTTACTGTGGGCGTGGCTTGGTGGTGGTGGGGGGTAATGTGACTGGGTGGGCGTGGCCAATTTTTTTTTTTAACTTTTAAAACTATTTTTTCTACAACCTCTTCTGCGAAGAGGTTGTAAAAAAAATGCTTTCAAAAGGCTCTGACGATCCCAGCTGAGTTGCCTGATCGGCAGAGGCTTTTTTAAAAAGTCTCTGCCGGTCAGGCAACTCAGCTGGGATCGTCAGAGGCATTTAAAAGAAAAAAAGGTTTTTTTTTTTAAAAGCCTTTGACGATCCCAGCTGAGCCGTACGATCATCAGAGGCTTTTTTTATATATATATACTTTTAAAAGCATTTTTTCGGCCGAAGAGGTTGTAGAAAAAATGCTTTAAAAAGTTTTTAAAAAGCCTCTGATGATTGTGCGGCTCAGCTGGGCAGAGGGGGTGGGCAGGGATTTTTGCTACTGGTTCTCCGAACCACCCGCCTCCATCGCTACCGGATCAGGCGATCCGGTCTGAACCGGGAGCATTTCACCCCGTGAATAAGCTCCGGAAATGCCCGGGAGGAAATTTTGTAAAAATTGCTGATTTCCCAAATCTTACTCAAACTTTCAACTCTTCTTTCCATTTTCCCACTTCTGTTCCTCTGCTTTTAAATTCTCTGATCTCTTTTTTCACAAAAAGCCTAAGAAGATCATAAAAAATAGATATATTATTAATGTTTTGGCTGATACATTTTTTTTCATTGTTTCTCCCTCCCTCCCCCTCCAATCTCTTCCCTTCCACCCAACCTGGACTTTCGTGTCTCCAAATTTTACTGTTTGTCCATTCTGAAATGCCTCCGAAATTCCTGAATATTGAATTTCAAGAGCAAGAATTCCGTGTATTCATTTTTGCCGTTCAAGCAAAACATACCCGATCCACACATTTAAGGACTAGACAATCAGTGGCCAAGTCTTAAATCGGATAAAAGAGCAGCCTGCTCCGTTTTAACTCCCAGGATCAGAGTTGTCCTCATCTTGAGAAGGTTGTGTTTTCCACTCTCATTCTCACTGTGGTTCAGAATTCTTTCTTTTTTTTCCCATTTATTCATTGGAAGCGGATAATTGTTGGGCTTGTCTAGCAAAATATCTTTCTAGCACCCTGCCGGAGTAATGTGCCTTTTTCAGAAAACATGAAACTGGAACTATAGGTTTACATCATGAATGTGTCCAACATTCCTGATATAAACTGAAATAACAGAGTTGGAAGGGATCTTGGAGGTCTTCTAGTCTAACCTCCTTAACTTAACACCATCCTGAAGAAATAGCTGTCCAGTCTCTTTTTGAAAACCTCCAGTAATGGAGCTCCCACAACTTATAACCACCCATCTTATAGTACACACACACACACCTCTGGGCAGCTGAATGAGAGGTTCACAAAGAACACAGTCTGCCAAGCAAAGATTTCATTTTTCATGGAAAGAAATAAGGATGACATAAGAGCCTTGGTGGCGCAGCAGACTAAAGCACTGTTAAGTAACACCAGCTGCCTGCAATTACTGCGAGTTCAAATCTCACCAGGCTCAAGGTTGACTCAGCCTTCCATCCTTCCGAGATAGGTAAAATGAGGACCCGGTTTGTGGGGGCAATAAGCTGACTTTGTATAAAAAAAGAACACCGCTTAGAGGGGGCCGAAAGCCCTACTAAGCAGGTATATACAAAAGTATGCAAGCTATTGCTTAACGCATTGTAAGCCGCCCTGACTCTCCGGAAAAGGGCGGCATATAAATCGAACCAATAAATAAATAAAGGAGCCTGGATAGCTCAACAAATAGAGCTCTGTAATTTAACACCAGCTGTCTGCAATTAAAATAAGATCGAATCTCGCCAGGCTCAAGGTTGACTCAGCCTTCCATCCTTTCTAAGGTAGGTAAATTGAGGACCCAGATTGTGGGGGCAATAAGCTGACTTTGTATAAATATACAAAAGTATGAAGGCTATTGCTTAACGCCTTGTAAGCCGCCCTGAGTCTCCGGAGAAGGGCGGCATATAAACCAAATAAATAAATAAATAAATAAATAAATAAATAAATTAAATAAATAAGGGACCGTGTATTTTGATGGGCACACCAAAGGTCCCATCACAGGATCCTTTTAAATTTGAAACCAGCTTTGTGTACCTTCCTTCTTTAGAAAGGTAAGGAGCAAGGCCAATCAAGTAGAGTAGAGAAAAGGAAGTAAGGAGAGCCAGTTTGGTCCTGGGGGTGAAGATAGCAGGCTAGGAAGCAGGAGGTTGTGAGTTCCAGTCTCGCCTTAGCCACGAAAGCCAATTGGGTGAGTTTGGGCCAATCACTAGGACCGCAATGGTGAACCTATGGCACGCGTGCCACAGGTGGCACACGTAGCCATATCGGTGGGCACTACGAGCTCAGCTCCCACCGGAAGTTAGCAAACGGGCCATTTCTGGTCTCTGGAGGGCTCCGGGGGGTGGGGGGAGGCTGTTTTCGCCCACCCCAGACTCTAGAAAGGCTCTGGAGGCTGGGGAGAGCAAAAAACAGGCCTTCTGGTCCCACTAGAAGTTGGCAAACGGGCCATTTCTGGCCTCCAGGGGGATGGGGAAGGCCATTTTTGCCCTCCCCAGACTCCTAGAAAGGCTCTGGAGTCCTACCATCCTATCGCGTGCCAGGAGTGGGGGGAGTGGGGGAGCGCGCACACACATGTGCAGGGGCAGGGTGCATAGAATTATGGGTGTGGGCATGCACGCGGCTGACACCTCACCCCACCCCCGCTCCTGGCACGCGATGGCAAAAAGGTTAGCCATCCCTGCACTAGGAGACAGTGATTCTAGTCCCACCTTAGACATCAAAGCTGATTGGGTTACCTTGGACCAGTCTCTCTCAGCCCGACGCTCCCTCACAGGGTTGTTGTGCTGGGCAAACAAGAAGGAGGAAGTCATGTTGGATATGTTGCTTTGAGTTAAAGTAATAAAGGCACGGTACAAACAAATAGATAAATAGGATGGTTCACCACCATATCCAACAGAATTACGGTCCAAGGCAGTGTTCCTGGCTCATAGTTAGATTTATCAGGTATTGTGATAGTCAGAGTGAAGAAGAGGCAATGGAGGTTGGAATCTGGTTTGAGATGACAAGAGCGTCAAAAAGTGCCGTGTGAATGAGGCAGAGGGCAATCGGAAATCGCGGGAAATGTGGGAGTAAATAGATGAAAGAAAAACCAAGCGAGACGGATAATGGAGCTAAGAGTTATGCCGGGGACTCCTCAGTTTGAACGAAGGCAAGTAGAAAGTCCAAGGAAGTTGATTTTGGAATGGGAAAAGTAGCAAAAGACACATTCAAAGGCCAGAAGGAAACAGTTGCAAAACCTACTGTGGAAAGTCATGGATTAAGTTCTCCAGAAGTTGTGAGTGCTCCATCACTTTAAAAAAAGTTTTTAAAGAAGCGATTGGACAACCATTTGCCTGAACTGGTCAAGAGTTTCCTGCCTGAATAGGGAGTTGGACTAGGTCCCTTCCAACTTTATTATTCTCTTAATTTTATGACTATCTGGCTTTCCTGAAACCGTAGAAGAATGCTAGGTTTGTATGCATCTACGGAAGGCAGGTAGATCTTAACTGAATCTGAATTATCAGGTAGAAAAACAAATATCTTCTTATTGGATGCTTTCTGTATGTATCAGGCTCAATTTCCCCATAATCCACCATCCTGACCGTTAGTGGTGCTAACTGGGGATTATGGGAGAGATGTTCCAAGAGATGCGTTGAAGGCATCAGATTGCCCTTGCCAATTAGAGACACGAGATAATGTAAAGTTGTTTCAGCTAATGGAATTTAGGGGAATGGGATGAGAGCAGAAACGATGAAGTGATAAGATACGAAATAGGAGCCTGCCCTCAGGAATCTGTTATGGATCTTCTGCAGAGTTTGGAATGCTTTGTTAATTATTAGACTAGAAGTGTTAATTTTTTTAAAAAAAAGAACAAGTAATAATTGAGTCTTCAACAAATTGAGTTCAAAATGACTCTTGCTAAGCAAGAGAGTTATGTGATTTTCCACCCCCCCATTTTAAGACCTTTCTTGCCACCGTTGTTAAGTGAAACACTGCAGGTGTTAACTTAGTAACTCGGTTGTTAAGTGAATCTGGCTTCCCCGTTGACTTTTGCTCGTCTCAAAAGTGACCTTGAGACACTGCAACCGTCATAAATATGTCTCAGCTGCCAAACATCCGAATTTTGATCACACGATCATGGGGATGCTGCAGCGGTCGTAACTGGGAAAAACGATCATCAGTCACTTTTTTCAATATCATTGTAACTTCAATCGGTCACTAAATGAACGGTTGTAACTCGAGGACTGCCTGCATTCAAATGAACTGTATGGACTTTCTTTGGAAGAATAAAAAAGAAGGAAGGGCATTCGGGAAGAAAAATAAATAAGTAAGACAAGACAGAGACTGAAGCCGTGGTGGTATTCAGCCAGTTCTATTCGGTTTGGGTGAACCGGTAGAGGCGACTGAGGGAGGCTCCGCCCACCCGCCCAGACGTCATCACGTCCCGTTTTTGACACTGCGCATGCGTGAAGGTCCTGTGCATGTGCAGAGGTTGCGTGTGCGCTCACATTTGCAAACCGGTAGCGTAGGTAAGTGAATACCACCCCTGGACTGAAGTAGAGGAAAGAAGAAGAGAACAGAACAGGAGAGAAGAGGAGAGAAGAGAAGAGAAGAGAAGAGAAGAGAAGAGAAGAGAAGAGAAGAGAATTTTTTATTGGCCAAGTGTGATTGGACACACAAAGAATTTGTCTTGGTGCATACGCTCTCATTGTACATAAAAAGAAGGAACCACATTCAAAAAAATGGCAAAAACATAGTTGAGCTAGAGGGGAGTTGAATGTAAATGCTGTATTGTTGGAAACCTAACTCTGAAACTAAGTCTGAAATTCACACCTAGGTGATCAACTTCTACTTTTATTCAATTAATGCTGGGGTTCTGATGGGGTTGGGCCAGGAATTTGATAGTCAGTTGTTCTGGCACCAGGTGAGAAGAGGTGTTCTATTTTTATTCTGTTTTTATGAGCCACTATGGGAGCCAGGCGGCAATATACATCCTCTAAATACTTAAATAAATAGAAATGAAATGAAAAACTTGGTTGGGAACTTCAAATTACTGCAATTGTAGATGCTTGAGAGAAGAACGTGAACAATGGACTCTACGTGTTCTTGGAAAATGTCTCTGGGGATCAGTGGCTTAACTATTGAAGAGTAATGCTGAATGGATGGGTTTCATTTTTGCTTTTTATCTTTGTTGCCTAATTTAAGCCAAAATATACAATGGACTAAGTGTTAATGTAAGCCAACTGTCAACGTATTTGCAAAAGTGGACGTTGAATAGGGAGCATTGTCTAGTCGTTGTTTTTAATGTTAGTCATGAAGTTGTGTCCGACCCATCGCGACCCCATGGACAATGTTCCTCCAGGCCTTCCTGTCCTCTAGCATCCTCTGGAGTCTATTTAAGCTCACGCCGACTCCTTCAGTGACTCCATCCAGCCACCTCGTTCTCTGTCAACCCCTTCTTCTTTTGCCCTCAGTCTTCCCCAGCATTAGGCTCTTCTCCAGTGAGTCCTTCCTTCTCATTAGGTGGCCAAAGTCTTTTGAGTTTCATCTTCAGGATCTGGCCTTCTAAAGAGCAGTCAGGGCTGATCTCCTCTAGGACTGACCGGTTGGATCGCTTTGCAGTCCAAGGGACTCGCAGGAGTCTTCTCCAGCACCAGAGTTCAAAGGCCTCAATTCTTTGCCACTCAGTCTTTCTAATGGGCCAACTTTCACAGCCATCCATTGCAACTGGGAAAAGTCTAGTCGTACAGGTGGGTAATATTTTGAGAATATTCCTATTGGATATTTTCAGAGCTGTAAAAGAAATGTGTTTATTTGTGCTTTGAAGCAAATTCACATCCGATACTTCTCTGAATGAAAGCCTAAATTAAAAGATTTGGAATTCGATTGTAACTCTACTTAGGGCAGTATTTCTCAGCCTCAGACACTTTTAAGGTGTGTGGACTCCCAGAATCCCTCAGCCATCAGGAAGCCCACACATCTTAAAATGGCTGAAATTACACCGATCTTACTGTGAAGGATAAGTGGACGTTCGGTTTACCTGGAACATCTTTGCAATAATTTTAGGGTGGGGTTTTTTTATTATTATTTCTCAACCTTAGCAACTTTAAACTGGGTGAACGTCAACTCCCAGAATTTCCCAGCCAGCAGAGGGAATTCTGGGGGATTTTGATTTTCGTGGCTTGCTCAGGAATTCTGGGATTTGAAATCCACACATCTTAGAAGTCGGCCAATGTGAAAAACATGGATTTGGTACCTTCCAAATGTATGAAATGATGTGATTGTTGACCCATTCTGCTTGGGAATTTGGGAAGGTGCAATCTCAGCATTTTTGGAGGGCACCTAATCCGTCTGCAATAATTTTTGCAGGGACGTCTCGTCTAACCATCGCCGAAAAAATGCACTAGATTGCTACAACACAAGCTCTTTCTACCCTTAAATATTTGCATATAGTAAAATTCTACTTATCTTACCCAGGCACATTGACGGGGAATCCTAAATCAATGCCTTGGTGGAAATCCCAAAGTCAAGACTGGCATATAAATTTTTGCAGTGTTTCCCAATCTTAAAGCATCTCCTTATCTTTGGCTTTTAAAATCTTAATATAGCTGTCAACTCGCAAAGCATCCGTGGCCTGTTCTCAAATTGCCATAGGCAAGGAGGATGGGAAACCGACAAAGCAGCATTGCAGCCAAAGACAGAAGCACATTTCAGAGATATTTTTTTCAAGGCTGTCTCCCAGGGTTACCCACAGTGACCGGAGGGGAGTGATCTCTACCACCCGTGAAATTGCTCCGTTGGCGAATGTGATTGATGATACACCCTGGGGAGAGGGGGGAAACAAGGTTATGATTGGGGCTGTAAATTATGTGGGGGTCAGAGTTGGTTTCATTTGGGAACGTGCTGACATGAAGCTCCTAATAAATAACTGGATTTCTTTTGAAGCTTGGCTCGAGGCTCTTGATTTAATTAGGGCATTCATTGAAACCCTGACAATAGCCTCCTGTAGCATGGAATGTTCTAGAACAGGATTCTCCAAACTTGGCAACTTTAAGACCTATGGACTTCAACTCCCAGTCTTAAAGTTGCCAAGTTTGGAGACCCCTGTTCTAGAAATTCATGCCGTAGAATTTCTCCCATAGAATGGCATGTCATAGGGGTGGACATTGGAGGAAGCTACATTACTGTCTTAATCTCAAAGCAATTCAACAGGACATTCTATCTTTTGCCACAAAAAGAGGGAGGGTTAATTAATCTGCAAATAGAGACATGCTCCTGTTAAACTTAGCAATATTCTTAGTTCATTGTTGTATAATTGCCCTCTGCAGGGATGAGTAACCACAACAAACAGGACACACTGGGTTATTTTTTTTTTCTCTTCACCTTTTGCAAGCAAGCTTCCCTATTTACCAGTAAATCAGTACTGAGTGACAAAGGGCTTCTCCAAGGAGTCACGCTCACAAAGAAATAGTCGGCGTCTTCAACACGAGTGCCTTCTGCAAATGTGAATTAATCTATAATATTCATATGAAAAGCGTCCATATCAGTGGTGGGTTTCAAAAATTTTTACTACCGGTTCTGTGGGTGTGGCTTGGTGGGCCTGGCAGGGGACGGATACTGTAAAATTTCCATTCCCACCCCACTCTAGGGGAAGGATACTGCAAAATCCCCATTTCCTCCTGATCAGCTGGGACTTGGGAGGCAGAGAATAGATGGGGGTAGGGCCAGTCAGAATTTTTACTACCGGTTCTCCGAACTACTCAAAATTTCCACAACAGGTTCTCCAGAACTGGTCAGAACCAGCTGAAACCCACCTCTGGTCCATATTGCATGCTTTAAGAATAAGAATAAGAATAATTTTATTTCTATACCGCCCTTCTCCCGAAGGACTCAGGGCGGTGTACAGCCTATTAAAAGCACAAGACAAACATCGATTAAAATAATTTAAAATTATTAAATAATTCGGCTCAATTTAAAACCCCAGAAATTTCAAACACCCAATTTAAAATTATTATGTTGATAGCCCGGCCTGGTGGAACAACAGGGTCTTTAAGGATGCTATCATTCTGTATTCCAGGAATGCAGTAACAAGAAAGATCAATGTTGCAATGTATAAATCACACAACCTTGAAGAGATTGCTGACTGATGGATGTTTAGTTGTGTGCTGTTAAATTGGTTTTGACTTTTAGCAACCATATAAATAGATTTTTTTTCCCCCCAGGATAGTCTGTCCCCAACCTGGTCTGTCCGAACTTGCAATGATGCATTTATGTTATTGCTATTGTTTCATTCTGTGTAGCATACCTCATTATCTGTGTGGCTGGTCTGCCTAATTGATTCTCCATTTGCGACAGAGGGAAAAGGGCAGGATGGAGAAATAATCGCTTCGTTTCTGAAAAGTCTTCATAGAGTCATGGTTACCTAAGTCACTATTTCTAGATTTTTTTTAAAGCTCTGCCCACAATGTGAAGGGTTAGAAACTTGCAGCCCTTTTTTTTTTTAATGTGATCAGAATCTTAACTTTTTCGGGACTCGAGCAGAATTCAGAAATTCTCCTCTACAAATCTGCCATTTTTCTTCCAATCTAAACTGTAGTTTCCCCCCAATTCCTAACACACTTATTTCCTGAAAACCAACACTGTCAGAAACAGTTCAAAAATTTTAGCAAGAGGGTCATTGCCCGGTTGCTGGGTGGGCGTGGCCATGGTAGGCGTGGCCTCCTGCACCACAGGGGTGCATTTTTGCCCTCCCCGGGCTCCGGAGGCTTTCCTCGAGCCTCTGGGAACACGAAAACGGCCTCTCCAGGCTGTGGAGGCCCCCTGGAGCTTCCCGAATTTCCGATAGGCCCATTTTTCACCCTCCCTGAGCCTCCGCACACAGCTTGCATTTACCTGCATCCAAAATGGGCCACATGGGGACTCCTGGGAGGGATGGGGTGGGCGAGACCAGCCAGGAGTGGGATTTGGCAAAATCAAGGGGGAAGTCAGATTCACTTAACAACCGTGTGATCCAGTGATTCACTTAACCACTGTGGCCAGAAAGGTCGTAAAATGGGGCAAAATTCACTTAACGAATGTCTCACTTAGCAACGGAAATTTTAGGCTCAGTTGTGGTCATAAGCCAAGGAAATCCGTGCCAAAATATAACGGGAAGGGAAATGCTTGCTCTGGACTCAAACATTGTGGCTATGCACAAATGCGTTTGCCATAAAGAATGTGAAACAGCTATTGTAGAAATGCAATATTGACACCCTTAAGAACATCTGCTTGACTTCTGCAGCCCAATGACTTTGAATTCTGACGTTTAAATGAGACGTGAGCTTTAAAATGTGGGTTTAGGTGAGGTTGTGAGGCTTTTGACAGCTCTCATGGTGCGACGAGCTACAGTGTTGCAGTAACCATCTTACACTGTCTGTGGCCATCTTACATTGCTTTCTATGCCCCTGAAGGTCTTATTAATGTTGGTGATATTTGTAGCTCATTAGCAGAGAATTGATTGTTGTGCCACATTGAAGAGAAAACAAATGACAAATTGCACTGCGTGACATCATCGGCACCAAACAACTCATATCGTGACTCAACTGATGTGAATTGCCTACTGACATCGTCGGTAGGAATGATATCATTGTGCGCATCTCATTATGGCAGCACGGTGGCTTGTAACAAATACCTATGACGCCAAACTGAGCCTCAAAGCAGTAAATTGCTGGGTTTTTATTATCTCTGCACTGCAGAGAAGGGCTGACGACGAGACAGTTTGTGTTAACGGTTAAAAGCTTGCTTGGTAATACAATGCTCACCCCAGGAATGGGTTTTACTTACCTCCGCTACCTGTTCGTAACGGGAGCATGCACAGATTGTTCATGATGACGTCCAGGCGGGTAGGCGGAGCCTCCTGCCACCGATACTACCAGTTCGCAAGAACAGGACCGAACCGGGAGCAACCCACCACTGCCTCGCCGTGGATAACATATCCCGCAATCCTATTTAATAGTGACTGTCAAAATGGGAAGATGTTTTGCAAAGTGTGGAACATTCCAAGAGAGATTTTACTCCCTGTGCCTGCATAACATGTTGTATGTAGCCCAGTGGTGAAATGTAAATTTTGTTACTAACGGTTCTGTGGGCGTGGCTTGGTGGGGGGGGGTAATATGACTGAGTGGGCATGGCCAACTTTTTTTTTTTTTTTTTTACTTTTAAAACCATTTTTCTACAACCTCTTTGGGTGAAGAGGTTGTTTAAAAAATGCTTTTAAAGCCTCTGACGATCCCAGCTGACTTGCCTGATTGGCAGAGGCTTTGTTTTTACTTTTAAAAGCATTTTTTCTATAACCTCTTCAGCCCAAGAGGTTGTAGAAAAAATGCTTTTAAAAATAAAAAAAAAGCCTCTGATGATCGTGTGGCTCAGTTGGGCATGGGGGGGGGCAGGGATTTTTGCTACCGGTTCTCCGAACCACCCGCCTCCATCGCTACTGGATCAGGCGATCCGGTCCGAACCGGGAGTATTTCACCCCTGATGTAGCCCCTTGTAAGGAGAGGGTGATGTAAAACAAATGACTATTTGGCCTTTTCGTACCTTAGGGATCTCTTTTTCAATTTTTCTTCGGCACGAAGATATAATTGAGGCTATATATCAAGGCTGCCTTAATCCATCACTGTAAGTCATAATGTAACTTCTTTCCTTTTTAGTCTAGAATCCACCCATGTGGTCCATAAACTCTCGTTCAGTGATGGTGAACCTTTTAGACCAGGGGTCTCCAACCTTGGCAACTTTAAACCTGGTGGACTTCAGCTGTGTTGGCTGGGGAATTCTGGGAGTTGAAGTCCTCCAGGCTTAAAGTTGCCAAGGTTGGAGACCCCTGTTTTAGACACTGACTGCCCAAACTGCATGTGCGTACATGCCCAAACTGAAAGATGCACACGTGTGCATACACGGACATGCATGGACATGCACGCAGACATGCAAAAACATGCGTGCATGTGCAGTAGAGACCCGAAGACCTGCTGGCTGGAGAGAGGTGGGGCATCCCAACACCGGCAGCGTGGTGAGAAGTAAGATCTTTTTCTTTCGTGACCTTCCGTTTTGTTGTTTGCAGGGAAACAGAAGCTCACAAAACAAACGCCATGGAGATCTGATGCATGCCATAGATTCGCCATCACCATCCTATTTATAGGTTTGTGTGGTGTGTGAAGCCAGCAAGTTGTGATTTATGTGACTTTTTTTTCTTTTAACGACCCTGTAATCCAGTGATGTGGTCCCCAATCTTTTGGACATCAGGAACTGGTTCCGTGGAGAGAGGTTTTTCCGTGGACTGGAGGGGCCATAGTTTCATGTGCTGCCTGCATCCCACGGATGGGGCTTCGTTTGTTTGTGTTGCCCTGTTTCTGGCAGGCCACGGACCAGTGCCCAGACCAGGGGTTGGGGACCTCTGCTGTAATCCCTTGCATTTCCTAGTTTGTAACAGGGACGCAAGGGAGCTTTGTTGCTTGACTGCATTAAACCTATTTCAGCACTTCAAGCTGCATCTACTCTAGTGCTGACATAAGAAGGAGGAGCGGAGGCATCTGGAAAGGGATGTTTGACTTTTCACCTACTTATTTTCCCTGGAGATAATATCCCCTAGGAGATGGGATGGGAGGGGGGAAATTCCTTTGAGTGGAGCAGTAGATAGGGGTAGAGTGACTTGGAAGATGGCCAATGAGTGCAGGGGAATGGGGAACGGAAAGGGAGAGTTTTGGGTCTGGAAGTCAGTGTTTGGCTACGATGAGTCGCGCTTTGAATGTCGTGCTTAATAAATGGGAGTTTTCTTCAAAGACTTTGTTTGAAATGCAATTTATTTGAGACGACCTCGAAACTTGACAACCTACTTGGGGTTATGCTATAGTGGTAGGAGGAGTGAGGGGGGCACATGATGCAAGCAGCATCATGCCACAACCTCCAGCCCTTTTTTGCATGCATCAAGGTGCATCAGCCCAACGCTGCTTTTTGTCATTTTATTGAAAAACATTTGATCTAGCAGAACGTCTGTGTTACAATTTTACTTTGTTTTCCACCTTAAAAAGGCAGAAAATCTCGTTCCTGATTTTTGGCAATATTGAATAATTCGATGGGATTCCGACATTGGCCATCCCAAATTGTTTGATCAGAGATTTAGAGATTATACCCTGGAAACTGTTTTTTATCGGGTTTATCGATAGGTGTCTCAACAAGTGGGAGCATCTGACCAACCTTTTGCTGAGCTCTGAAGCTAAATAGGATCCGGCCAGTTGGGCCTTTGATGGGAGACATTCAGAGAATTCCAGGGCTGCAAATTGCAGTAGTGGCCAAAATTCTGGAAATCTTTTGGGAAAAGTGTATTTTCTAAAACTAGCTAATAACATCACTTTTTTTTTTTTGGAGTAGCATAAAATTATATATCAATGGAAAGATAATTTAAATAAGAATGTAATACAATAACTTTTATGAAGGATTTGCTATTAGAATAGCAGTTACAGTATAAAGAAGAAAAGTGAAACACGTAGAAAAAATAGAGATATACAAAAATGATCACCATAGAAAAAACGAGATGTACAAAAATTATCACGTCGGTTAACCTTTAGCATGTACGACAGCCTTACAATGTCTTCCCATGGAGTGAATCAAGTCCTTTAGCTCTGCAGCTATTATAATGTGAAACCAAGATTGAAGGATTGCTTCTATTAACCAGGTTTTATTGCTGGATCGCTTCTGACTAACAGGTTTCTTTAGTCGGCTCCATAGAGTTTCAATTGGGTGAAGGTCTGGGCTATTCCCAAGCCATTCCAGCAGTAGAATATGATTATCTCTAAACTCCAAACAAAAGTGGTGTTATTAGCCATCAAACCTCAAAAATACACTTTTCCACAATTGTGGCCACTATTGTAGAAAAAGAAGGGAAAAGGGTGCAGGTAGAAATCAATGGCAAAGTATGTTTATAATGGTGGCTGTTATCCTCTACCATCCAGAGTTTCCTGGAAATGGAATGGGTTATGAGCATCATTAGATCAATAAATAAAATATATGGCTGGCAAGGAAATTGTTTGGATGTGCCCATGACTTTCCAGGGAGTTGAGCGCAACACAAAGGTATCTTTAGATCTACATGTATTTAATGATTTTCCCTTTCTGTCGCAATAAAAAAATAATAATGGGTCTGGAGCCAATCTGGAGAGTCCTATGCAACCCTGTAATATATTATCCAGTCTTCTTGATATTTCCTTTTTTTTTTTTCCTATCATGCCTCTTTTTTCTTTCTTTTTTCCTGCTGGCTGCTTAAAATGCTTTACAGAGATAAGAGTTTTGAAGGAGACGGGAGTTTGCTGAACCTCTCCTTTATGTTTGCAAATTAGCTGCAGAATCTTTTTATTCCGATTTTTTTTTCCATGTTGGATCAGCCACAACGGTTTTAATGATCATTTTGTATGATGTGTGAATGAGCCTCAGTCCAGTCCGAGAGTTCTTTTGATTCTTATTGTAATAATTTATTGGCTGTCATGTATTTATTAGTTACCAAATCTTTAATAAAGTGCCAGCTATTTTCTAGTGTCCGAGACACTTTATTGGATTTCCCTCTACAAAGTACAGGGCGGTGCGATGGCTTGAGGTTAAGGGGTTGGACTTGTCGGCTGGAAAACCGACAGTCCAGGTTTGAGACCCGAGTGCCATGCGATGGAGTGAGCTCCCGTCCTCACCCCAGCTCCTGCCAACCTAGCAGTTTGAAAACATGCAAATGCAAGTAGATAAATAGGTACCACTTTGGTGGGAAGGTAACGACGCTCCGTGACATCCATTACTAGCCACATGACCATAGAAATGACCATAGAAATGCACCACCCCGTAGAATCAACAACAACTAGCGGAGTAAAAACTGCAGAGGCTCCTTCACCTTTAACTAACAAAGACAGATGGGAGGAAATTCATATGTAAAAATATAGCGGAACATGTCTACACCACTTCTTACTAAGGAAATTGTTCATCCTAACAGTTTCCTGAGAAAGAGAAGAGTGCACATAGAGATTTGAAAATTTTTTATAAAGATGTAAAGAATTTAAAGAATACAGAATAGCATAGAGGAAGAAAGGGAGGTAACTAGCAGAAGATCAAAAAAGCTATGACTACACCACTGAAATAAGTCTGTTTTTTTAAAAAATTGGAGTTTATTGTGAGTTAAAGTACAAACACAAAGAAATATCAAGGGAGGGAGGGAGGGAAAGAGAGAGAGAGAAAGAAAGAAAAAGAAAGAAACAAAAATAGAGAAAGGGAAGGGAAGGGAAGGGAAGGGAAGGGAGGGAGGGAGGGAGGGACGGGAAGGAAAGAAAGAAAGAAAGAAAGAAAAGACAGACAGGAAAGGGAAAGAAAGAAAGAAAAGAAAAGAAAGACAGGAAAGGGAAAGAAAGAAAGAAAAGAAAGAAAAAGAAAGAAAGAAAGAAAGAAAGAAAGAAAGAAAGAAAGAATGACAGGAAAGAGATAGATAGATAGATAGATAGATAGATAGATAGATAGATAGATAGATGATAGATAAATGCAGAAGATAAAAAGGATAAGAAAACAGCGACTTCTGACTTTTTTCACTTCCTCAACTAGGTGTATCATCTTTCTTATTCTCACCAACTCTATCGCGCGAGGTGAATTTTCTGGATGACTTAAAGGAGCAAGAAAACTAGGAAGAAAGCATTAGGACTTCCAAACAGTGGCAGCCATGACCTCATCTTTTTTTTTTAAACCTGAATTACATGCTCAAAGTAATGCAAAAAAAAAAAAGAGAGAGAGAGATAGCAGCATGAAGACGGGGACAAAACCCAAATGAAATTAACCTCTGATTCTCTTCCTTCTTCTGCATCCTAAATGATAATTCATCCAACAGGGTTCTTTAACTTCGGTATTTTCACTGCTGGCTTGGCCATTGTTCTTTTCTCTTAAGCTTAACTTGGTTTCTCTCTCTCTCTCTCTCTCTCTCTCTCCAATCCCCCTTTTTTCTCCTCTTCCACCGCCTCCTTCTTTCTTTCCGATGCAGAACCGCATGCACGAGTCTTTAATGCTCTTTGACTCCATCTGTAACAACAAATTCTTCATTGATACCTCCATCATTCTCTTCCTCAACAAGAAAGACCTGTTTGGTGAGAAGATAAAAAAATCACCTCTGACCATCTGCTTCCCTGAATACACAGGTAAGGAGCGCTCTGTCTGGGATTGTTAGATTTCTGTTTTTCAACCTGGGCAACTTTAAGATGTGTGGACTTCGACTCATAGAATTCCCCAGCTCTTGCGCCATGGATATGCGGTGGTTAGAATGCAGTATTGCAGGCTAACTCTGCCGACTGTCAGCAGTTCGATCCTGACCGACTCAAGGTTGACTCAGCCTTCCACCCTTCCGAGGTTGGTAAAATGAGGATCCAGATTGTTGGGGAAAATATGCTGGCATTGTAAACCACCCAGAGACCGCTGTAAAGGAGTATTGAAGTTTACATGATCGCCAATGTCCGATGACGGACACGGCACAAGAAGAAGAAGAATTGCTATAGCTCTTAATTCAGCCCCACTTCCAAAACATTCCGTTCTAAAATTCTAAAATTGTGCAACACCACCTTTTGAATCTGAAAGCTTGAAGTCGAATCAATCCAATTCAACTGCACAGTTGTTGTTTTTTTAACAAAAAAAATGAGTCAGCCGGGATTTGCAATTCTTTGGGCTCCAATCAGAAATAGCCTGTTTGCATAAGTACAAAATTCCCTTCAGCCTCTGAATGGCAACCAAGGTGTGTTTTTTTTAAAAAAAAAAATCATTCTGAAGGCATCTATTTTGATTTCATTCAATAATTCAAAGATTTGATTCAGAAGAATGAATGGAGAGTAACACAGCCCTTATCTTAGCCTTAGAACAGTGTTTCTTAGCCCCCAGCAAACTTTAAGGACATCAACTCCCAGAATTCTCCTGCCAACCTGGCGAGGGAATTCTGGGAGTTGTTCACCATCTTAAAAGTTGCTGGGGCTGAGAAACACTGGTTTAGGAAGTTCCCACTTTTCTGTCCAGCTGTTGGCAGAGGTTCCATGGAATACTAACAGGTTCTAATATAACTGTGGTCTTATTAACCTGGATAAGACGCCTGAATTTTAAAATATAATTTAAAATAGCCACAGATCACAGGGATAGCCAAATCTCGAAGGATCTTTATGTTCTCGAGTGAAATTCGAAACATGAGTTTAGGCCATGGATATAATCTTTTTAAAAGCTCTAGATGGTTTTTTGGGGCACTACCTTAATAATAACCTTTATTGTCACTGCACAACATATGTACAATGAGATTGACGGGAGCTCCCTTAGTGCCCCCCCCCACCTTCAACACAATACAACTCACATTGGAAACAGAAAATCCCTAACCCAATAAATCATATTAACGAAACCCCCAGTCCTATTGCCCCAGTGTGAACATGTTACACGTTGCACCGGCCCTGCAAGTCCATCATACTATGTAGTTACGATGGTATTTTGCATTCAGGAGTCTGATAGCCCAGGGATTCCTTCTTTGTACCCATATACACCAGTTGGGTTCTTGTTGCTTAAAACTTCTTCCCTCCTCTGTCAATAATCCCTGAGAAACACCACCATTACCCGGTGCAATTAAGAAATTTCCAGGATAAAGAGTTTCAGCCTTGTGTTAACACACTGGAATTGGGAACGCTGCAAAGATGCAAGGAAGAGTGCTTGAGCGATGCTTCAAAGCAAAAGATGCTTTTAATTAAACTTTGTGAAGCAACAACAACAACCCTGGTTTTCCAGAGAATAACACACAGCCAAAAACCCCTTTCAGACTTGTGATTGTCCCAGAGGGGGCTGTCAGAGTGAGTGACACCAGGAGTTTCAATGGAGGCAAGTGACATCATGGCTTCCCTTCATTGAAGTGAATGCAGTTGGCTCCACTGCATCGTGACTTGAATGGAGTGTGAGTCCCGGAGGCCTACTCAGAGAATGCATGGTGTGTGTGTGTGTTTGTGTGTATGTGTGTGTAGAGGATGGGGTTCCTTGTATTACAGAGAATCGGTGCAAAAAATAAAGTTCTTTGCACAGACTGTCCTACATTAGTGGCCAACATTGTGGAAACCTTTTGGGAAAAGTGTATTTTCTTTTCTTTTCTTTTCTTTTTTTTTAATTCTTTAAAAAATTTTAAACAAACATACATAAAACCATCTTCAATTGCAAACAGTGTGTCGATTGGTTACAAATCTTTTGTGCATCATTCACTAAATTCATAGCTTACAATTTACAGTTTACCTAAATTCTCATATCATCGACCTAATATATATCTATATATTATTATCCTCATTAATCATTTATTTGGCTATAGCTATTTCTTCCCTCATTATTATTCAAAATATTCTAAGATTTGAGTTAATTTTTATTATAACATTCATTTCGTCCTCCTGAATCTATCCAATAATAATACATCTTTATGTTATATTTCACATAGTTCTACAATTCTTGTATTGTGAAGATCTCTACCATATTTCATTTCCATATTTTTTTATCTAACCATTGATAAAATAGGTCCCATATCTTATAGTATTGTTTATCATCTTGTTCTCTAATTTCAAATGTCAATTTGCTCATTTTTGGAAAAGTATATTTTCTAAAACTAGTAAGTAAGTAAGCTTTTATTGCGGTCAAAGACCAAATTAAAATACACATAGAAGGGGAGTATATTTTACAAATATAGATAGATCATATGACAGTACACCATCTACTGCCTCAGATACACTCTGTACTAACAATACTAGTGATCCTCTGCCGTAGGGGTTACTAGCTAAACTAGCTAATAACACCACTTTTTTTAGGGGAGGGAGTAGTACGATAAAATTATATATCAATGGAAAGAGAATTTAATCAAGAATGTAATGTTTGAATGTAATTTATGAAGGACTTGCTATTAGAATAGCAGTTACAGTATAAAGAAGAAAAGTGAAACACGTAGAAAAAACGAGATATACAAAAATGATCACCATGTCAGTTAATACTTAGTTGGGTAACCTTTAGCATGAATTACGGCCTTACAACGTCTTCCCACGGAGTGAACCAAATCTTTTAGTTCTGCAGCTGTTATCATGTGAAACCAAGATTGAATGATGGCGTCTATTCACTGGGTTTTATTGCTGGGTCGCTTTTTTTTTTAAGTTTTATTTTAGATTAAAATTTTAAAAAAGAAAAGAAAAAAACAACAACATAAAAATATTGCTGGGTCGCTTTTGACTAACAAGTTTTTTTATCCGGCTCCATAGATTTTCCGTTGGGTTAAGAAGGTCTGGGCTATTCCCAGGCCAGCCCAGCAATGGAAGAGGATTATCTTGAAACTCAAAAAAAAAAAGTGGCGTTATTAGCCATCAAACCTCAAAAAGACACTTTTCCCAAAAAGATTTCCACAATTTTGGCCACTACTGTACAACTGTTACAGCAGCCCCATAGTCACATGATGAAAATTTGACCAATTTGGCAACTGGTTCACATTTATAACCCCCCCCCCTTTTCCGACCTTCTGACAAGCAGATTTATTTATTTATTTATTTAGCTTGGCTGTCTCAGGAATTCTGGGAGTTGAAGTCCACAGGTTGTAAAAGGGCCACAGTTGCCCACCCCTGGCCTAAGGCAAAACTAGAACTCTTAATCTCCTGGTATCAAGCTTGATGCCTTACCCATCACACCTGGCTCTCAAACATGGGCTAGGCTGGTTCAAATAGGTTTGGGCACAGAAGTGGTTGGCCAATGCCTCCTTCCTAGGGCTGAGAGAAAGTGACCGGCCTACAGTCACCCAGCTGGCTTTGTGCCTAAGGCAAAACTAGAACTCTTAATCTCCTGGTATCAAGCTTGATGCCTTACCCACCACACCTGGCTCTCAAACATGGGCTGGGCTGATTCAAATAGATTTGGGCACAGAAGTGGTTGGCCAATGCCTCCTTCCTAGGGCTGAGAGAAAGTGACCGGCCTACAGTCACCGAGCTAGCTTTGTGCCTAAGGCAAAACTAGAACTCTTAATCTCCTGGTATCAAGCTTGATGCCTTACCCACCACACCTGGCTCTCAAACATGGGCTGGGCTGATTCAAATAGACTTGGGCACAGAAGTGGTTGGCCAATGCCTCCTTCCTAGGGCTGAGAGAAAGTGACCGGCCTACAGTCACCGAGCTAGCTTTGTGCCTAAGGCAAAACTAGAACTCTTAATCTCCTGGTATCAAGCCTGATGCCTTACCCACCACACCTGGCTCTCAACCATGGGCTGGGCTTGTTCAAATAGATTTGGGCACAGAAGCCATCTGCCAGCCCCTTCTTCCTAGGGCTGAGAGAGAATGGCTGGCCCAAGGTCCACCCAGCTGGCTAAGACAGGACTAGAACTCAGGGCCACCTGGCTTCTAGCCCCACTACACCAAAGTTTGCTCCCGACAACTAACTGAAACGAATTCTTCCTTCTCCGCAGGACCCAACACGTACGAAGACGCAGCAGCCTATATCCAAGCACAATTTGAAAGCAAAAACCGTTCGCCGAACAAGGAGATTTATTGTCACATGACCTGTGCAACAGACACAGGCAACATCCAGGTCGTATTTGATGCCGTCACCGACATCATCATTGCCAACAATCTTCGAGGCTGCGGCTTATACTGACCCCTCCCTCTCCCCTCTTCCTTCCCCCTTCCTCCTCCCATCCTGTATAGCAAGCAGCATCTTTGGAAACAATCACAGCGAGAGGAAAAATAATAATAATAATAATATATAATAAAATATTTGGAAAAAAAAGGCAAAACAAAGTGCGAGTCACACACACACACACACATACACACACACACATGTACAAACACACAAATCACATACACATACAGTAAAAAAGAACCATGCAAGTTGGTAACTAAAAAGGCATCGTGATTATACGGACAAATGCATACAGAGATGCACTTTGGAATTTTTTAAGTTTGCCTCCAAAGGATTCCCATATCCCTATCTCGGGAACTTAGTTCTTCTTTCCTGTTTAAGTAACTTGATGGCAGATAATTCAGCCTCTGGTGTTTGTTTTTTTTCCTTCCTTCCTTCCTTCCTTCCTTCAGGAAATATAGAGGAAAATCATAATGAATAACCGAGTGATTAAACCAGTTAATTTTTCTAAAGCGTCTAGCCACATCTTTAAGAATGTACTCTCTCCTGCAAGTTTAAAAAGGAAACCGTTTTCTTTTCACGAAAATAAATAAAAATAAAAAGTAGCAATGTTATTTTTTTAAGGCATTTATGCATAGGGTGCTTTAAGGAAAGGCCTTTTTTTTCCCTCCCCTTAGCTCTAAAGGATTTTTAAAGATACCTTTATGTATGGAAAAGTGTCTTCAACACCGAGCGTTCCCAGTTTGTTGGTCCCGTCAGCTTTGGAAGGGTTAAAAGCAAAGGAAGGCAAAGGGAAAATTGGAAAAAAATGTGCAGGCTTCCCCAGCGTCCCTCCACAAAGAGACCACACTGTACAGCCACCCCACTCTTAGCTTGTTAGGAATCCCTTCCTTTTTCCTCCAAGCTAAAGTTGATAAATTTGGTCCTTCCTGTTTCCCCTTCCCATCCACAAGGGAGACCAAGAAAGGGGAAAAATTCCATCCGTGGTTTGAAAGTTGGACTTGCCACATTGGCCCCATCAAGTGAGGAGAGGACATTCACCCTTAGATGTCAAGGACAAGGACAAGTTCTTACCAAGGAGCACCACCAAGTTAGTACAACGTTTGATTAAAGGTGAAAGTTTCCCTGTCTAGTCATGTCCGACTCTAGAGGGCACGGTGCTCATCTCCATTTCTTGCCAGCGTTGTCCGAAGATATTCCCGTGGTCATGTGGCCAGCATGACATCACGGAGTTGATGTTATCTTCATCAATGCTGTTATCTTCCCACTGAAGGGGGTACCTATTTATCTACTCGCATTTGCATGCTTTCGAACTGTTGGTGGGCAAGGACCACCTAGAACCAACCTAGAACCAATAATATTTATTATTTGACTGTAACTAGGAGAGGGCGGTTCCTTTTAGTGCTTCTTTGGGGTACCCCCATCCATGCATGCAACACCCGGATTTGTGTTCTGGGCCCAAACCATCTTCTGAACTTCCTAGAGTAGGCTTTCTGCTCCCAAACTCCAGCCTTAGGTTGACACAGGCTCT
Organism: Pantherophis guttatus; assembly: GCF_029531705.1. The sequence continues at coordinate 6,170,072 of NW_026844073.1, forward strand.
TTTTTTTTTTTTTTTTTGCATTGCCTTGACGTGTCCTGCTGTGTTAGAATCATGGCTAGTTTTATGAGATGCAATGAAAGGGAGTCTTCGCCCAACTCTTTTGATATTTGGGAGACGAGCAAGCCAACTCCAAAAAGAGAAGATGAGAATAATCAAAAATTTGCTCGACACAGGTGCTGGGGGAAGAACAGAAGGATTGCTCAGGTCCTTCCTGCTGACACACGCAAGCAACACCCAACCACACCTTCATATCTACACGCAGACTTACCTACATGCCACTTTTTGCTCGCTCCCTCTCTCCACGTACACAAACACACCCACGGGGTGAACCAATTCTGAGGAAGGCAGCTTCCCTTCCGAGATGGTTGTGACGGCCTCGTCAGAACCTTGATAGCTGAAAAGGGGCATTCTTTGTTTTGCTTTGGGTGAATGTTTTGGAATTAGCCAGAGGAGCTCCTCATAATAGACAGTAGAGCAAAATGACCCAGAAGTTTTGGGAATTTTGGTCTTGCCTCCCAATCCTTCCTCCCTATCATAACAGGTGCTGTTTTTTCTCCACAGGACACGGAGAAAGGGAGGCACTACGACCAATACATTTCCCACAGCTTAGGTTCAAAGCTGATAGAGATAGGTTTAGATGCACCAAGATGGCCACCAATGGGAAATATCCAGGTTTATTTTCATAATCATAAATCATTGCTATACATATTTGCAACCTCCTCCCTCCCCTTGATCCTCCATGAAAGTCCTCCCAAAACACTTTTTGGGCACTACCATCACTTTACGACCGGTCAACAAAACGGGATACGTTTTATTTGGGGGTGGGAGGTGGATGGAAGGGTTTAATAATGATTGTCCTGCTTGTCTGGTTCACTCTCTGGTTTTGTATATTTTGTTTCTACAGAAGCACAGCTGTCACTGGCCCAAGGGGCCGAAATTCTCTCTGTGATTTTGTTTTGATGTTGGTTCTGCTTTGAAGGCTACTTTGTACCATACACCCATTTTCAGTCCTTTTTTTGGGGGGGGGTTAATTGAGTTGGGAGGATTTTTTTTTTTAATTCCTCTCTCTGAATTTGATTTCATTTTATTTTATAAAGTTTTCATGACTGCTGTGAATCCATTTCTTCATCTTGCTTTTCATTCCCTTCTTCCTCTTCCAGTCCTTATGTTTTGTGGTGGTATCTCTTGTTCTCTCTCTCTCTCTCTCTCTCTCTCTTCCTCCCTCTCTTTCTCTCTCTCCTCTCTTCCTCCCCCCCTCTCTCTTCCTCTCTCTCTTCCTCCCTCCCTCTCTCTCTTCCTCCCTCTCTCTTCCTCCCTCTTTCTCTCTCTTCCTCCCTCTCTTTCTCTCTCTTCCTCCCTCTTTCTCTCTCTCTTCCTCCCTCTTTCTCTCTCTTCCTCCCTCTCTCTTTCTCTCTTCCTCCCTCTCTCTCTCTCCCTCCCTCTCTTTCTCTCTCTCTTCCTCTCTCTCTTTCTCTCTCTCTCTCTCTCTTGTGGGGTTGTTTGTGCCGCAAAAACAAACAAAAAAAAGACAAAAAAACTAGGAAAAAACGATATAAAAATTAAAAACACACATAAAAAGCAACAAAAAAATATGAAAAAAAACATGAAAAACAAAACCGAATGTAGTGTTTCTGTTATTTTAAAAGCCACCATTTTCACGACCAACATTTTGTCATTTCTCCCTCTGATTAAGCGATCGGAGGTCTTCACATTTCACCTGTAAGGGAAACCTTTGCTGGGAAAAGCCAATTGCAACCTTTTTCAATTAAAATCTGGAACCAAAATGCAGAAGAAAACTAAACACACATACACACATACACACACAAACAAAACCTATACACATCTCTAAGAAAAAAAAAATGCCAGATCTTTCTAAGCCTTTCTATTACCAATTGGTGAGGTTTCTGTGATCTATTAGACACTGCCAATTTCTTTCTCTGACTAATGGAAAAATTCATGTGTAGCTTAATAAAGAGAATGTTTGTCTGTACCACCAAGAGTTTTCCTCTTTCACCTTCTGGTTGTTGTTTAATTGTGGTTTTCTTCTGCAAAAGACATGTGTGTGAAGGCTCCCAGTTCAGACCGGATTGCCCGATCCAGTAGCGATGGAAGCGGATGGTTCGGAGAACCAGTAGCAAAAATCCTTGCGGGTCCCACCCCCATGCCCAGCTGAGCGGCGTGATCATCAGAGGCTTTTTTAAACAAACTTTTAAAAGCATTTTTTCTACAACTCCTTAGGCTGAAAAAATGCTTTTAAAAGTTTTTTTAAAAAAGCCTCTGATGATCGCGCGGTTCAGCTGGGATCATTAGAGGCTTTTAAAAGCATTTTTTCTACAACCTCTTCACCCAAAGAGGTTGTAGGGGAAAAAATGCCTTTAAAAGCCTCTGGCGATTCCAGCTGAGTTGCCTGATGGTCAGAGGCTTCTAAAAGCATTTTTTTCTGCAACCTCTTAAGGTTATAGAAAAAAATACTTTTAAAAGTAAAAAAAAAATGGCCACATCCACCCAGTCACATTACCCACCACCACCAAGCCACGCCCACAGAACCGGCAGTAACAAATTTTACATTTCACCACTGGTGTGAAGACATGTCCCATTAGGGCCAGTCTCACAGTCCTCTTACTTTACCTTAATCTCTCGTGAAATAGACCAAATTAACGAGAGGATCAGTTTGGGCAGGGGGTTGGTGTCAGACTAGCCCCAGCTGCTCCCAAGAAAGAAAGACCTTTGACTCCATAGGATTTAGAGAAAAGGTATTTGTACCGAGATGCTGAGTGCAGCACGGATGAGGGAAGCTCAGAGGAAAAACCATGCGAAAATCGTAGATTGAAAGCAATCCCCCAATGTCCAAAATCCTTCCCCCCTGGGAGCCCAGTCAAATCAGGTCTCATTCCGATGTTTTGGGAACTCGGTGCCACAGGCGACTGTATACATTCCTTTCCCAGGTCTGGCGTCCTTGAAGCTCGGCAGATGGCTCAGTTTGGCACCTCTGGTTCCTGTTAGTGTCTATACTCCCCAATTCCCCCACAACATTCCTTCACGCCTCCAGCACACTTCCCCTTCCAGATACCCCCTCCCCGGCTATGGCGAGCTTCAAAGAAAGCAAAGAGGAGCAACTGACTGTTGGACTAGAAGACCTCCAAAGTCCCTTCCAACCCTATGATCCTAAGTCCTAGAACTAGAATTATCTTACCAATGAATTTAAGCGACTACCATGTACTGCTGTTAGTTCCGTGTATTTGGGGGCAAGGGAAAATAGGTTGGGTTGCCACGTTGGCCACCACCAATCTTCACCCTACCTTTTGTTCTGCCGCAGCTACGGACCCCAAAGAACACAACACACACAAAGTTTGTACAAAACTTAATTTACTAAAATAACTCAGTCTTTTTCAAAACAAAGGCTGTTAATAAACTTTCTTAACAGCCTACAAGAAACCAAAGATAAAGTAATCACAATCTTACTAAGGTTGGCAGAAAGTCCAGAAGCAATTTGCAGAGAATCCAGACGCGAAGGAGAGTGAACTAAAGTTGTTCCCTACAAATTGCTTCAGTCGGCATTCCTCCTTAAATAGGCTAAGGGAGTGGCCAATTAGCCCCAAGCTTTACTCTCGAGGAGACCTCCTCCTGAGGAGCCACTCATGCCTTTTGGCTGCTCTGCGTGCCCTTGCATCGAAAAGAGGCTCCTCCTCTTCGTCTTCTTCACTTAAGGGAGCTTCTGGAGGTTCTGAAGGCCCTGGCTGAATCCCCGCCTCTGGCACCACATCTTCTCCAGCCTCCTCACTGTCCGACTCGAATGCCAGCTGCACAGGCTGCTGACGCAGCACCACACCAGCCTCCTTGCTGTCAGAATCAGCTACAATCCGCACAAGCCGCTGACGGGCCACAACACCTATTTAGCTATGAGAGGACCTTCTCTTGTGAAAAGGCTTGTTGTCAGGCACAAGTGACCAGAACCACTGATGGATAGTCTTAAGCGGAAACTTTATTGCTAGTCACCTATGTTACTAGAATCTCACCAGACTGACTGCGTTCCCTTGGCAACGGTCAGCTAAGGCTTCAGGAATTCTCGGGGAGGGCACACCTGTGTTGCTTTCTGCCATGCATGGAAACTCAGCTCCCTCTTAAATCCCTCCGTCCGGTCTAGCTGGAGCAGTGGTGGGTTGCCCCCGGTTCGGACCGGTTCTATAGAACCGGTAGTAAAACCGGCGGGAGGCTCCGCCCACTAACCTTGACATCATCAAGAAGCTTCTGTGTAGAAGCACAGGCACGCGTGTGCGCAAGCGAAGTGAAAGCACATGCGGGCCCCCGTTGCAAAGCGGTAGTAAAGGTAAGTCGAACTCACCCCTGAGCTGGAGGTTCCACCACATGCCTGATGGGGAAACCACCTTCTCACCGTCACCAACTTTTCAAGGAAATCTTTCCCAAGACTTGAAATAAACTAGCTCAGAGAATGCAACAGGTAACCGATTAAGTCTTTCTTTTACGTAGTGGAATTCATGCCCGGAAAAACATGGTGATCATAAAAGTTGAACATTTTGAAAAGGGACTAGATAAATTCAACAGAAAGCTATCCAGTTCTACCGTATTCATGTTGAATTCTCAGTACAGGTAGTTCTCGACTTACAATGGTTCATTTAGTGGCCATTCAAAGTTATAACGGCACTGAAAAAGGTGACTTATGGCCGTTTTTTTCACACTTATGACTGTTGCGGCATCTCCAACTGGTCATGCAATAAAAATTCAGATGCTTGGCAACTGACTCATATTTATGACGGTTGCAGTGTCCCAGGGTCATTTGATCCTCTTTCTGCGACCTTCGGACAATCAAAGGCAATGAGAAAGCCATTTTCAGTTAACTGTTTCACTTAAGACATGTTGCTCACTTAACAACTGCAGTGACTCGCTTAACAACTTAACAACTGCAGGGATTGATTTCACAACTGTGGCAAAAAGGTCGTAAAATGGGGCAAAACTCACTTAACAAATTTTGGGCTCCATTGTGGTCTAGCTGTAATTGGATTGACGTAGCATGCCTCCAAAAATTTATTTAGCCTCTTATTTAGTTTACAGTACTGGCCAAAATTGTGGAAACCTTTTGGGAAAAGTGTATTTTTGAGGTTTGATGGCTAATAACACCACTTTTTTTTTTTTTTTTTTTTTTTGGAGTTTCAAGATAATCCTATTCCACTGCTGGAGTGGCCTAGGAATAACCGAGACCTTCACCCAATTGAAAATCTATGGAGCCAACTAAAGAAACTTGTTAGTCAGAAGCGACCCAGCAATAAAACCCAGTTAATAGAAGCCATCGTTCAATCTTGGCTTCACATTATAGCAGCTGCAGAACTAAAAGACTTGGTTCACTCCATGGGAAGACATTGTAAGGCCGTAATTCATGCTAAAGGTTACCCAGCTAAGTATTCACTGACATGGTGATCATTTTTGTATATCTTGTTTTTTCTACGTGTTTCACTTTTCTTCTTTATACTGTAACTGCTATTCTAATAGCAAATCCTTCATAAAAGTTATTGCATTACATTCTTGATTAAATTATCTTTCCATTGATACATAATTTTATGGTACTACTCCAAAAAAAAAAGTGGTGTGATCAGCTGGTTTTAGAAAATATACTTTTCCCAAAAGGTTTCCACAATTTTGGCCACTACTGTGTAGGTTTCTATGATCAGATTCCCACCCTCAGGAATATTTACGCACAGAAAGAAACGGTTCATCCAACTTCAACAGGTTCTGCCTCATGGAATTGCTCTTCAAGTATCTGAAAAATAGATCTATAATTTTTAAGGATCACGGTTTTCTGACTTAAGCATGAACTTCATACCTTAACACAGAGGTCTTCAAACTTGGCAGCTTTAAGACTTGTGGATGCCAGCTATGCTGGCTGGAGAATTCTGGGAGCTGAAGTCCACAAGTTTTAAAGCTGCCAAGTTTGAAGACCTCTGCCTTAACATCTAGATCAGTCTTGAGAGATTTTTGACTGCAATCAGCATCCTTCCCAGAAAGTATGGTCTGGGAACCATGGAAGTTGAAGTCTCAAACGTGGTGGAGGGGCATCAGCTTTGGGAAGTCTGAAGTTGTTGAGCCAGTTGCAATCTCCCAGTTGCTTCAGGATATTAATTTGAGTATTATAAATTTAATATTGCTCCATCGTGAAGGTTGAAAGGAGTATTAAAGGTAGATTATATCAGTGATCATCCTTTTAATTGCATATAGGTTGCTGTGGAAATCCTCAAACTTCTTTTAGCAAATGAGGAGATTTGGAATTTTGAGAATAACCAAATGTACGACAGTGGTTGCCATGGAGGAAGGAGATGGACTCTTTGGAAAATTGGTTGCTATGGAGCGTAACCAATCAAATCCCAAGTTAGGTCAATCAAATCAAGTACAGTACAGCAGAAATTGGGGAGAAATTCGAAAAGATGATAATTTCCATATATACAAAACAGAGAGCAAGGATACTAGTCAATGGGGAACTAACAATTTTTTTTTTAAATAAGTAGAGGAGTACGACAAGGGTGCCCACTTTCACCACTACTTTTTATTCTAACTCTAGAAAATTTACTTAGAAGAATTAGACTCAATAAAAATATAAAAGGACTCAAGGTTAAAGAAGAATACAAGGTCCAAGCGTTCGCTGACGACCTTGTATTCTTCATAGAAGATCCACTAGAAACAGAATTAAAATTAATAGAAGAAATAGAGAAATTTGGTAAAGTGGCAGGCTTAAAAGTCAATAAAGATAAGACCAAAATATTAACTAAAAATTTAACAGCAAAACAAATAGAAGAGTTAGAAAAACAATCAGGATTACAAGCAGTTAAGAGGATAAAATATCTAGGAATTAATCTGACAACTAGGAATGTGGCTATAAAAGATAATAATTACGGAGAGTTAGTACAACAAATTAAAAATGACTTAGAAAGATGGGGGAAACTAAAACTATCATTGCTAGGAAGAATTGGGGCGATAAAGATGAATATACCCTGAGGTTTCTCTACTATTTCAAACTATCCCGGTTAAATTAGAGAAAAACTTCTTTACAAATCTGAATAAAATAACATCAAAATTCGTATGGAAGGGAAAAAAACCAAGAATAAATTTAAATATATTACAGGATGATAGAACTAGAGGGGGTTTTGGCCTACCAGTGAGGGAAAAATACTATAAGGCAGCGAGTCTAACATGGATTAAGGAGTGGGTCAATTTGGATAATTACAGACTATTAAAATTGGAAGGCCACGAATTATTAAAGGGGTGGCATGCCTTCTTGTGGAATGCCAGGAACAAAACCTATAAACATTTTTAAAATCACATAATAAGAAATTCACTAATTGGTACTTGGTTCGAAATTAAAAATAAACATTATATGAAGGTTCCCGCTGGATATCTGCATTGGAGGCGGCAATGCACCCCAACACATTAGCCCCCCATAAATTAATAAGATATAAAGAATTATTAGATCCCCATGGAAGATTAAAAACACGGCAGGAACTCAGGGAACAAGGTATAGAAATAGATTGGTGGCCCTACTTACAAATACAAACTAGGTACAATCGTGAGGAAGGAGGAATCGAAATAAATCCCAACTGACTAGACAAATTATTAGGAGCTAAAGATGGAAATTTGATTTCAAAGATTTACAAATACTTATTAGAATTCAACCTAGCAGAAAATCTAGTCAAAGGACAAATGATAGCCTGGGCAAGGAATATTGGTAAAAACATACAATTGGAAGAATGGGAAAGGGTATGGGAAACCAACTGTAGAATAACAAAATCGGTAGCATATAAAGAGAACCACTACAAGATGTGGTACAGATGGTATCTAGCCCCTGCGAGATTGGCGAAGATGTATGCAAATCTTAATCCAACGTGTTGGAAATGTAAGCAAGCACAGGGAACCTTCTATCATGTCTGGTGGCTTTGCCCAAAAATTAAGAAATATTGGATAAAAATAAAAATTTGGATGTCAGAAATAATTGCGGAGGATATTGAGTTAGAACCAGAAATCTTTTTGTTAGGAATGCTTAAACAAAACATTAGAAAAGAAAAAAGTACCTAATATTACATATAATTACAGCAGCTAGGTTAGCCCTAGCACAAGTCTGGAAAACAGATCAATTGCCAACGGAGCAGCAAATAATTCAAAAAATTTATACATGTGCAGAAATGGATAGACTAACGTTGAAATTGAAAGATAAGGAAGACTCACAGTATTTTAAGGTATGGGACAGTTGGTATGAGTGGATAAACCAATGGAAAAGAAGGTAAAGTCAAAATTTAGTAAGAAATTAAAAGTAATAATTATACACCGTCATCAAGGAAAAAAAGGAAATAAGTCACTGTGTATATTTATACTTATATACATTATATATACTTGTTGTTTGTTGATACTGTTGATTGTATTTTAAGGTTGTGAATGTTTTATATAATTTTATTTTTTTTAAAATCTAATAAAGTTTGTTTTTTAAAACCAAAAAAAAAAAAAAAAGAATTGCAGAGCTCACTAAAAGGGCAATGATGCCAGCACCATTTTGTAAGAAATCAGCAATGGGGCGCCTTTGGCCCTCCTTTAGGGGCGGGAGTCTGCGTGTGAACTCTCCCTTCAATTCATCCCTTTTGGATGTTTGAAATCCCAAAAAATCTCCTCATTCAGCCCTTGGTCTTGTGCTGGTGGAATACTGGTGTTAAAGCTGAATGGTACCTTTCTCTCCCTACCTCCTACCAGCTTCAAGGAACCTCTGGTGCCAATCAAAGCTGGACTAGCAGATCCATCCTCCACTCCACCCCACCATCCCTGAAGCCCTTCCGGCTCTGAAAATTTCAGCTCCATTCCTAAAGGGGAAAGGACATTTGGCCTTGTGTTGTCCTAGGAGCTCATGATCCAGCCTCATCTTGAATCAGAGCCCTCAGCTGATTGTGACAGCGAACGATGCTGACAGCTGCTCTGGGCACAACGAGACCTCTTAGCAAAGTCACGGCTGCGATGCTTGGGCCACGGACGGCTGGTTTTCGGGAAGTAGTGCGGGAAGAGGAACAAGGAAGTGTACGAAATCAGGCCTCTCAAGTTCAGCGCTTATCTTGAGAGCGTGGCCCAAGGCGAGGCTTCCTTTCTTCCTTTCTACACCGGCGCGCCTTTCCATGTGTCAAGCAAGACATGAGGAGACGGTGCGGGGGAAAACCACCCCGTTGCTAAAAGATCACGGTGTGAAGAATGTTTTAAAGCTGGACAGACGAGTCAACCGATGCCAGAATAACAGAGTAACGGAGCTACCTATCATCTTGCATGGTCCACTCGTTCTCCCTCTTCTTTTTCGAAGCTTTTCAAGTAGTAAACACCGCCATTACCCAGTCCTTTTAATTCTGAGGTATATTTCAGATTATAATATTGTTAAAGAGAGGGAGAAAACATCTTTGAAGCCAGATTTTATCCACACAGGTAAGTGAGATTGCCGGATGTCATTCCATAAACTTTACGGCTACGCAGATAGAACATATAGAACGAAGAATGGTTACTGTTGGAAGAAACCTTGGAGGTCTTTCAGTCCAAACCTCATACATCGCCCAGTTGGCTTTGTGCCTAAAGCGGGACCAGAACATAGAATAATAGAGTTGGAAGGGACTTTGAAGGTCTTCAAGTCCACCCCACTACTCAAGCAGGAGATCCTGTATCATTCCAGACAAATGGCTGTCCAATCTCTTCTTTAAAAACTTCCAGTGTTGAAGCACCCACAACTTCTGGAGGGAAGTTGTTCCACCGATTTAAATGCTCTCCCTGACAGGAAATTCCTCCTTAGTTCTAGGTTGCTTCTCTCCTTGATTAGTTTCCATCCGTTGTTTCTTGTCCTGCCTTCAGGTGCTTTGGAAAATAGGTTGATCACTCCACCACTTCCTCTCTCTGGCAGCCCCTAACATATTGGGAGACTACTATGTCTTTATTTATTTACATGGGGCTTCCCTTGAAGAGCACTTGGAGGCTCCAACTGGTCCAGAATGCGGCCGCGCGGGTGGTTATGGGCGCAACTCGTTGTGCCCACGTGACACTCCTTCTGCGCGAGCTGCACTGGCTCCCAGTGGTCTTCCGGGTGCGATTCAAGGTGTTGGTTACCACCTTTAAAGCGCTCCATGGCATAGGACCCGGGTACCTTCGAGACCGACTTCTGCCACCAGTAGCCTCCCACCGGCCAGTCCGCTCCCACAGAGAGGGTCTCCTCAGGGTGCCATCGGCCAAGTTATGTCGGCTGGTGACACCCAGGGGGAGGGCCGTCTCTGTGGGAGCCCCAGCCCTGTGGAATGAACTGCCCCCGGAAATACGTAAGATCTCCGACCTCCGGGTGTTTCGCTGCGCACTAAAGACCCTGTTGTTCCGCCAGGCTGGGCTATCAATAATTTTAAATTGGAGTATTTTAAATTTCTGGGGTTTTAAATTGAGCCGAATTTATTTAATAATTTTAAATTTTTAATTGATGTTTGTCTTGTGTTTTTAAATAGGCTGTACACTGCCCTGAGTCCTTCGGGATAAGGGTGGTATAGAAATAAAATTATGCTTATACTTATACTTATACTTATACTTATACTTATTTATTTATTTATCGTATTTCTATGCCGCCCAACTCTCCGAGGACTCTTGGCGGCTTACACCAAAGACAGCATGAACAATATACAATAAGAGACGTTAAAAACCCATACACACCACTCATGGCCGGATCTCACAAGATCGCGGTGGTGAGATCAACGGCTCCGAGCCTGCCTGTCTTCCCTGCAGCCTTCTCTTTGGGCTGTTGAAAGCGGGGTTCAGGAAACAGATTCCCCTTTCCTGCATAATGAGAAGATTGCAAAAAGCGAGGAAGGAACGCCGATCTGCATGTTTTCAGTTCCCACACCTTTGCCGGAAATATCACAGGAGGAAAAGGGGGCCTGTTTATGGAATTCAAACCTGCTTAATGGGACTCATTCATGATCAACCAAGCTTAACATCGACTTTATGCAAATGCAAACCAAGCTTTTGGGACCTTTGACCCGTTTAAGCGGGTTGTATGAACACAGCCATTCCATTCCATATATAAGCACTTTTTAAAAAATAAAAATAGAAAAACTCGTTTATCTCATCGTCCTATGCTGCTCAAATAGGTCATTCTGCTGAAAGATCCAAGGATAAAGGTGCCATCTAGTGGTAGCGGACCTAAATAGCTACTTTGGAAGAGGAAAAAAAAAAATCCAAGACCTTGGATAAATTTCATAGCGATTCCACAAATTGTGGGGGAGGGGGGAGGACGGGGGGGGAAGGGGGGGGCATGCTTGGGAAACCGAAAGTAAGTCTTGTGCCATCTTGAGAAGCTGCTTCAAGGTCGCCCAGCTGGAAGGAGGAGGGAGCGGCACACCCGAGCACGCTTGAACTGACCGCTAGAAAAACAGCTTGCAAGATTTTGATTGGTTACCTTGAGGTGGGAAAGGAAAGACAATTAAGGAAGGGAAAGGAGAAGGAAGTATAAGGTAGAGATTTTAGCACACGAATCTCAGTTCTGGCTATGCATTACTGACATACACTTGATCTGCAATAAAAATATACTTTTCTCAGCAAACGAGGCCCGGGATTGTTTTCTACTTCGAGGTCTAAATTTGTGGCAGGTTCTGACCGACGGTATCACCAAGAGATGGACATTGTCAGATCCCTAAAAGTGATACTGCCATTCAGTTGGAGGATGGGGGAGACTTGGATTCGATTTATTAGCATTGCCTGTGTCAAGAGATATTTTACAACCTATATCCTGGCGCCAAAGAGCCCTGAGATCCTCTTTACCTGGAGGAATTTTTATGATAGCCATGTGGGTTATTTTACTTTAAAGGATAACAGTGGGAATGCAAGTTTGTTCGGGTTCTCAGGGAAGCCAGGAAAGAAAACATCTTCACACTTGTGTATTGGCGAAAATCTGCATTCTGGCTTAAAGGGAGGGGTCTCTACTGCTTTAATCCTACTTGTCTTGCCTAAGGGTATTCAGATCGTGCTTTAACTGGATGGCTTTCACTTCTGCTTAATAAAAGAATCCTCTTGAACAACCACATTTCAAGAGTTCTTACTTTCTTAAATTGGAAGGAGAGGCGATCCTTACAGACATAATGAGAGGCCACCCTAGTTTTAGGAGGTCAAAGGTCACCCAAGGTGGGCTAATGATGACCGTCAACATGATGGGACAATGCTACATGAAGATTGGGGGTGGGGGGGAAATCAACCTATAGGTAGTCCTTGACTTGCAACAGTTCGTTTAGTGACCCTTCAAAGTTATAATGGCACTGAAAAATGTGATTTATGACCGTCTTCCAGCATTCCCTATGATCATGTGATCAAAATTCCGATGCTTGGAAACTGGCATGTATTCATGACAGTTGCAGTGTTCCCAGGATCACGGGATCCCTTTCCTTGACCTTCTGCCCAGGAAATTCAATGCGGAAGCCAGATTCACTTAACCACCCGGTTACTCTGCTTATCAACTGCAAGTGATTTGCTTTAACAACTGTGGCAAGAAAGGTCTTAAAAGTGGGGTAAAACTCACTTAAATGTCTCACTTAACAATAGAAATGTCAGGCTCAGCTGTGGTCGTAAGCCGAGGACCAGCTGTCATTGACGCTGAACTGCTCCGCTGCTTTATATGATGTGGAAATGCCACCACATCAAAATAGAAACTTCAGAACTATGCTTCGCTTTCAGCAAAGAACTAAAACTCTCAGCAGGGACAACTTGCACAAACTTTGCAACCGAATGTTCACACCAGGGGTGGGTTCTACTTACCTTTACTACCGGTTTGTAACGGGATCACACGTACGCGAGCTAAGCTACTGCACATGCGCAGAAGCTTCTGCATATGCGATCGCCAATGACGACATCTGGGGCAGTGGGCGGAGCCTCCCGCCGGTTTTACTACCGGTTCTTGCGAACCGGTCTGAACTGGGGGGCAACCCACCACTGGTTCACACACTCAATTGTAGAGCTCAGAAGTTTTCCTGAGGTGAAACTGACCGGTAGGAAGCCAGGGTGAAGGGAAAAGGACACTGAAAAAAACCACTGAAACCTTTCCAACACTGATCGAGAGGTTTTTATTTTTCCTTTTTTAAAACAATAAAAACAAAAAGCCGAGTTCTGAGCAAAATTGAACCACAAAAGAGTCTGTATTTTTCCACCCCCCCTCCAAAGTTTAAACAAGCGTTGAAAAGTAAGGCTTTGCAAAGGGTATATCGAAATAAATTATCTTCACTTAAACACTGTCCGGTTTTTCTTATACGGTATTCACCTTTAAACGTCCTAAAAACCTAGCAGTGAAAAAAAATCTGTTTTGTTTCTGTTCCCCCCCCCCCCATTAATACTGGGCTCCTTCTGGATACGGGGGATACTCCTGAAACACTTAAAAATATGCTTGCCTTGCCTTGTAAACATATTTACGGAGCCAAAAACCTAAGAAGCTTCCGACAGAGTTATTAGCAATTTAAGGATTTGAGAACTGCTGGAACATACCTAACTACGTATCAAATAGCCCTCGAGTCTTTTAAACCTGCACATTTTATCAAGCTAACGTTTATTGCAAAATGTACACTTAAAAAAATAGATTTTTTGCATGCTGCCCCGCCTGTCATATGAAAATGCCATCTTCTGAATGTCGTGGGGGGGGGGGGGTTTCTCTGCAATTTACTTCCAAGTTGAATTCTCTTCGTTTTGCCCTGCTTGCTTTACTGAAATGCTGCGCTAAAAAAGCAACTTACAGCATCCTCGTGGCTGGGTATTCTAACGCTAGCCGCAGTTAAAAATGAATTTTCTCGCCAGCCTCTCGGGGGGGGGGGGAAGCAACCCAGAGATGATGAAAACTTTCCACATGAGGAATGGGGTGGGGGTGGGGGAGTTTGAACGTCTGGCTTCGAGTCGCTTGGAAACTGCAGCAAAACTTTTGCTCCGATGCAACTCCTGCAGATTAACACGCACAGCTTCCCTGCCCCAAACTGTAGAAATGTCACTTTTATCCAAACGATGCTACATACGTTTGGGATGGGAAAAAAACCAGCAGCCATGTTTGCTTACAGAAGGGAGGAGGAGGGGAGGAGGAGGAGGAAAAGGAGAAGGGGAGGAGAGGAAAGGGAGAGGAGGAGGAGGAGAAGAGGAGGAGGAGGAGGAGGAGGAGGAGGAGGAGGAGAGGAGAGGAGGAGGAGAAAGAGAAGGAGAAGAGGAGAAGGAGGAGAGGAAGAGGAGGAGAAGAGGTGGAGGAGGAGGAGAGGAGGAGGAGAAAGAGAAGGAGAAGAGAGGAGAAGGAGGAGAGGAAGAGGAGGAGGAGAAGAAGAGGTGGAGGAGGAGGAGAGGAGGAGGAGAAAGAGAAGGAGAAGAGGAGAGGAGAAGGAGAAGAGGAGGAGGAGGAGGAGGAGAAAGAGAAGGAGAAGAGATGAGAAGGAGGAGAGGAAGAGGAGGAGGAGGAGGAGAAGAAGGAGAGGAGCAGGAGGATGGAACGACAATTTCTTTTTTTTAAAAAATAACCCTTTACTTCTTACTTATTCTACTCCTCCTCAAAAGACCTTCACGGGGAAGTCATTATCGGCAAGGGACTGTCACTCACACTGTCCACAAACACGCAGCCCCCTCGTTTCTCCTCCCCCCCTCTTGCAACACACAGTAAGCTTGAAAAGTTTGGGTCACAAAGAGGGGTGGGTAGGTGTAGAAATTAGGCACCCCCTGAAAAAAAAGAAAAAGAAAAAGAAAAAGAGAGAAAACCCCAACCTGGGAGGAAAAAAAATATATATCAATAAACCCGAGAGAAAAGGCGAAGTGCCCAGGTGTCCAAACACTTAGGAGCGATCACATGCTTTTTTTTTTTTTTTTTCTCGAGAGCGGAGATGCGGCCCAACCTGATCCCTGGTCCTTTAAGAGCCGTGGGCTTTTTCTGAGTTCGCTGGGCTCCGATCCCAGCGAGAAGAATGCGGGATGATATCGAGGTGAACGTGTGGGGGGAGGGGGGGAAGGAACAGCGGACCAGAAGCGTTAGGACGGATGCTGTTTCTGTAACCTTCGCTCGGCGGCGGCGGCCAACATCCTGCGTCGTAAAGTGATGGAGTCGGAGGCTGCTCCTTCAGCCTGGGAGGGAAAGTCCGGCGTGGGATCATCGAAGCTTTTGTTAAGGTAGCGCCTGGAAAAACAGGAAGATCTTTTGTGACGATGACAAGTATAAGAAGTCTGGGAACTATCACCATCAACTACTACCACCAATGGTGGACGTGCCCCAAAGCAGGCAAATATTGGTCCAAGGTTTGGAACTGGATAGTGGAAATTACAGGATATAACATAGAGTTGAAACCAGAGATTTTTTTTTATTAGGAATGAAACCAGACAAAATAACTAAGGAAAAATAGTACTTGATCCTCCACATTACTACTGCAGCTAGGATACTACACATGCAAGAGTGGAAAAATGAATTAATACCTACAGAAAATAAATTTGATTTGGAAAATTCCAAATCACTGGTAGTACAGTGGTCTAAGGCACCCTGTTATTAAGCTGGTTATTAAGACCAGATGCCTGCAATTACTGCAGGTTCGAATCTCGCCAAGGCTCAAGGTTGACTCAGCCTTCCATCCTTTCTAAGGTAGGTAAATTGAGGACCCAGTTTGTGGGGGCAATAAGCTGACTTTGTATAAATGTACAAAAGGATGAAGGCTATTGCTTAGTGCATTGTAAGCCGCCCTGAGTCTCCGGAGAAGGGCGGCATATAAATCAAATTTAAAAAAAAAAAAAATTACAGAATGCGCAGAGGCAGACCGGTTAACGAAATTACTTAGGAACCAAAAAGATTCTGATTATTACAAATGTTGGAATTCATGGTATAATTGGGTGAAAGAAAAGAGAGGGGAAATGAAATGGATTGTATTAGTGGTATAGGCGCTTATTTGTGTACGTTAGTTGCAATAACTTTGTATGTATATATGTAAAGTATTGTATTTTTAAAAATGAAAATAAACTTTGAAAAAAATTTTTTTTAAAAAAAAGAAGTCTGGGTTTGCCAGGCGCTTTGCTTTGCCGAAGAAATGTCTTTCGGAGATGCTAAATCAATTCAGGGGCAAATACAGGTAGTCCTTGACTTACGACAGTTCCCTTAGTGACCGTTCAAAGTTACGACGGCACTGAAAGAAATAACCAGTGACCGTTTTCAGACTTACAAGTGTTGCAACATTCCCGTAGTCATTTGATCAATATTCAGATGCTTGGCAACAAGTTCTTATTTATGACCGTTGCTATGTCCCCGGGGGGGGTGTCCTGTGATTCCCTTTTGCGACCTTCTGTCAAGCAACGTTAATGGGGAAGCCTGATTCGCTTAACAACCAGGTTGCTAACTTAACAACTGCACTGATTCGCTTAAGAACCGTGGCGAGAAAAGTTGTAAAGTGGAGCAAAACTCACTTTAAAAAAAATGCCTCGTGGAACAACAGAGAGGTTGGGCTCAGTCGTGGTCGTAAGCCGAGGACCACCTGTACCAAGTCAGATTTTGCACCCCAACAATACTACACTCAAGAAATGCTGGAAAGAGCCTGTCCGAATCAGTAAACGGAATAGATTGGTGTGTTTTTAATGGCAACGGAGTTCTAATTTGCATAATCCAACTGGTCTGGCAGCTCAATGAAGCCGAGCCATCCTGAAAGGCATTTGAACTTCTGGAATGTTCGTTAAGCCCCATGCAAACATTTTCAAGCATGGGAAAAAGGAAGGAAGTGCCTGCTCTTTGGGGGAAGAAAAAAGAGGAGGAGGGGGGAGGGAGAGGAGAGGAGAGGAGGAGAGGTGAGGAAGAAGAGAGGAGAGGAGTGGAGAGGAGAGGAGAATGGAGGAGAGAAGAGAGAGGAGAGGAGAGGAGAGGAGAGGAGAGAGGAGAGGAGGAGAGGAGAGGAGAGGAGAGAGAGAGAGGAGAGGAGAGAGAGGAGGAGAGAGGAGGAGAGGAAAATGGAGAAGAGGAAAGAGTGGAGTGGAGTGGAGTGGAGAGGAGTGGAGAGGAGAATGGAGGAGAGAAGAGAGAGGAGAGGAGAATGGAGAAGAGGAAGGAGTGGAGTGGAGTAGAGAGGAATGGAGTGGAGAGGAGAATGGACGAGAGAAGAGAGAGGAGAGGAAAATGGAGAAGAGGAAAGAGTGGAGTGGAGTGGAGTGGAGAATGGAGGAGAGAAGAGAGAGAGAGGAGAGGAGAGGAGAGGAGAGGAGAGGAGAGGAGAGGAGAGGAGAGGAGAGGAGAGGAGAGGAGAGGGAGAAATCCCAAATTTTAAGATTCCAGGGATTATCTAAGACATTTGATCTAACCAGAGTGGATCAGATGAAGAAGATGGGGTACCTAATTGGAGCTCATGGTTACTAACTGTGAGGACTGTTCACCACTTCGTCAAGGTCATGTCAGTGGGAAGGGGGTCTGTTACCTTCCCACCTGTAACTAGCAGCCCTCTTTTTGACTCATGCAAAGTGCAGTATACAGGTCCTCAATGGAAGGCAAATTGGTAGTAATTGTTTTTTGGGGGGAGTTTCAAGATCCTATTCTACTGTTGGAATGGCCTGGGAGTAGTCCAGACAACCCAACTGAAAATCTATGGAGCCGACTAAAGAAACTTATTAATCAGAAGCGACCCAGCAATAAAACCCAGTTAATAGAAGCCATCCTTCAATCTTGGTTTCACATTCTAACAGCTGCAGAACTCAAAGACTTGGTTCACTCCATGGGAAGACCTTGTAAGGCTGTAATTCATGCTAAAGGTTACCTAACTAAGTATTAACTGACATGGTGATCATTTTTTTTATATCTCGTTTTTTCTATGGTGATAATTTTTGTATATCTCCTTTTTTCTACGTGTTTCACTTTTCTTCTTTATACTGTAACTGCTACTCTAATAGCAAATCCTTCATAGAAGTTATTGCATTACATTCTTGATTAAATTACCTTTCCATTGATATGTAATTTTATGGTACCACTCCAAAAAAAGCGGTGTTATCAGCTAGTTTTAGAAAATACACTTTTCCCAAAAGGTTTCCACAATTTTGGCCATTACTGTACATCTTTGTTCCTGCGCTCTCCTACAGTTAGGAGAACAACGGGACAGGAAATATCACAACTGCACACAGCTTCCTCCAGACACACACCTGCGTGCTTGTTGCAACAAGTCTTCCTTCCTCTGAACCAACATTCGCTGCCTCTCGTCTGCCGACTTGGAGAAGCGGCTGCCTCTCACTTCGAAGTCCTCTGTCTGGGCTGCTTCTGCTTCCATCATTTCATTAAACTCCGCCGTGTCTTCCAGCCTTGATCTGAGTTCAAGAGGGATCCTTTCCGTCTGCCACGCAGGACAAAAAAAAAAGGGGGGGTGAGAAGAGAAACAAGGCCCATTTGCATTCATTCATTGATTAATTTCGGTCGATACATTTATTATGGCAATCGCCACAGAGCACGAAAGGAAGAAAATTGGCAATAGTAATAAAATGCACACAAAAGGAAAAGGGGGGGGGATCCTATCCTAAACGGTTGTAAATTTGGATATCCCTGACCTGAAGTAATTGATTCAGCCAATTCCCTACAGAGAAAACTATCTCTGTATAGATAGCAATAGCACTTACTTATATATACCGCTTCACAGTGCTTTATACCCCTCTCTAAGGGTTGTGGCCTGCCAGCAGAGCTGGTGGCAGACTCAGTGTCAGGTTCCGATGTCATCTCAAATAAATTGCATTCCCAAACGATTAATCTTTACTGAAATCTTCCATTTATTGAGTACGACAAATCTGGCCCCAACTTCGTCGTAGCCGATACTAACCCTCTGACCCCAAACCCTTCCTTTTCCGTTCCTCAATTCTCAGCGTCTCATTGGCCATCTTCCAAGTCAGTCTCCCCAGCTCCTGACTTCAACCCACAGGAATGTCCCCCCTCCCATCCCATCTCCTAGGGGATATTATCTACAGAGAAAATAAGTAGGTGAAAAGTCAAACCTCGTCTTCTCCTCTTAATGGCAGCATTAGAATGCTGACACTCAGACTGTGAGGATGTTTGGGGAGGAACATGGGCCAATCCTGGAGTCTGGGGAAGGCTCTGATGAGGGCTCTGCGTCGGAGGCAGAGAGGGGGCCAGGGCCGTCTTGATAGTTATCAGCTGCCTTCAGAGTGAGACATCAGTGAGGCAGATGAACAGCTGGAGCCTGTTCCCAGTGTGCGCATGCACAGAGTTGCCAGACGAAAGGAACAGCTAAGGAACAAGGGCCAACTCGGGAGTAAAGGCACAGGTGGATGGTGAATGGGCCCTCCAATAGGGAATAAAGAGGAGTGAAAGGGGAGTGGAGTTTGCAGGAGACAATTAGTTCGCTTAATTGGTTTGTGACTCTCCGAGACTCCTTGCCAGGCCAGATATTGGCCTGGCAGCTCTCCAAGCCAGAGAAGGTCTGTAACTGTAAATTCTCCCTTGAAAGACTTTGCTGGATGTGAATGAGAGGAATTCACAATAACTTAATAAAAAGGGGGTTTTGTCGGGACAAGGAGTCTGCTTCGTGCTCTGGGGAAGCCTCGGTCAGAACACTAAGTGGATTACAGAGTCAGCCTCTTGCCCCCAACAATCTGGGACCTCATTTTACCCACCTCGGAAGGATGGAAGGCTGAGTCAACCTTGAGCCAGTCAGGATCGAACTGCTGACAGTCGGCTGAGCTTGCAATACTGCATTCTAATCACTATGCCACCACAGCTCTTTATTATTTTATTTATTTATTTATTATATTTCTATAATATACTTATATATAATTAATATATATATAAATATAATATAATTATACCCTTCCTTTGTCACATTACCTCCATTTCCTCCTCAGCATCTTCTTGATCGGTATTCTGTCTTTCTACAGGACTGTTCAATGCTGGTCGGATACTGTCAGAACGCTGTGCATGTTTTTTTAAAAAAATTAAGAATTAACTGATACGGAAAATATTGAAACTTCCTTTTTTGTAAGCGCTTTAAATTGTATTATGGATCCTGCTGAAGCTCCCATTTCAAGGCCATGGGTCATACCGACTGATTATTTTTTTTTTAATTCAAATTTTATTAGCTTATCAGAATAGAAAACACAAAGAAAAATGAAAATAATAGGAATGTGGGGGAGGAAAAAGGGAAAGAAGAGGCAGTGTAGGGAAAAAGGAAAACAAAAACATTTGACTTCCAACTCTTTTCAGCAGAGTAATAAATGTTACACAGCCTCAAATTTTTGCTTTTACACAGTAATATATACTAGCCATTTCTATAAGAACAAACCTATTTAATCAGCAAAACCCCAAATCCGTTTCATTTTTTTTCCATCTCAAGCACAAACTCCAGAAGTGGTTTCCCAGTGAAAACAAAATTAGATATATACTTGACTTTAAATAAAGCATCTCTAATTTTTTCCTTGTTCTGGGAAGTAATACATATTTGTTTTTTCACTTATTAATCTTTATAAACTATAAAGTATAGTTTATAAAGATTAATAAGTCATTTATAACTCTAACCCTAACCCTCCTTCTTCCTCTATCACTATCTATCTATCTATCTATCTATCTATCTATCTATCTATCTATCTAGCATGTCGATAGATCTATCATCTCTCTATCTCTCTATCTATCATCTACCTGCCTGCCTGCCTGCCTGCCTGCCTGCCTGCCTGCCTGCCTATCTATCTATCTATCTATCTATCTATCTATCTATCTATCTATCTATCTATCATCTACCTCCCTATCTATCTATCTATCTATCTATCTATCTATCTATCTATCTATCTGTGTCTGTCTGTCTATCATCTACCTATCTATCTATCTATCTACTTATCTATAATCTATTTATCTATCTCTATCTTTGTCTATTATCTATATCTATCATCTGTATCTATCTATCATCTATCTATCATCTATATCTATCATCTATATCTATCATCTATCTATCTCTAGCATCTATATCTATCTATCTATTTATCTATCTATCATGTCTGTCTATCTATCTATCTATCTATTTATCTATCATGTCTGTTTGTCTGTCTGTCTGTCTGGCTGACTCAGGGCGGTGAACAGCGAAACGATAAAAATACATGTAATACAAACGTTAATAATAAAAAACCAATTAAAATATACTAAATATTCTGGTCCTAGATAATTCAAGACATCCCAGTTTAAAATAAAATCAAAAAGCAATATAAAGGGAAAGTTAGGCCAGGCCGGCCTGCTGAAACAGGAATGTTTTGAGGGCACGGCGGAAAGTGCGCAGATCCGGAATCTTCTGTATCTCTGGGGGGAGCTCGTTCCAGATGGTGGGTGCCCTCACAGAAAAGGCTCTCCCCCTGGGGGCTGCCAGTCGACATTGTTTGGCTGACGGCACCCTGAGAAGCCCCTCTCTATGGGAGCGTACTGGGCGGTGAGAGGCTATTGGTGGCAGAAGGCGGTCTCGTAAGTACCCCGGTCCTAAGCCATGGAGCGCTCTAAAGGTGGTAACTAAGACCTTGAAGCGCACCCGGAAGACCACCGGGAGCCAGTGCAGCTCGCGCAGGAGGGGAGCCACATGGGAGCGCCATGCTGCTCCCATAACTACCCGCGCGGCCGCATTCTGGACCAGCTGGAGCCTCCGGGTGCTCCTCAAGGGGAGCCCCATGTAGAGAGCATTACAGTAGTCCAGGCGTGAAGTGACGAGGGCATGAGTGACCGTTTTTAACGAGTCCCAATCCAGAAAGGGACCCAACTGGCGAATCAGGCGAACCTGATAAAAAGACCTCCCGGCCACAGCCGTCAAGTGTTCTTCTAAAGACAGCCGTGAGTCCAAGAGGATGCCTAAGTTGCGAACCCTCTCCGTGGGGGGCAATGACTCATCCCCAATAGTCAGTGATGGCACCAATTGACTATATCGGGATGTTGGAAACCACAGCCACTCGGTCTTGGATGGGTTGAGCCTGAGTCTGTTTTTCCCCATCCAGATCCGTACAGCCTCCAGGCACTGGGACATCACTTTAAGGGCATCATTGGGGTGGTCTGGGGTGGAGATGTATAGCTGAGTATCATCAGCATACTGATGATACTTCACCCCAAAACCATGGATGATCTCACCCAGCGGCTTCACATAAATGTTGAACAGAAGGGGTGAGAGAACCGACCCCTGTGGCACCCCACATACAAGGGGCCTCGGGGTCGACCTCTGCCCCCGTCAACACAGACTGCGACCGATCAGAGAGAAAGGAGGAGAACCACCGCAACACGGTGCCCCCCACCCCTAACTCTTCCAACCGGTGCAGCATGATATCATGGTCGATGGTATCAAAAGCTGCTGAGAGGTCTAATAGGACCAGGATAGAGGAGCAACCCCTGTCCCGGGCCCTCCAGAGATCATCTACCAATGCGACCAATGCCGTTTCCGTGCTGTATCCAGGCCTGAAGCCCAACTGGAACGGATCTAGATAAGCCAATTCATCCAAGTACTGAGGAAGCTGTCGCGCTACCACACTCTCAACAACCTTCGCAATGAAGCGAAGGTTGGAGACTGGATGGTAATTAGCCAACACTGCTGGGTCCAGGGAAGGCTTCTTGAGGAGAGGCCTTACCACCGCCTCCTTCAAGGCGGCAGGAAAGACACCCTCTTTCAAGGAAGCATTTATAATCCCCTGGAGCCAACCTCGTGTAACCTCCCGAGAGGCCAGCACCAGCCAGGAGGGACACGGGTCCAATAAACATGTGGCCGCGCTTAGTCTGCCCAGTATCTTGTCCACGTTTTCCGGAGTCACAGAATCAAACTCTTCCCAGGTAATATTCTCAAGACTTGCCTCCATCCTCCCTCCCGAATCTACCCAGTCAGGATCCAAATTTTCCCAAATCTGAGCGATTTTGTCATACAGATATTGTACAAAGTCCTCGGCTCTACCCTCCAAGGGGTCCTCCCGCGCTTCCTGGTGGAGCAGAGAGCGGGTCACCCTAAACAGGGCGGCCGGGCGATTATCTGATGACGCAATAAGAGCGGAAAAATAGTTACACTTTGCCGCTTTTATTGCCACCAGGTAGGTCTTAATATGAGACCTTACCAGTGTTCGGTCAGATTCAGAACGGCTGGCCCTCCAACTGCTCTCCAGGCGTCTTTTCCGGCGTTTCATCTCCCTCAGCTCCTCGGTGAACCAGGGAGCCAGGTGAGATCGACGCCGGGTCAGAGGCCGCAAAGGCACGACCCGGTCCAAAGCTCCAGCGGCCGCCCTATCCCAGACAGCCACTAGGTCTTCAGTCGAGCCGTGTGCCAGAGCCTCAGGAAATGGCCCAAGCTCCATCTGGAACCTATCCGGGTCCATCAGGCACCTGGGGCAGAACCACCTCATCGGTTCCGCCTCCCTGCGGCAGGGTGTGGCGATTCGAAGGTCAAAGCGAAGGAGGGAGTGATCTGACCATGACAAGGGCTCGATCGCTATATCTCCTATCTCGAGACCACTCAGCCACTGACCAGAGACAAACACCAGGTCCAGCGTGTTTCCCCCCGTGTGAGTAGGGCCATGAACTAATTGGGTCAGGTCCATGGCCGTCATGGAAGCCATGAACTCCTGAGCCACCTCAGACGCCTCACCGACGGATGGCAGGTTGAAGTCCCCCATGACCATAAGTCTAGGGGTATCAATCGCCACCGCGGCTATAACGTTGAGTAGTTCAGGCAAGGCCGCTGCCACGTGGCAGGGAGCCAGGTACGTAACCAGCAGGCCCATCTGCACCCCATGACCCCACTTCACAAGGAGGGACTCACATCCGGCCGTCTGAGGAACAGTGGCCTCCCTCGGACTAAGACCCTCTTTAATGATAACTGCCACCCCCCCTCCCCTTCCCTGTGACCTTGGCTGATGAAATGCCCGGAAACCGGATGGGCACATCTCCCCCCTCCTGGCCCAACCAGGTCTCCGTAATACCCACCAGGTCCGCTCCCCCCTCCTGAACAAGATCACAAATGAGGGGGGCTTTATTTACCACGGACCTGGCATTGCATAGCATCAGCCGAAGGCCCAGGGCCTGAGGGTCTGTGCCACCTGGGGAACGAGAAGAGCATTGGGGGCCGGAGCGTGCCACCGCTTGAAGACAGCGAGCGCGCACTCCCGCAACTTGATGTGGCCCCCTACTCCCGCCATATCGGCCCCTCCCACCTACAGTACTGATGTAATGTCTATCAACAGCACAAGCTCTAACCCTCTCCTTGGCCCCAGATTCTGCATCTCCTCCACCGTGCTCTTCAGATGGACCAAACCCTGTCCTTCGCGGGTTAATCCCTGAACCCATACAACCCACCCCACTCCCGGGAGGCCCCCCAGCCTCATTATTTACATTGGAAACCACCCTCCTCCCAGATCCCCTTAAAATAGAATTTGAAAAACTATCTAAAAAACCCCAAAGCTTCCGGTTCTTAGCATACCACCTCTCGGGGTTCCAAAACCCGTCCTTGAGGGCGGCCCTAGATAACTGGGAGGGCCAAACTTGCAAGAGGGGGGAATCTCGCAGTGCTAGGAGTTCTGTTATTGAATACATCGGAGGTGAGATAGAATTGTTTTAATCTGTCTGGGCCAAAATGATTTAATTTGATTTTATCTGGTTTTTAATTTTTTTGTATCTATGTATTTTATTGTTTGGCTGTTCACCGCCCTGAGTCCTTCGGGAGTAGGGCGGTATACAAATCAAATAAACTAAACTAACTAAACTAAACTTACCAAGTAGACCAGACAAGAAACCAGGCAAATTAATGCTACTTTATTGTAAGGCTACATTAATAGAAGCCTGGAAGTCTGAAAGTACTAATCTCCCTGTCTCTTTTAGAGCCTGAGAAACTGGCCAAGGTCCGTTCGGAGCCTCTTGCTCCATCCACTATCCAGCTGCGGGCTATGCCATCTGACCGTTTCCTAGGCAGCATCTCTTTGCCCCACCTCCTAACGTCTTTCCCACATGCCATTACATTATGTCACAACTCTACGGTAGCTTCTTACGTGGTTATTACACACCTCTATCAGCCAGTTAAACAAGTTAAAACAAGTAACACACATGGACGCATCAACACTTAAAGAGATCAATCCACAGAATCATCTTCCTTTGAAAAGAATATCTGGCAGTTATCTGATGGTTTTGTTTCCTGTGTCTTTTGGACAACAAATGTATTGCCTTAAAGCTTCAACATTATAAAATCTATTTTATGTCCTTGACAATGGGAAATATTCAGGGGAGAGGGTTTTTGGCAAGGCCTTCTCCACTGTAGAATAATCTGAAAAGTAATTTGCATGCTACTCCAAAAACCCAACCCTTTGTTCTTTTAATGAGAGCCAACAGCATTCAGAGTTGCTTAGGTGGAGTAGAAAAGACTCCACACAACTCATCCCAGGTTTGACAAAACTCTACCACACAAAACAACTCCAAATGGGTGGAGTAGACCACACAGGCTTTTAAAGGATTCCCGTGGGCTTCTGAACAACTCTTACAAAAGAAGTGGGAATTCACAGGGTGCAGTTTTAATCCAGCTAATTTTTCAAAATATCTATGGCGTAGAATGCACACAGTATTCCTGAATTTAATATATATTGTATTTTGAGAGGGAGAGAGAGAGAAGCGTGGATTAGATAGATAGGTAGATTAAATAGATGGGGGGGGTGATAGAGATGGATGATAGATACTAGATGGATGGATGGATGGGAAGAAAGGAAGAAGAAAAAGAAAGAGAAAGAAAGAAGGAAGGAAGGAAGGAAGGAAGGAAGGAAGGAAGGAAGGAAGGAAGAAGGGAGAGAGAGAGAGAGAGAGAGAGAGAGAGAAAGAAAGAAAGAAAGAAAGAAAGAAAGAAAGAAAGAAAGAAAGAAAGAAGGAAGTTAAGAGAGAAAGAGAGAAAAGAGTAGATTAGATGGATTAGATAAAGGTAAAGGTTCCCCTTGCACATATGTGCTAGTCGTTCCCGACTCTAAGGGGCGGTGCTCATCTCCGTTTCAAAGCCAAAGAGCCAGCACTGTCCGAAGACGTCTCCATGGTCATGTGGCCAGCATGACTCAACGCCAAAAGCGCACAGAACACTGTCACCTTCCCACCAAAGGTGGTCCCTATTTTTCTACTTGCATTTTTTACGTGCTTTCGAACTGCTAGGTTGGCAGAAGCTGGGACAAGGAACGGGAGCTCACCCCGTTACATGGCACTAGGGATTCGAACCGCTGAATGCCGACCTTTCATCAACAAGCTCAGCATCTTAGCCACTGAGCCACCGTGTCCCCTGGGATGGATTAGGTAGGTAGATTGGATGGATGGATGGATGGATGGATGGATGGATGGATGGATGGATGGAGAGAGAGAGAGATATACAGACAAAGAGACAGACAGATGATAGGGGACAGAGAAAGAGAGAGAGATGGATGAAAGAGATAGATGATAAATAGATGATAGATAGATAGATAGACAGACAGACAGACAGACAGACAGACAGACAGACAGATAGATAGATAGATAAGAGATAGAGATAGATAGATGATAGAGAAAGATAGATAGATAGATAGATAGATAGATAGATAGATAGATAGATAGATAGATAGATAGATGTTGATATTGATATTGATGGATGGGTGGATAGGTAGGTAGGTAGGTAGGTAGGTAGGCAGGCAGGTAGGTAGACAGACAGACGAGAGGGAGGGAAGAAGGGAGGGAGAACACAAGTATCTAGCCCAGTTCAGGGTCTATTATCTTGGACCCACCTGTGTTGGGAAAGGCACCTGGATGCGTCCCTCTAAAATATTGTCCGTTGTTATTTCTACCGAGCGGGTCAGTTGCAGGTCCTGGAGAATGAGGTGGTAAGGAACCTGGGGGAACATCTCCTGGATTTGATGGGCCTAGGAAAACCATGCCAAAATGCGTATTGCTCAGCAATTAAACCAGCTACAAAATCTCCAACCATCCAGATTGGCATATTTTTTTTAAAAAAGAAATAGAAATGTAAATTGAGCATATTAAAAAAAAAACACACACAGGGGAAACATGGGCACTTTTGGCCGAAGAAGACGCATGAATTTTGAGTGGTGGTCTGAGGCCTCTCTGAAACACAGCAAGGGCCTGGAGGAACAACCATGCATTACGTAAGATGGTAGTTCCTAGAAATATTTTCTCTATAGGTAGTCGACTTACAACAGTTCTGTTGTGGCCCGTCAGCGGCCTGTGCAGCTAGTAGCTGATTCTGACAGCGAGGAGGCTGGTGTGGTGCTGCGCCAGCAGCCTGTGCAGCTGGCACTCGAGTCGGACAGTGAGGAGGCTGGAGAAGATGTGGTGCCAGAGGCGGGGATTCAGCCAGGGCCTTCAGAACCTCCAGAAGCTCCCATAAGTGAAGAGGAAGAAGAGGAGGAGCCTCTTCTCAATGCACGAGCGTGCAGAGCTGCGAAAAGGCAGGAGTGGCTCCTCAGGAGGAGGTCTCCTCGAGAGCAAGGCTTGGGGCTAATTGGCCACTCCCTTAGCCTATTTAAGGAGGAACGCCGACTGAAGCAATTTGTAGGGAACAACTTCGTTCACTCTCCTTCGCGTCTGGATCTTAGTTCTCTGCAAATTGCTTCTGGGCTTTATGCCAACCATAGTAAGATTACGATTATTTATTCTTTGGATTCTTGTAGACTGTTAAGAAAGTTAATTATCAGCCTTTGTTTGAAAAAGACTTATTTAATTTAGTAAACTAAGGTTTGTACAGACTTTATGTGTGCTGCGTTCTTTGGGTCCATAGCTGGGGCAGAACAAGTTTGTTTAGTGACCGTTCAAGGTTACAACGGCACTGGAAAAAATGACTGATGACATTTCTCTTCACCCTTATGACCGTAGCCACATCACTACAATCGTGTGTTCATACTTATGACGGTTGCAGTGTCCCGGGGTCATGTGATCAACTTCTGTGACAAGCAAAGTCAATGGGGAAGCCAGATTCACTTAACAACCAATTGCTAACTTAACAACTGCACTGATTCACTTAACGACTGTGCCAAGAAAGATTGCAAAATGGGGCAAAACTGTCTCATTTAGCAACAGAAATGTTGGCCTCAATTGCGGTCGTTAAGTCCAGGACTACCTGTATTTGGCCCAATATCAAGAGCCTTGGTACTACAGTGGTTTAAAGCACCCTGTTATTAACACAGCTGCCTGCAATTTACTGCTGGTTCGAATCTCTCCAAGGCTCAAGGTTGACTCAGCCTTCCATCCTTTCTAAGGTAGGTTAAATGAGGACCCAGTTTGTGGGGGCAATAAGCTGACTTTGTATAAATATACAAAAGTATGAAGGCTATTGCTTAGCGCACTGTAAGCCGCCCTGAGTCTCCGGAGAAGGGCGGCATATAAATCAAATTAAAAAAAAAAAAAATATTTCTCAATCTCAGCCACTTTCATGTCTGTGGACTACAACTCCCAGAATTCCCACAGCCAGGAGGCAAATCATTTGCTGCCAATCATTTATTCTACAGCAGTGTGTCAAGATTGAAAAGATTTACTTCTTCTGAGCTTCTATCGCTTTTCATCTTGCCAGGAGGAGGGAGGGGAGAAAATGGAATGCTAAGCTTTCATCTTTGGACTGTGAGAACCAAGGTCACTGCTGTAGGTGTTAGACAAAGACATGACCGTTCCCATAACAAAAGGAAATCTTAAAATTGGACTGTGTGAACACTCAGGGATGGAGAGAAAGGGAATCTATTGTTTAACTAAGTGAGCTTTTGCACGGAAAAACCAGAGTTGGTTTTGCTTCTGCAGTTCTGAGATGGTGTATCCAATAAAGTTATATTTTTGGGAATTCAAAGATCCCGAGGGTGTTTACTTCTTTTGGGTTCACTACTTGGGACTGTTGACACAGTAGACTGTAGTTTGTAAATGTTTATGCTATAAGAGAGGGTTTGGTTAAGCTTTGCAGCCCCCCAAAACGGATGATGCTACCGAAATCATTTCTTTACACCAACAACACGTCCAAAATATAAACTGGGGAGGCTCACCATGGCATTGAGCTGAGAGTTGCTGGCCTGAGCGATCCCAAGGAGGTTGGTGGTGTGCATCACCTCGACCGAAAAGCTCGGAAGCCAGCTAGCGATACGAGACCCTGGAGGAGAGAAATCGGAAGATCTCTGAGGGACCCTTCCCATTCATTGTCCTATGTCCGTGATGGCGAACCTGTGGCACGCAGAGCCATATCTATGGGCACGCGAGCATTGCCCTAGCTCAGCTCCAGCGCACATGAATGTGGCAGCCAGCTAATTTTCTGGCCTTCCGGGCCCACCGGAAGTCAGGAAATGGGCCATTTCCAGCCTCTGGAGGGCCTCCGGGGGGCTGGGGAAGGCCGTTTTCGCCCTCCCCAGGCTCCCAAAAAGCCTCTGGAGCCTGGGGAGGGCAAAAAACAGGCCTACTGGGCCCACCGTGCCAGCGCGTGCCAAAAGCGTGGGGGGGTTGCACACGCAGGCGCGGGGCGCATTGAATTATGGGTGTGGGCACGTGTGCACATGACAGACCTCCCCCCCCCGCACTCCCCCTGCTTTTGGCACGCGATGGCAAAAAGGTTAGCTATCACTGACCTATGTTTTCCACATAACTTCATGTATGGAGGGCCAACATTTATTAAGGTAAAGCCCAGTTGACGTTCAAGAAATTTAACGTAAAACAAACGGTTGTTCCCAACTCTATTGAGCTTCAGAAAGTCTGTCATGGTCTCACCGTCTCCCCAGTATTACAGGTATGAATCATGAGAATACTTATATCATAAATGGCCCTGTCCTCTGGAATATTCTCTCGTCACAGGTGAGATCCCACCCCTCCCTCCCCCAGCCTTCCAGAAGAATCTGGCTCTTCCGCTTGGCCTGGGCCCCTGACGGGGTCCCACTACATTAGGGCTGGCTGACGGAAGAGAGAAATTTCTCAGGCACTCAGGCTGCTGCCTGTCATCTTGGTTTTTAATTTTAATTTTTAGGTTTTTATTGTGATTTTGTTTTTAAATAAAGTTACATCCGAAGCCACCTTATTAGTAAGATGCAAAATTCGAGGGAGGGAGGGAGGGAGGGAGGGAGGAAGGAAGGAATAGTGGGAGGGAGGGGGAAAAGATGGATGAATGGAAAAGAGAAGTAGGGAAAAAGGATGGAGGGAGGGAGGGAGGGAGGAAGAAAGGAAGGAGAGGAAATAGTGGGAGGGAAGGAAAAAAGATGGATGAATGGAAAAAGAGAAGTAGGGAAAAAGGATGGGTGGATGGAAAAAGGGAGGGAGGGAGGGAGGGAGGGAGGGAGGGAGGGAGGAAGGAAGGAAGGAAGGAAGGAAGGAAGGAAGGAAGGAAGGAAGGAAGGAAGGCAGGCAGGCAGGATGGCAGGCAGGCAGGCAGGCAGGCAGGCAGGCAGGCAGCAGGAAGGAAGGAAGGAAGGAAGGAAGGAAGGAAGGAAGGAAGGAAGGAAGGATGGATATTTGTAGCTCAGGATTGAGATGAGGGGTCCTTGGTGCTCTCAGAGATTGGTTGTTTTTCTTGTAGACCTTTCAGATGTTTCATTACTCAAATTGAACTGATGAGATTACCTCGTTTGGGGAAAGAAATGTCTACAAGAAAACAGCCAAGCTCAAAGAGCACCAAGGACTCCTCAAATAAATAAATAAATAAATCGCATGGACCAAATATTTGTACGTCAATTCCCCACAACTCTTCATCAGACGTAAAGAGAGCAGGACCAGGCAAGTTGCTGAATCTTAATAGCGCAGATATTCCGGGCCACTGAAGATGCTTGACTTGAACTCACCATCAAAGTGGAAGAAGTGATTGTGCTGGTTGAGATGAGGTCTTCCTTCGGCTGCTGCCACAGGGGGCAAGTTTTCATCCAGGTTCTCTCTTGGGTGATCCTCTGGAGCTTGCTGGTTGTCCGCAATATTCAGTGACATCCTACAGGTCGGGCAGGAGGTGTCTTGCTCGAGCCAGGAGCGCAGGCATGAGCTAAGAATAAAGCGAGAAATTTATATGGATTTTTATGAGTAAAATGAGAACCCAGATTGTTAGGGCAAGAGGCTGACTCTGTAAACCGCTTAGACAGGGCTGGAAAGCACTACGAAGCGGTATATAAATCTAAGTGCTATTGCCCTTCCTCCCTCCCTTCTTTCCTTCCTTCCATCCATCCATCCATCCATAGTTTACAGAGGTTAGAATGCAATATTGCAGGCTGACTCTGCCCACTGCCAGAAGTTCAATCCTGACCAGCTCAAGGTTGACTCAACCTTCCATCCTTCTGAGGTCAGTAAAATGAGGGCCCAGATTGTTGGGAGAAATAGACTGACTCTGTAAACCACTTAGAGAAGGCTTTAAAGCACTCTGAAGCTGTATATAAGTCTAAGTACTATTGCTATTGCCCTTCCTTCCTTCCTTCCTTCCTCCTTCCTTCCTTCCTTCCTTCCTTCCTTCCTTCCTTCCTTCCTTCCTCCTCCCTCCCTCCCTCCCTCCCATCCATCCATCCATCCATCCATCCATCCATCCATCCAATATTGCAGGCTGACTCTGCCCAATGCCAGCAGTTCGATCCTGACCGGCTCAAGATTGACTCAGCCTTCCATCCTTCCGAGCTGGGTAAAATGAGGACCCAGATTGTTGGAGGCAAAAGGATGACTCTGTAAACCGCTTAGACAGGGCTGTAAAACACTGTGAAGTGGTATATAAGTCTGTGCTATTGCTATTGCTCTTCCTTCCTTCCTTCCTTCCTTCCTTTTTCCTTCCTTCCATCCATCCATCCATCCATCCATCCATCCATCCATCCATCCATCCATGACATGCAGTGGTTAGAATGCAGCATTGCAGGCCAAATGATAAAGCAACATATAGATTTAAAACCAGAAATATTTTTGTTAGGTATACCAGAAAACTATAACAAAGGGAATATGTATTTAATATTACATGTGTTGACAGCAGAGAGAATTGTATTTGCACAATATTGGAGGAATGAGGATACTCCTACAGATGAGAAGATAATTGAAAAGATATTAGACTATGCAGAGATGGATAGATCGACGCTAAAAATAAAGGACAAGGAAGAAACAGAATACTTCCTAACATGGGATGCGTTTTACCAGCGGTTAGATAACAGAAGTAGAAATTAGAAGATAAAAGATTGTTACTATGTACAATAATGAATGATTATTATTATATAAAAATAAAAAAATACAATTATTATTGTAATTATTATTATTAATATTGGATTGTATAAATGTCCAATATTAGACAATGCGATGTTCACTAAGCACGTATGTTGATTAAAATTAAAAAAAAATAAAAAATATGAAAATATAAAAGAAGAGTTGGACTTGGACCCTTTGTGGGAACGTAACAACTCTAGGCTCATGACTTGTTTAACTCCACCCTCAGCTCTGCCTATTCTTCTCCTACATCACGGGTGTCAACTCAAGGCCCGGGGGCCGAATCCAGCCCACAGGGTGCTTAGATCTGGCTCGCGGAGCTGCCTGGAAACAGTGTCTCTGCCAGCGAAAACGGAGCTCGGGAGACCCGCGGGTGGCCCTTCCAAGCTGTTTTCGCTGACAGACGGTTGCAGGAGACGGTTGCAGCCAAAAACAGAGCTCGGGAGCCCCTTTTCGCTGGCAGAAGCGCTCGGGCCACCACAGGTGCCCCCGACACGAGTGAGGGTGAGCTGGCCACACCCACCCTGGCAATGCCCCCACCACCCGCCCCCCAAGGTCAAACACAACCCTGATGCGGCCCTCAGTGAAATCGAGTTTGACCCCCCCTTGTCCTACATTAGGTTCATCTCCCAAGGAAAGAAATCATTCCTTTCAAAGTACTTGGAAAAACAAGGCTGAAGGGGTGGAGCCAGGCTTCTCAAGGGAACGCAAACGCTGGCAAGTAGAAGCTAATTATCTTATTAGATCCTGCTTAAAACACTGGCAAATATTTATGGCGCAGCTTGCAATGAATGACAACAAAGTGGCCTTGAGACCAGAATGGGAAAAGCAGGAGAAGAATCCATCAAAATCGCACACTCTTGCTGACTTCAAACCTTTAGGTTGGGTTTACACAACGCACGGGAATGGCAATTTTGGCCAAGTCACACACAAAACCTTTGCAGAAACTCAAGACTTTCTCTGTTGACGGGAGACCCGTTAAAATACATTATTAAGTGGCCAAATCTCAGCTCAATGTTCCTGCTCAAACTTTCAGAATAGTTCAGATTAAAAACAAGAAAACTTTGCAACATTTCACTCCAGGATACCAACATCCTGTAAGATTTTAGTTGAGAATATGGAAACCTTCCAAGGTTTGGAGATGAGAATGAAAGTACATATTACAATAAATGATTTTGGATGTATGCATGGATAGATAGATAGATAGATAGATAGATAGATAGATAGATAGATAGATGATAGAGAGAGAAATAGATAGGTAGGTAGGTAGATGATAGAGAGAGTAATAGATGGATGGATGGATGGATGGATGGATGGATGGATGGATGGATGGATGGATGGATAGATAGAGATTGATATTGATTGATTGATAGATAGATAGATAGATAGATAGATAGATAGATAGATAGATAGATAGATGAGAGAGAGGGGGGGGTAGATAGAAATAGACGATAATTGATCTTATGACCACATCAAAATAATAAAATAAAATAAAATAAAATAATGAAATGAAGTGAAGTGAAATAATAATAAAATACCGTAAAATAAAATAAAATAATAAAATAAAATAATAATAAAATAACAAAACAAAACAAAACAAAACAAAACAAAACAAACAAATAAAATAAAATAAAATACAGGATCTAACTCCAGGGCAAAACACATAAAAGAAAATACAGTAACAAAAGTACGTGGTAAATACAAAGAAATAACATTCAGATAAATACCTCACTTTTACAAGGATACCCCAATCTGATTTTGGAGGTCTCTAGGGAAACTGGCGGCATCATGCAAAACTGATTCATTTATATTCAGTGCACACCGTTAAATTTATCAAGATGGACAGCAGTTCACAGCAATCCAATAAAATGTCCATACAGGCAGAGCTCGACATACGGCCATAACGGAGCCTACTGTCCCCCCAGGGCTTACTTATGGAAGAGGTGGCCGCAAGGGAGCTTCCGGGCAGCCTGCATGGAATCCCAGCAAATGGCACAGTCATCGTTGTTGGAGGCCAATTCTTCAGGAGTTGCCACTGCAAACCTAGGAAAAGCCAAGAGAGACGAGACACCAAGGTGAGCTAGATTATCAATTCAGGAACCCATAACTGCAGGTAGTTCTCGACCACAATTGGGAAAAGAATATCCCTTGCTACGCAAGGCAGTTGTTAAGCGAATTACACCTGATCATATCGCCATTTTTTGCCACGGTTAAGCAAATCACTGCAGACGTTAAGTGGATCGTACAGTCATTAAACGAACCCAGCTTCCCCCATGGACTTTGCTTGTCGAAAAGCTGGCTAGGAAGGTTGAAAATGGCGATCAAAAGACCCCAGGATGCTACAATCTGGCTTGTAAACACCGGCCAGTTGCCATGAGCCCAAATTTTGATCACACGAACATGGGGATGCTGCGACGGTCACAAGTGCCCTTGTCACCTCTCGCCTGGACTATTGCAACGCTCTCTACATGGGGCTCCCCTTGAGGAGCACCCGGAGGCTCCAACTGGCGCAGAGTGCGGCCGCGCGGGTGGTAATGGGAGCGACATGGCGTTCCCATGTAACACCTCTCCTGCGCGAGCTGCACTGGCTCCCGGTGGTCTTCCGGGTGCGCTTCAAGGTTTTGGTTACCACCTTTAAAGCGCTCCATGGCTTAGGACCCGGGTACTTGCGGGACCGCCTACTACCACCAATAGCCTCCCACCGGCCGGTACGCTCCCATAGAGAGGGGCTCCTCCGGGTGCCGTCAGCCAAACAATGCCGGCTGGCGGCCCCCAGGGGGAGAGCCTTCTCTGTGGGGGCACCTACTATCTGGAACGAGCTCCCCCCAGAGATACGGAGGATCCCGGATCTGCGCACCTTCCGCCGCGCCTTAAAGACCTTACTATTTCACCAGGCCGGCCTGGCCTAATTTTCCCCCCCTTTTATAAAAGATTTTTAAAATTTTAAATATTTTTTAGTATTTATATATTCAATTTTAAATTGGTTTTAAAAGTTTGGGGTTTTAAATCTGTCGGGGCCAAAATTATTTAATTTGATTTTATTCTATTTTTTAAATTTTGTATTGTATGTGTTTTTATTGTTTGGCTGTGCACCGCCCTGAGTCCTTCGGGAGTAGGGCGGTATAGAAATCTAATAAATAATAATAATAATAAATAATAAAGTGTGGGGACTGAGTCGAAGTCCATTTTTTTCAGTGCCTTTGAACGTAACTTTGAACGGTCACTAAATGAATGGCTGTAAGTCAAGGCCTACCTGTAATTCACTAAATAAAGGCATAGTGGACAAACCACGCTAAAACCATGTTCTAAAGAGGAATTATTGAGCCTTCATTTGTATTTTTATAACTGCCTGGTTTGGCACAGGAACCAAACAAGACGGGTACAGTCTTCAAGGGATAGTTAAAGTAAAGGTAAAGGTTCCCCTCGCACATATGTGCTAGTCGTTCCCTGACTCTAGGGGGAGTCTAAAAGGTTCGCTATCACTGATCTATAGCATCATCCTGAGGGTAGGAGTTGAAACAATTTATGTCCAGGATGTGAGGGGTCTGTAAATATTTTCTCAGCCCTCTTTCTGACCCGTGTAGTACACAGGTCCTCAATGGAAGGCAGCCTAGTCGCAATTCTTTTTTCTGCAGTCCTAACTATCCCTTCAGACACAGTGGTTCAGTGGCTAAGATGCTGAGCTTGTCGATCGAAAGGTCAGCAGTTCAGCGGTTCAAATCCCTAGTGCCACGTAACGGGGTGAGCTCCCGTTCCTTGTCCCAGCTTCTGCCAACCTAGCAGTTCGAAAAGCAGGTAAAAAAAATGAAAGTAGAAAAATAGGGACCACCTTTGGTGGGAAGGGAACAGTGTTCCGTGCGCCTTTGGCATTGAGTCATGCCGGCCACATGACCACGGAGACGTCTTCAGACAGCGCTGGCTCTTCGGCTTTGAAACGGAGATGAGCACCATCCCCTAGAGTCGGG
This sequence comes from Pantherophis guttatus, assembly GCF_029531705.1. The sequence goes on from NW_026844073.1 coordinate 6,206,168, forward strand.
AACGACTAGCACATACATGCGAGGGGAACCTTTACCTTTACCTTATTGGTATCTTATGATTGATCACTTTGTTGCTTGTATGCCCACTGAGAGCTTATGCACCAGAGACAAATTCCTTGTGTCTCTAATCACCCTCGGACAATAAAGAATATTGTATTGTGTTGTAATTATTTTGCAGTTATGGTGAAGGTCACCCCAATTCCCCCAAAGAGCATAAGTATGAGACACATGTGGGGGGGGTCATTGTTTCTTGGTCTAGAATTAAAGGAAGAAGCTCACCTGGCTTCCATGTTTCCAACCACCCGCAGGTAATTCTTATGGCGCCGCAGCCTGCGCTGAACTTCATGGAACAGGTAACGCAGCTGCATGAAGATCACCAGACTGGCCATCGACAGCCAAATGTTGCCAAACAGCTTCCAAATATATTTTTTCCCAAGAAGAGCAGGAAAGCAAATCACCGTTGCGAGAGAAAGAACACAAATAAAGAAAAGAGAATTATTTCACGAGGCCAGGCCAAACCTTCTTCAACAAAGCGTTTATCCTATTCAGGACACAGATACTTTTAAGGGAACTTTTGATTCCCACAAATGGACAAATGGTTGCAGAAGCTGACGGAGTTAGCAGAGATGGCTAAATTGACTTTTTCTGATTAAAGAAAAGAACACCAATACTTTTGTTTCTACTGGGAAACCGCTTCTGGACTTTGTACTTGAGGTGCGGTGGAAAAAATGCATCTTTAATTTTGGGTTTTACCGATTAGATAGATTTGTTGTTATAGAAACGGCTACTTTATACTATTATGTAAAAGTAAAAAGTTGAGATTTGGTGTTATCTTATTCTACTGCACCAAAGGGAGTCTTTCTTTTTTTTTCTCTTTTCCCTGCACTTTTCCCTCCCCCTCGGCCTCTCCTGTTTTTCCTCCTATTTTCTTTTGTATTTTTGTATTTTATATTACAGATTAATTTTAGAAAAGGACACAATTCTCAGCTGGAACCTGCAACATGCAGTCCAAAACTTTCAAGAAATTTTTTTTTTTTTTTGCTTTCGAGCCTTAACAGATATAAACTGCTTGTGGATTCTCTTTCAGATTATTATTTTCAAAGCAACATAAAGGAAGCCCTACTACTTGCAGTGTATGGCCACCATTGAGCCCCAATTTTCCATTGCTAAGTGAGACATCTGTTAAGTGAATCAAATCAACTCGCGATGGCCAATGCGCCGTGGCCAACTTAACCATGGCCAACTCGCTGCCTGACAATTCAACAATTCAATTTAATTAAGCTGCTGATGCAGTTCTACAGAGGAATTATTGAGTCTGTCATCTGCACCTCTGTAACTGTCTGGTTTGGTTCTGCGACCAACAAGACAAGACTCAGACTTCAGAGGATAATTAGAACTGCAGAAAAAACAATGGCTACCAAGCTGCCTTCCATTGAGGACTTGTATACTGCACGAGTCAAAAAGAGGGCTGTGAAAATATTGACAGATCCCTCGCATAAACTGCTTCAACTCCTACCCTCAAAACGACGCTATAGAGCATTGCACACCAAAACAACTAGATACAAGAACACGTTTTTCCCAAATGCCATCACTCTGCTAAACAAATAATTCCCTCAACACTGTCAAACTATTAAGGCTGCACTACTATTAATCTTCTCACCGTTCCTATCATCCATCTCCTCCCACTTATGACTGTATGACTGTAACTTGTTGCTGTATCCTTACGATTATATTGTTTCCTAGTATGATTTGACTGCTTATTTGTACCCTATGACTATCATTAAGCATTGTACCTTATGATTCCTGACGAATGTATCTTTTCTTTTTATGTACGCTGAGAGCATATGCACCAAAGACAAATTCCTTGTGTGTCCAATCACACTTGGCCAATAAAGAATTCTATTCTATTCTATTCTATTCTATTCTATTCTATTCTATTCTATTCCATTCCATTCCATTCCATTCCATTCCATTCTTTCTGTTCTCTACTGTATTCTACTGTACTCTACTCTACTGTACTCTACTCTACTCTACTCTAGTCTAGTCTATTCTTATTATTTGAAATAACTAAAATATTATTCTAATACTTGTCATTCACATTTCATTTTCTCCCTCCTTCGGCATCCTTTCTTTAATGATTCTGCTGCACTATTTCTTCTATACGAGTGTAACTTTCGTCCCTCGGAGAGTTGGCTGCAGCGAGTTGGCCGTAGCTAGCTGTCACACACCTGCCCAACATGGGGACTCACAAAACAATTTATTAAACCTTTATACCAGCATGTGAATGTGATGCATCAAATCCAGGGACAGCAGCATCAGCTCCATGATGAAATCGGTGTAATAAACATAGGTGCCTTTGCTCTCCCAGGTGCCTTCGTGATTCAGATCCCAGAGATGAATGATGTAACTGGGTGAAAGGAGAGAAAGAAATCCTGCCTTGATTTCCCCTGCCAGTTCTATGGGGAAGAGAGCAGCAGCAAAAGTTTTACTGCTAACAGGTGCTAATGTCCATAAAAGGAGGAGATTTGTAGCACGGGGTTGAAATGAGGGGCCCTTGGTGCTTTCTGGACTGGGTTAGTTTCTTGTAGACGTTTCATGACCCAACTAGTTAACATCATCAGGGCTAGAAGGGAATGGGATTTGTAGACAGCAGGAGGAGGAGGGGGCAGGAGGAGGAGAAGGAGAAGGAGAAGGAGAAGGAGGAAAAGGAGGAGGAGGAAAAGGAGGAGGAGGAGGAGGAGGAGGAGAAGGAGGTTGCAGAAAAAAATGCTTTGAAAAGCCTCTGACGATCCCAGCTGAGCCGCGTGATCATCAGAGGCTTTTTTTTTTATTTTTAAAAGCATTTTTTCATTGGAAGAGGTTGTAGAAAAAATGCTTTTAAAAGTTAAAAAAAAAGCCTCTGATGATCGCGCAGCTCAGCTGGGCATGGTGGGGGGGAGGGCAGGGATTTTTGCCTCCGAACCACCCGCCACCATCGCTACCGGATCGGGCGATCCGGTCTGAACCAGGAGCATTTCACCCCTGCACTGAACCAGAGCTGAAGAAGCTTCCTGGATGAGAAGCGAAACGTCTTCAAAGAAAAACCAGAAAGTCCAGTTGCCTCTTGAAAAAAAAGCACTTTTGGGACACTGAACCAGCGTTTCCCAATCTTAGCAATTTTAAGATATATGGGCTTCAACTCCCACAATTCCCCAGCCATCATGCTGAATGCCATTTTAATCATATTTTTCGTGTTTTATGTTTGAATGACTCCCTTCTACATTGCGAAACTCACTTTTACTGCATTTCTGGAAGGTGTTGAGAATTACCCGCAAGCTCACAAAGGCAAAAGTCAACCAACACAAAAGAACACCACCACAAAATAACCACCTTCATCCTTAGGCCAGATGAATGACAACCTGACCTTGCGGTCACACCCATTTTGTTAAGGAAATCCTACACAACCTGTTCAACGTGGATATCGCGCTTACCGTAAAATCACATGCACGGTTCTTACGGTGACCAGCAGGGACTGCAAAGGGACAAAAGAATGCGACAATCATTCTCTGAAGCTGGAGCGGTTGCCACAAAAACAAGTAAACAGCTTTTCCAGTCCTACGAGTTTAAATATCCTTTCTGCATTCCGCAATTGGCAATGGCCAAGATCAGAAAAAGATTAAGTTACAGAAACTATAGATCTGTCTGATCTCCGACACTTGCAGGGTTTTGTAGGTTTTTTGCACACACATACACACACACAAAAACATCAAAATATCAGAGTAGCTTTGCTTTGTAAGATACAAACTTTGGAAAATATTTTTACAAAAATGAGTAAAATCTATTTATACCTCACAGGAAGCACAAATAGAACTAACAAGGCCCTGTGAGATATGAAAGTTGTTGTTGTTAGTTGCGAAGTCGTGTCCGACCCATCGCGACCCCATGGACAAGGTTCCTCCAGGCCTTCCTGTCCTCTACCTTCCCCCGGAGACCATTTAAGTTCACGCCTACTGCTTCAGTGACTCCATCCAGCCACCTCGTTCTCTGTCGTCCCCTTCTTCTTTTGGCCTCAATCGTTCCCAGCATTAGGCTCTTCTCCAGTGAGTCCTTCCTTCTCATTAGGTGGCCAAAATATTTGAGTTTCCTCTTCAGGATCTGGCCTTCTAAAGAGCAGTCAGGGTTGATCTCCTCTAGGACTGACCGGTTTTGATCATGTGAGCATGGGGATGCTGCCATGGTCGTACGTGTGAAACTTGGTCATAAGTCACTTTTTTTTCAGTCACGCTGTAACTTTGAATGGTCACTAAGTGAAACTGTTATAAGTTAAGAACTACCTGTACTAATTCAGATTTTATTAGTTTACACAGTAGGACAGTTTGCAGAATTTTGTTTTTAATTCAGTGTCTTTGAGAGAGAAACCTAACGCTGAATCTATGGACAATTTACAAGAGGAAAGTAAAAAGGACGAGTAATATGTAACAGAAAATATTATTAAGTATTAATCATATTAAGTTAACTTGAAAGAGGAAACTGAATATTTTTAACTCTGCTAAACAGGAAAAGCTTGCAAATCCTATGAAGGACAGGCTCAAAATGCAAACTAAAGAACTACAGGTAGACCTCGACTTACGACCACAATTGAGGTCCCAAAATTTCTGTTGCTAAGCAAGACATGTGTTAAATTAACCTTGCCCCGTTCTGCCATCTTCCTTGCCAGAGTTGTTCAGTGAATCACCGCAGTTGTTAAATTAGTAACACAGTTGTTAAGTGAATCTTTCTTCCCCATTCGACTTTGCTGGTCAGGAGGTCGCAAAAGGGGATCACAGTGACCCTGGGGACACTGCGACCGTCGTAAATATGAGCCAGTTGCCAAGCGTCTGAATTGTGACCATGTGACCGTGGAGATGCTGCAATGGTCGTTAAGTGTGAAAAAAGTCGTAAGTTTATTTTTTTTCAGTGCCGTCGTAACTCTGAACAGTCATGAAAGGAAATGTTGTAAGTCGAGAACTACCTGTATATTTTTTTTAAAAAAACCTTTAAAAAAATAAAGACAGATTACGTTTAATGAAGGGCCGTTCAGAACAATCCATTGCTACTTAGGATCTCTGCCATGACTATCCTCATGCCAAAAAAAGAGAGCTGGGGGTCATCACAATGACACACCAGACACAAGAAAGGAATGTGATGTCACTGCAAAAAGACGCAGGTATTTAATGGGTCCCGTCAAACAAGCCAAGGGGCTAAAATAGACAAGGTCTCCAGGAACTTGCTAAAGCTTAGCTGCATAACCAACTTCCAGGAACACAAAGAGCTGGAAATTGTAAATCAGATGCAGACAATCCCAATTATTTATAGATTTTTTTGATAGGTGCCAAATAAAGAATCGAAGGACTATGTGGTTTCTACGTTTCCATGTAGATTCTAAGCAGTGCAAGTTTGATTCGGCCTTCCATCCTTCCGAGGTGGGTAAAATGAGGACCCAGATTGTTGAGGGCCAGAGGCTGACTCTGTAAAACCGCTTAGAGAGGGCTGTAAAAACACTGTGAAGTGGAATATAAGTCTAAGAGCTATTGCCCTTCCTTCCTTCCATCCATCTATCCATCCATCCATCCATCCATCCATCCATCCAATATTGCAGGCTGACTCTGCCCACTGCCAGCAGTTCGATCCTGACCAGCTCCAGGTTGACTCAGCCTTCCATCCTTCCGAGGTGGGTAAAATGAGGACCCAGATTGTTGGGGGCCAGAGGCTGACTCTGTAAACCGTTTAGAGAGGGCTGTGAAGCTGTATATAAGTCTAAGTGCAATTGCTATTGCCCTTCCTTCCTTTCTTCCTTCCTCCCTCCCTCCCTCCTTCTCTCCCTTCCCTTCCCTATCCATCCATCCATCCATGGTTTGCAATGGCTAGAATGCGGTATTGCAGGCTAACTCTGCCCACTGCCAGGCGTTTGACCCTGACCAGCTCAAGGTTGCCTCGGCCTTCCATCTTTCCAAGGTGGGTAAAATAAGGATCCAGATTGTTGGGGGCAAGAGGCTGGCTCTGTAACCCGTTTAGAGAGGTCTATAAAGCACTGCGAAGCTGTATATAAGTCTAAGGGCTATTGCAATTACTAGTTTGTAGAAAGGGAGGCCAAGTTAATAGCCTATAAATCTGTTGAAACCTTTTAACCTTTGTAGTAGGCCAAATATGGGAGCTATGCCGGTACCGAGCTTCGGGTATCAATTTAATTTATAATTACGTAATTATAAGGATGAGAGTTGAAACTTTGAAGCGTATGCCTCCTGTGCTTACCCGTGAGAGGCTGGGAGGGGAATGTTCCTAGCTCGCAAATGCTGTAATCTTGAACTGATTATATAAACAGCATTAAGACAGGCAGACCAATCTGTTCTTGAAAAGAAGCTACGTCTTCCAATGATTCCAATCCAGCTTGTTTGAGCTTTGCTCCATAGACCGTGACTTGCTCAGTAGACCGAGTGTTGAATCCAGCAGAAAATCACTCAAGCATTGAGCAAAAGAGTAATAGCAAGAGCAATCACACTTAAGACTTATATACCGCTTCACGGTGCTTCTACGCCCTCTCTAAGCAGTTTACAGAGTCAGCTTCTTGCCCCCAATAATCTGGATCCTCATTTTACCAACTCGGAAGGATGGAAGGCTGAGTCAACCTTGAGCCGGTCAGGATTGAACTGCTAGCAGTGGGCAGAGTTAACCTGCAATACTGGATGGATGGATGGATGGATGGATGGATGGATGGATGGATGGATGGAAGGAAGGAAGGAAGGGCAAAAGCAATAGCCCCTAGACTTATATACCACTTCACAGTGCTTTCCAGCCCTCTCTAAGCGGTTTACAGAGTCAGCCTCTTGCCCCCAACAATCTGGGTCCTTGTTTTACCAACCTCGGAAGGATGGAAGGCTGAGTTAACCTTGCGCCAGCGACATTTCCAACATTTAGCAGACATATTCTTAAACATTTTTGCTAGTTTTGGCGGTGGCAAATGACACCTATAGAACATTTTATACAGGTTTTCCTTACAATAGCCGCCCAGAGTCCCTTGAGAGTTGGGCGGCATAGAAATGCGACAAAACAAATAAATAAATAAATAAATTAGTTGCCATTGTCAATTTGTAATTTCTATCCTGCATAAATATTTTTTTTTTTAAATATAGAGGAATGGAACTCAACAGGGGGGGGAAAAAATGAAGCTCGATAAACCAGAAAGCCTAAAACCTAGGTGATTTAACCAGGAATCTCACCTCCGCCGCCATGAAGGATAGGGTGTGCATTCCGTGTGCGTAGCCAATGATGCCGCACACCACTGCGAGGCCACAGCAGGAAAGCAGCATGACAACCAGCAGCGTCAGGACCCGAATGTGGCTGTTTAACGGGGTGGTAGGTGAAAAAGACAGCTGAAAAATACCAACACGTAAGTTAGAAAGTGCCCGCCACTCATTCTGACCACCAGCATTCTTAGCTGAGACTCTTCAGAAGGTTCAGGAGAAGATCTCCGCGACTTGCCTTTAAGGAAATCTGGTGAACAGTTTCAAATTAGCAGATTCCCTGTCCTTAAAGAGGCACCCCTAAGAATAACACAAGAGCCAGGTGGATCTGGCCCAGTGGTGGAATTCAATTTTTTTTACTACCGGTTCTGTGGGCGTGGCTTGGTGGGCATGGTGTGGCTTGGTGGGTGTGGCAGGGGAAGGATACTGCAAAATCTCCATTCCCTCCACACGCCTGGGGGAAGGATACTGCAAAATCCCCATTCCCTCCGCACTTCTGGGGGAAGGATACTGCAAAATCCCCATTCCCACCCCACTCCAGGGGAAGGATATTGCAAAATCTCCATTCCCACCCCACTCTGGGGCCAGCCAGAGCTGGTATTTGTCAGTTCTCTGAACTACTAGACTAGACTAGAACAGTGATGGCGAACCTTTTTGCCATCGCGTGCTAGGAGTGGGGTAGGGGGGAGGTCATGTGTGCGACGCCTCCTGCTCCCTCTCCCTCCCCCCGCTCCTGGCATGCAATGGCCCGTTTTTCTCTCTCTCTAAGCTTCAGAGCCTTTCTAGGAGCTTGGGGAAGGCGAAAACGCCCCCCTCCCCGCAGAGGCCCTCCGGAGGCAGGAAATGGGCCGTTTGTCAACTTCAGGTCCAACCGGAAGTTGGCAAACGGCCCATTTCCTGCCTCCGGAGGGCCTCCGGGGGTGGGGGAGGCTGTTTTCGCCCTCCCCAAGCTTCTAGAAAGGCTCTGGAGCCTGAGGAGAGAGAAAAATGGGCCTTCCCCACCACCGCCCCAAGGCCCTCCAGAGGCAGGAAACAGGCTGTTTCCTTACTTCCAGTGGGCCCAGAAGGCCCGAAAATCAGCTGGCGCATGCAGGAGCTGAGCTCATGTGCCGTCTGACATGGCTACACATGCCACCGGTGGCACGTGTGCCATAGGTTCGCCATCACAGGACTAGAAAATCTCCAAGGTCCCTTCCAAGTCTATTCTATTCTATTCTATTCTATTCTATTCTATTCTATTCTATTCTACTCTACTCTACTCTACTCTACTCTACTCTACTCTACTCCACTCCACTCCACTCCACTCCACTCCACTCCACTCCACTCTCCATTCCTATTCCCATTCCCATTCCCATTCCCATTCCCATTCCCATTCCATTCCATTCCATTCCATTCCATTCCATTCCATTGAATTCCATTCCATTCCATTCCATTCTATTCTATCTTTCTGGCAGGGCACCCAAATTCGTGGCCCATTTCACGTACAAAATAAAACTGATTCTTGCACCCTAAAATATCCAACTTCAATGACCTGAGTGACAAATTGCTGATAGGGTCTCTCCCTTGCCCAGGTACATGGAGAAATATACTTACATATTCAAACCTATCCTTGCAAAGCTGAACCATGAGATGTAAGAAGACGAGTCCAGAAAACCAGAGGCACCACATGATCACTTCGTCCACGGTCTGGACATTTAACACCCCAAATATAAAAATAAACTTGTAGAAGATGAAGTTCCAGAACTTATCCTTGAGATGCTGAAAAAGAGATTTGCACATACGGTAGTTATTATTCTTGTTTTTAAAGGTCACTCTATGCATTGTGAACTATTATGCAATAGGATAAGCTATAATATTGCATAACTATTATGCAATAGGATAAGTTATAATTGGGTTATTAATTGGTGGAGGGGTATTTAACTAAACTGCAGGTGGATAGTCATGTATAATTCACTTAAGGTTTATTCTAAAATTAAAACATAACCGCTTTTGTTTTTGAACATTTTTTGAACTTTTTTTCTTTAAAGAGAAAATATACTGAGCAGCCGTTTTTGGAAAAAAAAAAACCTGTTTTTTTGGAACCGCACCTAAAAATTAAAATTGTTGCTCTCAGGGGCTCAGATAACAAAAGTAGGTGAAGATGCCCATTAAAGAGAAATAATTTAATGAATATCGTTCACCCATCACTCATCATACGTTGGAAATATGGAAATAACTTAATGGTCAGGCCAACCCAACATTCTTACCTGCCTTTCACTAACACGAAGGGGACCAAAAACTATGGTCTGTATTAGCTTTGCTATCAGCATCAGAATGCAACAGGCTGTATTCACCAACACCTGGAAAAAATAAAACAAAACAGAAGAATTAGAATTAGAATTGTGATGTATTGACTTCATGCCCCACCCATCTCACTATCAAGCAACTTTTGAATAGAGCAGAATCTCACTATCGAGTAGAGTAGAGTAGAGTAGAAATAAGAATGGAATAGAATGGAATGGAATGGAATGGAGTGGAGTGGAATGGAGTGGAGTGGAGTGGAGTGGAGTGGAGTGGAGTGGAGTGGGGTGGAGTGGAATGGAATGGAATGGAATGGAATGGAATGGAATGGAATAGAATAGAATAGAATAGAATAGAATAGAATAGAATAGAATAGAACAGAACAGAACAGAATAGAAAATAGGATAGGATAGGATAGGATAGGATAGGATAGGATAGGATAGGATAGGATAGGATAGGATAGGATAGGATAAATAGAATAGAATAGAATAGAATAGAATAGAATAGAATAGAAAATAGGATAGGATAGGATAAATAGAATAGAATAGAATAGAATAGAATAAGAATAGGATAAATAGAATAGAATAGAATAGAATAGAATAGAATAGAATAGAATAGAATAGAATAGAATAGAATAGAACAGAACAGAACAGAATAGAAAATAGGATAGGATAGGATAGGATAGGATAGGATAGGATAGGATAGGATAGGATAGGATAGGATAGAATAGGATAAATAGAATAGAATAGAATAGAATAGAATAGATAGAATAGAAAATAGGATAGGATAGGATAGGATAGGATAGGATAGGATAGGATAGAATAGAATAGAATAGAATAGAATAGAATAGAATAGAATAGAATAGAATAGAATAAAAAATAAAATAGGATAGGATAGGATAGGATAGGATAGGATAGGATAGGATAGGATAGGATAGGATAGGATAGGATAGAATAGAATAGAATAGAACAGAACAGAACAGAACAGAACAGAACAGAATAGAATAGAATAGAATTTACTTGCCAAATAATTTCCTTTCAGACATTTGGGACAAAATGTAATGCCCACTTAGGACAGCAGGCTGTGGAAGATGGGAACTCATAACTACTAACTTTAATACAGCACCAATTCAAAATCTTTAACCCAAATGATGTGCAACAAACGAAGCAAACATAAGAACAATAAAAGCCCTATTAATGCACACATCATTATTTAAAAGATTTCAAACAAGAGCTAATCCATAGTTATGAGACTTAAGTAATTAACAAGGAGCTATAATTCTGATTTGCATACTGTAGACCTACACCTTCTTGTCTGTCACTTTTTATGACATTTATTCATAACGTCTGAGTCACCATCTAGCTTTTAATTTTTTCACAGTGATTTATTCTGGAGTTCACAACATGACATGGCTTTGATGTCAATAGCAGAAGTCAGGCAATGGAAAAATCTGATACAAGCCAAAATAGGCTTTTAAGTAGATCTGACTAATTCGACTACACACAGGGTAGATAAAAATCAATGATTCTTTTAAAAAAAAATTTAAAAAATCAGATTTTTTTGATTTAAATCGGATTTTTTTGATTTAAATCGGATTTTTTTGATTTAAATCGAATTTATTTTAATAAAAAACTTTTGGGGTAAAAATCTATCCTAAGATAGTTTTCTATTTAAGATACATCAATAATTTAGTTTATTCAGCATGAAATGGAGCTTAGTTATGTAGCATGAGGCTGTGTATTCTGCAACACTGGGACTATCGGTGAGTCAACAGCGGGTCAAAGGAGTAGCAGAGATGACAGTTGCTCTTTAAAAATTATGATTTAAATCGAGTTGATTTAAATCAAGCCTTTTTACTAGTGATTTAAATCATGATTTAAATTGTGATTTAAATCGACTCGATTTAAATCAAATCCACCCTGGCTACACATAAGGAAGTCACTCATCCTAATCATTATTTCTCGCAACCTGAGAACCCTTCGCACAAACCTTTGCTGAGCAAAGTTTAAAAACAACCCTATAGCTGACATTCACCTAAAAATCTGAGAACCATCCTAAAGAAAATTATCCTACGAACAAAGGGACCTTCTGTTCACAATCCTCATCCAAAAATCCACTAATCCCGTAATGGCGAACCTATGGCACACGTGCCAGAAGTGGCACGCAGAGCTATCTCCCCGGGCACACGAACTCTTCTGGGTTCCAGTGCGCTGGCCAGCTGGTGTTCACGTGCGTGGGAATGCCAGAAGAGCAGCTGCCCGGCGCGCATGCATGCACACGCTGGGTGGCTGCTCTTTCGGTTTCTAGCACACATACGCGCGAAGACCAGCTGGCCAGGGCGCACGCATGTACCAGAAACTGGAAGAGCAGCCGCCCAGCACGCACATGCACACCAGGTAGCTGCTCTTCCAGTTTCCGGCACGCGCTCCCGTTTCGGAACTCGGTGCCGAAAAGGTTCGCCAACACTGCCCTAATCCCTTACATATTGGCAAAAATATGCAAGACTTTTGAACATGAAATCAAATGAAGTTGATTTCAAAAACCTTCCATAATTCTGCAATTGGCTACTGATTTAACAGAGTAGGATCAGCAAAAATAACATTCAATTTTTTTTTTTTTAGGATTGTCGTAATCTCTAACACACTTATGTTTCTCAAGCTGGGCAACTTGAACGTGGGTGGCCTTCAACTCCCAGAATCCATGGTTGGCTGGGGAATTCTGGAGGTTGAAGTCCACCCAACTTCAAGTTGCCAAGTTTGAGAAAGGTTGACTCAGCCTTCCATTTTTTTCGAGGTTGATAAAAAGAGGAGCCAGATTGTTGGGGGCAATAGGCTGACTCTGTAAATCCCTTAGAGAGGGCTGTGAAAGCACTGTAAGCAGGATGTAAGTCTAAGTCCTATTGCTATTGCCCTCCCTCCCTCCCTCCCATCCATCCATCCATCCATCCATCCATCCATCCATCCATCCAGTATTGCAGGCTGACTCTGCCCACTGCCAATAGTTCAATCCTGACCGACTCAAGGTTGACTCAGCCTTCCATTCTTCCGAGGTGGGTAAAATGAGGACCCAGATTGTTGGGGGCAAGAGGCTGATTCTGTAAACCACTTAGAGAGGGCTGTAAAAGCACTGTGAAGCGGTATATAAGTCTAAGTGCTACTGCTATTGAGAAACGCTGCTGTAACAGAACATGTTATTGTTACCCTCCTTCGCATGTTGTCTTTTGTACAATCAGGAGCCACACTTGGCAAAAACTGACTGAAATTAAAAGCCGGCCGATCAGATTCACACGTTACCCAAAACAAGACAGTCTTATAATTCAAACAGGTGAATGAACCCCGAACCTGATTCAGCTAAGATCCTGAACTGGTTTCCAACATTTCCATTTGATGTAATGGGGATACGTGTATAATTCAGGGTCACAGCAACAAAAAGTGCCCCCCAGCAGGGCAGTTGAGAAATAGGGCTGCAGTTCCTGGCACTTCTGAAAATACACCCAGCAAATTAGCTTTTAGGGAAATGGTAATGGGTGTGAGCTAAAGTAGCGTTATTTTCACATACCGTATTTTTCGGAGTATAAGACGGACCTTTTCCCCCCAAAAAAGAGGGTGAAAATCTGGGTGCGTGTTATACTCTGAATGTAGCCCCGCCCAAACAGAGGTTTCAGAGGCTGAAAAAAGCATCAGAAATGAAGCTTCAGAAAAAAAGCCTCCAAACAGAGCTTCAAAAAAAAAAGCCTTTTTTTCTGAAGCTCTGTTTCAGAGGCTTTCAGAGGCAGAAAAAAAAGTTTTTTCTGAAACAGAGTTTCAGAAGTTTCAGAGACAGGAAAAAAAAAGCAAGGCACAGAGCTCACAACCAAGGAACCTGTTGCTAAAATTCACCTCTGAGAACAGCTGATATTCTGGGAGGCCGATCCACCTGCCAATCCGCTTTTTTCTTATTTTCCTCCCCAAAAAACTAAGGTGCGTCTTATACTCCGAAAAATACGGTAGGTTTTTTTTTCCCAAACCTATTTAGGTGTGTAAGGCAAGCAAATGGAGCAACAGGGAAAAAAATATTCAGTTTGGCAAGACTGGGGGAAATCGAAGAATAAAACAGGGAAGAGAAGTAGGTGGACTGGATACGGGATCTCCCCGGAAATGCAGGAGTTGGTCGTGGGAACAGGTCAGCCCCGAATGGAAACAAATAAATGGAATTTATTTATTTATTTTTACCCCACCTTTTATTATTTTTTATAAATAACTCAATAAACAAAAACAGCCAGACAGGAACCGCGTTTCGGAGTCCACAAAGAAAAACAAATAACCAATGAAAAGAAATGTAAACAAAACGATTACGTTTAGTTCTTGACTTTAGGGATCGTTCAAAGTTACGGCGGCACTGAAAAAAAGTGACTTAGGACCGTTTACGCGCACTTATGACTGTTGTGGCATCTCCAGCTGGTCACGTGATCAAAATCCGGTGATCTCCTTTTGAGACCTTTTCCACAAGCAAAGTCCATGGGGAAGCCAGATGCACATTACAATGGTTTTATTTATTTAACAACTGAAGTGATTCACTTAAACTGTGGCAAGAGAAGTCGTAAGATAGGGGCCAAGCTCGCTTAACCACTGTCTTGCTGAACAACAGCAATTTTGGGTTCCATTGTGGTCATAAGTTGAGGATTACCGGTAAATTTCAACCTTAGCCAGCAATAAAATGGGACTTTCTGAAAAGCAGAGCATTAGAAAGAAGCCTCCAAGCAATTGCTTGTCCTGGCTGAAGAACCAGCTTAGTTTGTTCCCCTGACCAGAGGCAGCAGGTGTTTTTACCTGCTGCCACGCCCCCTCCCCAGGTGATTGGCTTCGCTTCCTGTCTGCTAGATTGCCAAGTCACAGGGCCAGAGCTGAGTTGGGTTGGGTTGCAGGCACAGGCAATGTGCCAGTTCTACATTTAAGGTGCTGATTTTAGAGCTAGCTTTAAGCATCAAAAGCTGTACAGCTTTGACTACCAGAAAAGGTTCTTGCACTCAGATCAGTCTCCCTCAACCTGCCACATGGAGGAAGGATCCTTCAGCAAGGATTGTTGGTAGGTGAATATTCAGGACAGGACCTGCTCTGCGACGGCTCCTTCAGGACTTTCTTCCCAATGACAGCTCTGTAGCTTTGAAACAGATCCCTATGTACGGTTTTAAAACAAAAAGTTCAATGTAAAACATTTATATACCTGCCATCTTAAAACAGGAGGGAGGGAGGGAGGGAGGAAGGAAGGAAAGAAGGAAAAGGGAGGGAGGGAGGAAGAAAAAGGGAGTGAGTGAGGGAGGAAGGAAGGAAGGAAAAGGGAGGGAGGGAGGGAGGAAAATGGAGGAAGGAAAGAAGGAAAAGGGAGGGAGGGAGGAAGAAAAAGGGAGGGAGGGAGGGAGGGAGGGAAGAAGGAAGGAAAAGGGAGGGAGGAAGGAAAATGGAAGGGAGGGAGGGAGGAAGGCAGGAAGGAAAAGGGAGGAAGGGAGGAAATTGGAAGGGTGGGAGGAAGGAAGGCAGGAAGGAAAAGGGAGGAAGGGAGGAAAATGGAAGGGAGGGAGGAAGGAAGGCAGGAAGGAAAAGGGAGGGAGGAAGGAAAAGGAAGGAAAATGGAGGGAGGAGTCTAAGTACTATTGCCCTTTCTCCCTTCCTTCCTCCCTTCCCTTCCCTTCCATTCCTTTCCATCCATCCTTTCATCCATCCATCCATCCACCCACCCACCCACCAACCCATCCTTTCATCCATCCATCCATCCATCCATTTCATCCATCCTTTCATCCATCCATCCTTTCATCCACCCATCCATCCACGCACCCATCCATCCATCATTTCATCCATCCTTTCATCCATCCATCCTTTCATCCATCCATCCATCCTTTCATCCATCCATCCATCCTTTCATCCATCCACCCACCCATCCACCCATCCTTTCATCCTTTCATCCATCCATCCTTTCATCCATCCTTTCATCCATCCTTTCATCCATCCTTTCATCCATCCATCCATCCATCCATCCATCCATCCATGACGCGCAGTAGTTAGAAGGCAATGCAGTATTGCAGGCTCATTCTGCCAACTGCCAGCAGTTCAATCCTCACTGGTTCAAGGTGGACTCAGCCTTCCATCCTTCTGAGGTGGGTAAAATGTGGACCCAGATTGTTGGGGGCAAGAGGCTGACTCTGTAAACTGCTTAGAGAGGGCTGTAAAGCATTGTGAAGCAGTATATAAGTCTAAGTGCTATTGCTATTTTCCTTCCTTCCTTCCTTCCTTCCTTCCTTCCTTCCTTCCCTTCCCTTCCCTTCCCTTTCCTTTCCTTTCCTTCCTCCCTCCCTCTCTTCCTTCCTGACTCTGCCGAATGTCAGCAGTTCAATCTTGACCAACTCAAGGTTGACTCAGCCTTCCATCCTTCCGAGGTGGGTAAAATGAGGAACCAGATTGTTGGGGGCCAGAGGCTGATTCTGTAAACTACTTAGACGGCTGTAAAAGAGCTGTGAAGCGGTATATAAATCTAAGTGCTATTGCTATAAGTCATTTTTTTTTTCAGTTCAAAGTTCACTGTAACTTTGAATGGCCACTAAAGAAATGGTTGCAAGTAGAGGACTACCTGTATTACGTTAATTGTATTATTTTATGTTACAAATCGTTCCATTGTATATCGGTCACTCTTTTTACACCAAGCGACTGACGGTTTGAAAATGTGTACCAGGCATTATGAGCTCACCTGGCACATAGCAGGCTATTAAGCCAATTCAGTAGTAATGTGAAGCAATTTAACCCAGTTAATAACATGCCAAGAATCCTCGCCCATTTGCCCTACAAGTGTTGTCGGGAAGAGCTCATCGCAGCCGCAGTGATCTATATACGCAACGTCCTGTTCAGAGTGGGTTTGCACAATACGTTCAACGCAACAAAAATAGCATCTCAATCTTGTGTGTTACGGAAGGCTAGCTACTGTCTTAACTACATTGTGGGAAGCAGCTACCTGTAAAGCTTAGATTGAATAATAAACCAAGGAAAAACGGGACAGGTACAGTTCTCGACTTACGTCGGTTCATTTAACGACCGTTCAAAGTTACGACGGCACTGAATAAAAAGGGAACGATGGCAAATTTTCACACTTACAACTGTTGCAAGCGTTGCCACAGTCACATGATGAAAATTGGGACGGTTGGCAACTGGTTCGTATTTATGACGGTTGCCAGGGTCACGTAATCCCCTTTTGCGACCTTCTGGCAAGCAAAGTCCACGGGGAAGCCAGACGCACTTAACAACGGTGTTACTAACTTAACAACTGCAGCGATTCACTTAACAACTCTGGCAAGATAGGTCGTAAAACAGTGCAAAACTCATTTAACAAATGTCTCGCTTAACAACAGAAATTCTGGGCTTATTTGTGGCTGTTAAGTCGAAGACAACCTGTAGTAAGGACGGTCAATTTGAGTAAAGAAGTCTTCAACTTAAAATTGTTTGTTTAGTGACCGTTCTAAGTTATAACGGCACTGAAAAAAACAAGAACTTACAACCAATCTTGCAATTACAATTGTCGCAGGATTCCCACAGTCACATGATCACAACCAGAATGTTTTTTCAATGGCTGCCGCATCCTGGGATCATGTTATCCCAGGAGTGAAATGCTCCCGGTTCGGACCGGATCGCCTGATCCGGTAGTGATGGCAGCGGGTGGTTCGGAGAACCGGTAACAAAAATCCCTGCCCCCTCCCCCCATATGCCTAGCTGAGCCACGCAATCATCAGAGGCTTTTTTTTTATTTTTAAAAGCATTTTTCTGCAACCTTTTCTACAACCTTTTTTGGCCGAAAAAATGCTTTTAAAAGTTTTTAAAAAAGCCTCTGATGATCGCACGGCTCATCCTCTTCCGCCAAAGGTTGTAGAAAAAATCCTTTTAAAAGGCTCTCACGATCCCAGCTGAGTTGCCTGATTGACAGAGGCTTTTTTTTTTCTTTTAAAAATTTTTTTTCTACAACCTCTCCCGCCGAAGAGGTTGTTTTAAACAATGCTTTTAAAAGCCTCTGCTGATCAGGCAACTCAGCTGGGATCGTCAGAGCCTTTTAAAAGCATTTTTTTACAACATTTTTTTTTGGGTAGAAAAAATGGTTTTAAAAGTTAAAAAAAAAGTTGGCCACGCCCACCGTCACATTAACCTCCCCAAGCCACGCCCACAGAACCGGTAGTAACAAATTTTACATTTCACCACTGCCTCATCCCCATTTGCAACCTTCTCAGCTGGTTTTCAATTTGGGGAAGCCGGATTCAATTAACAACCATGATGTGATTCACTTAATAACTAAAACGATCCACTTAACCACCATGGCAAAAAAAAAAAAAAAGTTGTAAAATTGCGTGTGACTCATTGAACAAGCACTTTGCTTAACGGTGAAAATCCTGATTCCAGTTGTGTAAATGGAAGACTAGCCTGGATATGAATGAGTAACCACGTTATATAAAATAAAAAAAAAACAAGCGAGTTAAAAGTTAACCTGCCTTTAGGTTCAGCCGGCTGTGTGAATTAAAACCCATACATTCAAGGTGGAAAAGTGAACGATAGCAACGGAAAGTTTGTCCCTGCTTCCAACCACTGCAGTTGTGAATCTTGGCACCACGCACAACAGGGTGGACTAGATTTCCTTCGCAACCCCTTCCAACCCTTACATTCTTTAGCGCTTAACATGCAGAAGAACGCATTTTTCTTTCTCTCTAGCATTTCTAGATTATGCAGAACTCGTCCAGGTCTTTTTAAAGCAACCTGCTGAGAGACCCAAAACTCGGTCCGTTTCGGAAACCGAGATCTCTTTCTAAGCAAATTCAAGAATTTGTCCCTCGTACCAGTAAGGCGATCAAGCCAAGGATAACCTCAGATTGAAAGACTACAGCGTCCCTAATTCCCAGCCATTTGGCCATCGTCCAAGGTGATGGGAGATGCAATCCAAACCAGCTGGAGGCCATCCAACTGTTCATCCCAGGTTAAGAGACGTGCCTGCACCCCAACTATTCTTCACATTGTCTTCAAAGCAACTTCAATGCCCCCTCTCCCCGAGTTCTTTAGGTCCCTCATGCCATGCGGACCCCAGAAAATGTCTTCTACCCACACATCCCTCAAGGCCCACCTAGACCTGGGAAGCTTCCCATTCTTCTCAAGCACAAAGCTTCCTGGGGGGGGGGGTGTCTCTGAGCCAACGCCTCCCACTCAATCCAACCTACACCCCAGGGTTGCTTCAATGAGTGGTCCTACTACCTCACATCTCCTCCCTCTGTCATAATTTTACTTCCTGACTGACACATTGGTCCCATCATTGTGCTATTGGTCCAATTTTCCAAACGTGGCTAGGAGGTAGGTTCCATCCCCTAGGCTCCTCTACCTTCACACACACCCCCACCAGCTGGGGATAATGGGACCTGAAGTCCCCCCCCCAGGTTCCTGCCTCTCACCCCCCCTCACATGCTGGGGATAATGGGAGTCTATCTCCCTAGGCTCCTCTACCTTCACGCCCCCCCCACCAGCTGGGGATGATGGGACTCAGAATCCATCTCCCTAGCCTCCTCTAAGTACACCTCCCCTCGCCAGCTGGGGATGATGGGCCCCGGAGTCCATCCCTTAGACTCCTCTACCTTCACACACACCCCACCACCTGTGGATAATGGGACCTGAAGTCCCCCCCCAGGTTCCTACCTCTCACCCCCCCTCACATGCTGGGGATAATGGGAGTCTATCTCCCTAGGCTCCTCTACCTTCACGCCCCCCCCACCAGCTGGGGATGATGGGACTCAGAATCCATCTCCCTAGCCTCCTCTAAGTACACCCCCCCTCGCCAGCTGGGGATGATGGGCCCCGGAGTCCATCCCTTAGACTCCTCTACCTTCACACACACCCCACCACCTGTGGATAATGGGACCTGAAGTCCCCCCCCAGGTTCCTACCTCTCACCCCCCCTCACATGCTGGGGATAATGGGAGTCTATCTCCCTAGGCTCCTCTACCTTCACGCCCCCCCCCACCAGCTGGGGATAATGGGACTCAGAATCCATCTCCCTAGGCTCCTGTAAATACACCCCCCCTTGCCAGCTGGGGATGATGGGACTCAGAATCCATCTCCCTAGGCTCCTCTAAGTACACCCCTCCCTCGCCAGCTGGGGATGATGGGCCCCGGAGTCCGCCCTCCTCCCCCCCACCCCGGGGGCTCACCCAGACGCAGAGGCCGTCGGAGAGCAGGTAGTAGGCGAGGTCCAGCGCGGCGGGGCCGTGGCCCGGCGGCAACGACAGCGGCGGAGGCGGCGGCGGCGGGGGAGGCTCGAGGGCCGCTTGTCCCCCTTCGGGCGGGCCGGGGCCGGGCTCGGGGGTCTCGGCCTGGCGGAGGGCGCTGTGGGCGCTGAGCAGGCAGCCCAGCAGGGCCAGGGCGCTGAGCGCCGCGTAGACGCGCAGGCTGGGCCAGGGGAAGCGCTCCAGGAAGAGCAGCGGCATGGCGGGGGGCTCGCTCGCTCCGAGGGTCCGCGCTCCGAGGGTCTCCCGGCAACCGCCGCTTCGCTCGCTCGCTCGCTCGCACCGGAGCAGGGCAGGGCAGGGCCGAGACGGGCTGCGCTGCCTGCCTGCCTAGCCGGGAAGGGGAGGTGGAGAAGGAGGAGGAGGAGGAGGAGCCGGGACGGCTTGGCTCCCCGCCCGCGGGGCCCTCTCGGCCGGGACCGGGCGGGCAAGGGGAGCCGCAGGACCGGACGACGCGGCGCTCGGCTCTCCCGGGCCGGGGGCGGGGCTGCGATGGGATAGTCGCCCCCACCCCTCTACTACTTCTCGCCGGGCCTTGCTACAATGTTGCCAAGGGAGCTGCTGCTGCTGCTGCGAAGGAGCTGCGACGCTACTTCTTTGGCGGCCGCGGAAGGGCTTCAGGGGGTGAAAGTGGACACGGGGGAGGCAAACCCCCCCCCCACCACCACCACCACCAAAGGGTGGGTAGAGTGGATAAATGGGGGGGTTGGGTTCTTTCAGACGTCAATGGGGGGGGGGGGGGGCCGGGGGGGGAGGGGGACGTGGAGGGGGCAAAATGGGCCGCCCTCCCTTGACCGTGGGTGTTGGTTCTTAAGAGTTGGAAGGGGTCATTTTGAGGTCTTCTAGTCCAGCCCCCTGCTCAAGCAGGAGAGGCTATATAGCAGGGGTCTCCAACCTTGGCCACTTTAAGCCTTGGCGGACTTCAACTCCCAGAATCCCCCAGCTGGCTATATACTATATACTATTTCAGATGAGTGCCCGTCTCTGGTCTCTTCTTTAAAAGTTCTCGGGAAGTGGAGAGCAAAGCTGGCTGGGGGATTCTGGGAGTTGAAGTCTGCCAAGGCTTAAAGTGCCCAAGGTTGGAGACCCCTGCTGTATACTATTTCAGATGAGTGCCGGTCTCTGGTCTCTTCTTTAAAAGTTCTCGGGAAGTGGAGGGGGTGGGGACACCCGAGTTATGGGCAGGGGTCTGGATAAGGGGGGAGGGGTTGCAGGGAGAAGAGATGCTTCCTCCTAACGTTATTTGGGAGGGTGAAAAATTACAGGTAGTCCTCGACTTACAGCCACAGTTGAGCCCAAATTTATGGTGTGCTAAGCAAGGTTAAGTGAATTTTGCCCCCATTTTAGCACCTTCCTTGCCGCTATTTTTCAGGGAATCGCTGCAGTTGTTAAATTAGTCATCTGGGTTGTTAAATGAATCGGGCTCCCCCCCCCTTTGACTTTGCTGGTCAGGTGGTCACAAAAAGAGATCACGTGACCCCGGGACACTGCGACCGTCGTAAATGGGAGTCAGTTGCGAAGCTTCTGTATTTGGATCACATGACTACAGGAGAAATGGCAACAGTTGTTACTGTGGAAAAATGGTCATAAGTCACTTTTTCCAGCGCTGTTGTAACTTTGAACAGTCACTAAATGAATGGTTGTAAGTCGAGGATTGCCTGTATGTGTTTTTTCTTCCTTATCCATTTTTCCCCTTTCTGAGCATCTTTTATTCTTTTTACTTATTTTCTTTGCTCTGGTTATTAAAAATCCCCATTAATTAAAAAAAAGGGGGGGGGGAAAGGGTGACAACAGCCCTCGAATAATTTAGAGAGATGTATGGGAGGGAGAATGCGGGGGCCAGAAAATGGGGATGAGCCTACCTAGCAAGATTGTTGTGGAATGATACAGTAGTACTGGACTGCCATTTGTCAGAATAGGTGTAGGGTCTCCTGCTGGGAGGGGGAGGGGTTGGACTAGATGACCTACAAGGTCCCTTTCAACTCTGTTAATCTGTTAGTAGAGCAAGGCTCCTCAAACTTAATGACTTTAAGACTTGGTCAATAAAGAATTCTATTCTATTCTTGTGGACTTCAACTCCCAGAATTCCCCAGCCCTGCAGTAGGAGGGGGGCGCTCTAAGGAGCTTTGAACGCCTGGAATATAAAAACATATATAACCAAAATGCTTTCCTCCCAGGCAGCTGAACCCTGCCTTAGAGTCACATCCTGTCTTGATGATTCATCCTTGTTTAAGCCCTACCAGATGTCGCACACTGCTCCGTGTGGCCTCTGGACTATGGTCCTTCACGTCACACAATATCTCAGCGTCAGGTGCCGCTTTGGGCCTGTAAAAATGTCAGCCTGCCCGGGCCTGATTGCTTTGAAGCGCTGTGAAATGAAGCACCTTTTACAGCAGCTGCAGACTGCCAGATATTTTTTGTTTTTTTTAAAGAGGACAACCTCCATCATTTCTGGCTAGAGACTGATATTTTAGGAACTGAATGTATTTTCATGTATATCTATATATCTACACATATCTTTATATCAATGTATCTCTATATCTCACTATATCACTATGTATATATCTGTATATTTATCTATTTCTATTATCTATATCATCTATCATCCATATTATCTATCCACCATTTATATCCCTCTGCCTTTCTTTCTATCATCTATATCGGGTGGGCAACTATGGCCCTTTTATGACTTGTGGACTTCAACTCCCAGAATTCCTGAGCCAGCCATGTTAGCTCAGAAATTCTGGGAATTGAAGTCCACAAGTCATAAAAGGGCCATAGTTGCCCACCTCTGATCTATATCATCTATCCATCTATATCTATCAGTTATCTATCTACCATCTATTATCTAACCATTCATCCTGTCTCTCTGCCTACCCTCTCCCTCCCTCCCTCCCTCCCTCTCTATCATCCATATCTATCTATCTTTCTATCTTTCTATCTATCTATCTATCTATCTATCTATCTATCTTTTCTATCTAATCTATCATCTATCCATCTATATCTATTTATCTATCAGCTATCTACCATCTATTATCTATCCATCCATCCATCCTGTCTGCCTGCACCTCCCTCCCTCCCTCCCTCTCCCCATCTATCTATCCCGTCTGTTGTAGGGGTCCAAGAGAATAGCCTTTTCTGCTGTGGCCCCCCAACTAGTGCTGAAATTCAAATTTTTTTACTCCCGGTTCTGTGGGTGTGGATTGGTGGGCATGGCAGCGGAAGGATATTGCAAAATCTCCATTCCCACCCCACCAGCCAGAGGTGGTATTTGCCAGTTCTCCGAACTACTCAAAATTTCCGCTACCGGTTCTCCAGAACCTGTCAGAACCGGCTGGATTTCACCCCTGCCCCCAACCTCTGGAATATTCTGCCATTGGAGGTGAGGATTAAAATAAATAAATAAATAAATAAATAAATAAATAAATAAATAAATAAATAAAGATGATAAACTGAATATTTTATATTCTCAATTTTAAAAAAAAAAATTTAAATTTCTGGGAAATTGTTTGCAATCTGGATCTTAACATGGGGAATGCAAAGGGTTTTTTTACATGTAGACTTACAGGAATAATGTAAGCCAGTTCTTCTGAGGGGGATGGCACCTTGAACAGCTGTGGAGAACAAATGTGGCTCAGAGTTGGGTTGTTGTCAGGTTGCTACCATATTTCTTAGTCTTGAAAGATGTGCAAAAAAATGGCATAGTCAGATAACACCAAGAAGCCCAATAATGCTACCCTTTTCAAATTAAGGCAGCCAATGCTGTTTTGCTATAGGTAAAGGTAAAAGTTTCCCGTCCACTCATGTCCGGCTCATCACCATTTCCTAACAGAGGAAGCCAGTGCTGTCTGAAAACACTTCCGTGGTCATGTGGCTGGCACGATTATACACCAAGCTACACGGAACGCTGTTACCTTCCCACCAAAGTGGTACCTGTTTATCTATTGGTGTTTTGCATGCCTTCGAACTGCTAGGTTGGAAGGAGCTGAGGCAAGGGACGGGAGCTCACCCCATCGTGCTGCACTCAGGTCTTGAACCTGGCTGTCAGATTTCCAACTGACTTAAGCTCAGCATTTTTAACCACTGAGCCATCATGCCCCTCTTCTTCCTAGAGTATTCCCGCAGGTGCAGGGTCTGCTTTTCGGATCCTTGAAAGCCACTTTGCCCGGTCAGTTGCATCTCCAGGGCGCAGGCCTGCGGCTTGCATATCTTTGCTGAAGGTGTCTTGCCATCTCTGTTTTGGGCGCCCGCAAGGTCGCCGGCCATTGACTTCTAGTCGATAGGCAGTCTTGGCCATGGTGGAAGGTGCTGCTCTCTGGATGTGTCCATACCAGCGGAGCCGGCCTTCTTTCATCTTCTCAATAATTGGTGCCATGCCAAAATGCTGTCGAATGGTGTCATTTGTGATGTGGTCAAGAAGGGAGATGCCCGATATCCAAACGAGCATTCGCATTTCCATGGCATGGGGAGAGCTTTTGGTCCCTGTTGTTGCTGCCCAGCATTCACATTGGCCAATGTGCAACAGGGTAGATGGTTGTCTTGTAAATCTTAAGATTTATGATAGGTTGACATCATGGCCCCCTGTGGTTCTACTAAATAGGACCTATGACAATTTGCCTCCTGAAGACTTTAAGGGAATATTCTTCAAAGTTATACCAATTTTCTTTATTTGATGGAAAGTTTTTGTAGATGGAAAGATTATTAGCAAAGCGATTGAATTTATTTGCAGTCTTTCCAGGGAGAAGAGTTGGGGGGGTGCAAAACACGAAACCTTACATGCGTGACCAGTTTCCTCATACAAATCTACCGTATTTTTCAGAGTATAAGACGCACCAGAGGGAATGGAGGAGATTATCCTGGAAAACAGCTTTAAAAAAAAATGCTGTGAACCAGCCAAACAATAGATTTAGGAGTGGTGGAGAATATGCTGGTAATCAGCGGGAGGAATGGAGGAGATTATGCTGGAAAACAGCCAAAATAAAAATGCTATGAATCAGCCAAACAATAGATTTAGGAGTGGAGGAGAATATGCTGGAAAACAGCCTAAAGATAAAAATGTTGGAAATCAGTTGGGGTGAAAAAGAAGATGATGGATGATAATTAAACAATGTGAAATGATTTTGAAATGATTTTATGTAAAATGAGAAGTGTAATTGATGATAAGCCTAAGAAAATTAGATGTAAATCAATAGAGGTTAAGATAGAGATTTGATGAAATGGGTTTTGAGATTAATGAATATATATGGAATTTTGATTTATAAAGATATAAAAATTAGAATTGTGTTTATTTGGAAACTAAATATTGCATATAAAAAGGAGCTGTGTTTATTTGGAAATTAAGATTTATGGTGATACAATAGGATGCTAAATGTTTAGATTAAGATGTTAGAATTTGTGATAAAAATTTGTGGTTTGACTTTTATTTTAAAAGATGTAAACGGATGAAACTTGGAATCCAGCTTGTTAAAGAAGTGTGAGCAATTGTACCTATTCATGACCGGACCAAACCTTCGCTCTCAAAAGATGTATTTTATGTTTAAGATGTTTAAAAAATAAATAAAAAATATTTTTCAAAAAAAAAAAGACGCACCAGAGTATAAGACGCAGCTTAGTTTTTGGGAGGAAAATAGGGGGGGAAAAATCTACCTACCATGTATTCATCTGGTTAGCATCCTTAAGTCTGGTCAGCTTCAGCACATTAGTTTGCTGGGTTTTATCCCCTGCTTGGGGACAAAAAACAGATTCCAAAGCACAACTGATCTTTGGAGAGAGAAGCAATGAGAAAAGCAGGCAAACCACAGAGATCGCTTCCCTCGCTAGTGCCTCCTTGGGGCTGAAAAAAAACTTCACAGCTGAGAGTCGGAGGGAGGTGGCAATGCAGGATAGCTTCATTTGCTAGTGCCTCGTTAGGGCTGAAAAAAAGCTTTGAAAAAGCTACATTCGGAGTATAAGACGAACCCAAATTTTCAGCCTCTTTTAGGAGGGAAAAAACTGCGTCTTATACTCTGAAAAATACGGTGTATGTATGTATGTATGTATGTATGTATGTATGTATGTATGTATGTGTGTGTGTGTGTGTATATATATATATATATATATATATATATATATATATATATATACACACATACATATATATATATACACATACATATATATACACACACACACACACACACACATATATATACAGGTAGTCCTCAACTTACAACAGTCTTAGTGACCATTCAAAGTTACAATGGCATTGAAAAAAGTGACTTCGGCGTTTTTCACACCTACTGTATGACTACTGAGCATCCCCATGGTCATGGGATTTACGTTTGGATGCCTGACAACTGACTCACATTTATGACGGCTGCAGTGTCCTGGAATCATGTGATCCCTTTTTGCCACTTTCTGAGAAGCCAAGTCAATGGGGAAGCCAAATTCGTTTAACAACCGTGAATCAACTGTGGTGATTCGCTTAACAAATGTGGCAAGAAAAGTCATAAAATGGGGCAAAACTCACTTAACCAATTTCTTACTTAGCAACATAAATTTTGGGCTCGACTGCAGTCGTAAGCTGAGGACTGCCTGTAGTAGCATAGTAATAAACCAAAGTACAATTTAAACAAGAAAGGGAATCCCCATTATTCAGACATACCATATTTTTCGGACTATAAGACGCACCGGAGTATAGTTTTTGGGGAGGAAAGTAAGAAAAAAGCTGATTGGCGGGTGGATCAGCCTTCTGGAATACCCCCAATCAGCTGTTTCCAGAGGTGAATTTTAGCAACAGGTTCCTTGGTTGTGAGCTCTGTGCCTTGCTTTTTTTTCTGCCTCTGAAACCTCTGTTTGAGGCTTTTTTTCCCAGCCTCTCAAATGGAGGTTTCAGAGGCTGGACTGGGCTACATTCGGACTATAAGACGCACCCAGATTTTCACCCTCTTTTTGGGGGTAAAAAGGTGCGTCTTATACTCCGAAAAATACGGTACTTATTTTGACAGTAAAATAGAAGCCTTAAAATAACAAAATTGCACGGCCCCGGGTAAACAAACTGGCTAAGCTACTCGTCAACATGGAGTACAAATATTAAATGTGAAAATTACTTGTCTGCAATGCAGCAACAATATGCGAGCCAGAAATCAGCATTTTTGCACAGAAGCCTGTAGAAATGAATTTGCTGGCCTCAGCTGATAAGAGGCATGACACAATTTGAAACTCAGCGGTGACTCCTCAGTATGAGTAATCCTGTATATTTAGTTCACTTCTTTAGCTGTGGTCTTCCATTCTATGAAAGGTAGAGAAAAAAATGGCACGGCAAGAGCTGAGTAAATTAGATGCAATGGGACACCCCTTCCTTTCTCCCTCCCTTCCCTTTTTTCTTCCTTCCTTCCTTCCTTCCTTCCTTCCTTCCTTCCTTCCCTCCCTCCCTCCCTCCCTCCCTCCCTCCCTCCCTCCGTCCCTTGAATGTCACATCTTACTGATAAGGTGACTCTGGGCGGCTTAGAAATGTAACTTTATTTAACTTTTATTGAAGTTTAAAAAGTTGCCAAAGCAATTGAAATTACAACCCTCGCCTTCCTCCCTCCCTCCTTCCTTTTTGTCTCCTGGACTAGTCCCTGCAGTTTTTATGGCAATTTTTTTTCAGAAGTGGTTTGCCATTGCCTCCTTCCTAAGGCTGACAAGAGTGAGACTGGCCCAAGATCATTCAGCTGGGCCAAAGGCAGGACTAGAACTCACAGGCTCCTGGTTTCTACCCTGATGCCTTAACCACTAAACCAAACCAACTGGTATCTTTCCCACCTTTTTGCCACCTTTTCCAGACAAAAACTACAGAAGCCAATCTGCTGATGAAAAACTACCTCAAATTTCAGCCATGCAATTTTTCAGAAATCCTCAAGTGATACCCACTTATTACCGGCTCTCAACTTTTTTTTTAATTTCCCAAGATATGGTTAAAACACTGAAGACTACTTCCATTAATCCCCACCCACCCCAGAATACTATGGTGCCAATCAGCCAATGGATTAGAAATCTCTCTTACAAGTATTGAAAAAAAGCCACACATGAATGCACAGCTGAGTCCATTTTTGTTTAATGTTATTTTAAAAAAAAAATCAGGTGACTATCACAACGTAAGTGATTAAAATGCAAATTACAGTTCTTATTCCATTGTCTAAACAGTCAAGATTCTCTTTCCTATTCAGATAGTAGAAAGTTGGGGAAGGGGGAAACTCAAAGGAGAAAAAGAGACATAAAAAAAATCCTTGCGTCACATTTTCTCTTCTACAATTTTAAAGCTGTTCTCACAGAGACGGCTTCTACTCACACTTCAGGAAATTCAGTTGTAAATAAAATTGAACCTGCCAAAGAGGGTGGAAAGAAGAAGATGATAAACTGAATTATCTTATATTCTCCATTAAAATTTGTCTTTTTTTAAAAAAAAATTCCTGGGAAATTGTTCGCATGTTGGCTATCTCTCTGTGCACCTCAAAAAACCCTGAAGCACAATTTACGCGATGTACTTGGTTCATAGCAATTGGGACTTTTGTCTTATCTCGTACTGAGGAGACAGGCAGCCCTTCGTTGGCATTTCTGCTCCCTCGAGCCCTGCAAGACTGAATTTTCAAAAGCTGCAAGCAAATGGCCAATTTTGGATGGCAAGACTTTTTACTGGTTCAGCTCTCCAGCATTATTGCTACATTTGCAGCTCCTCTTGGGTTTGTTTCGTTAATGAGAACTTCTGAAAAATTTCAGCGTCTCAAGACTTCAAAACTCAGTGGAGGGAGATGAAGGATCGACCATCTGCATAACGCAAATATAAATCCATGCTTTTATCAAGCCAAACAGCTAGAAATGGCTGGTTAACCTCCTAGCCTTTGAATTTTAACCTGGTTTATTTTTATTTGTAAATTTTAACTTGTTTTAACTTTGTTTTTCAGCTCTGCTTTTATTTGGGTATTTATATGGATTTTATTATGCTGGATGCTGCTGTGCAATTGTCACTAAGCCACTCAGGTGCGATCAGCGGTGTAGAAATGTAATAAATAGTGTTAAGAGCAGAATTCCAGAACCTCAGACTGAATCCGCAACATCATCATCCAAGAGTGATGCTGCCTAAGACATATAGAATATATATCACTAGTGATAAGATATAGCAATAGCACTTAGACTTATATACCACTTTACAGTCCTCTCTAAGCGGTTTACAGAGTCAGCATATTGCCCCCAACAATTTGGGTCCTCATTTTACCCACCTCAGAAGGATGGAAGGCTGAGACAATAGCAATAGCACTTGGACTTATATACCGCTTTACAGTGCTTTACAGCCCTCTCTAAGCGGTTTACAGAGTCAGTATATTTCCCCCAACAATCTGGGTCCTCATTTTACTGACCTCAGAAGAGTCAACCTTGAGCTGGTGAGGATTGAACTCCTGACAGTGGGCAGAGTCAGCCTGCAATACTGCAGTCTAACCACTGCACATAATGGATGGATGATGGAAGGGCAATAGCGCTTAAACTTATATACCGCTTTACAGCCCTCTCTAAGCAGTTTACAGAGTCAGCATATTGCCCCCAACAATCTAGGGTCCTCATTTTACGCACCTTGGAAGGACAGAAGGCTGAGTCAACCTTGAGCCTAATGGGATCTGAACTGTCGAATTACAGGCAGCCAGCAGTCAACAGAAGTAGCCTGCAGTACTGCACTCTAACCACTGCGCTGAGGCTCATAGTCAGAGAAGAAAATTTCTGCTCCTCTGCTCCACAAAATTCCTTTTATTTTCCTCACAATCTCAAACCAAATAGTTGCACAGAAAGAGAAGGAATAAACTTTCCTTCTTGAGTTAACTTGGTCCAAGCTCTCCTTTAAGAGGATCAGCCAACCCCTCCCCTAGAATTAAAAGATGGGGGTTCAAGAAAGCTTCTCCGTTACCCACGAAACACGCAGAGCTGCAAGCGTACTCTTACCTGCTCAAAAGTTGCGGGAGGCTGGAAATGATAGGACCGTAGCCCGGCGCGTTGTCGTAAAGCTCAAATAAAGGAGCAGCTACTAGCTTGTAGTTTTTGGGGACTGCAAACAAAGCTGGAACAAATTCAAGGGAAGAAGCAACTTAAGTTTCTCCTTCATCTGATTCGCAGCACAAGCAGAATAAAAATCAATTGCCTTCTGCTATACCTGTCACCACCGGTAAACAGATCAGAAAATATGATTTAAAAGGGTTTGTATTGTATTTAAAAGGCGTTGTATTCACTGCAAAATGTTTAGAAAAATGTGCATTCAGACATTAACACGGCCTGGATTGGTCTTCGGAAAAGTTAAGCAAGTTAGCTTAAATGCTAAGTTCCAAAAGGACCACGTAGACATGTAGCTAAATATACTTCTTGGAGCAATGCACATAGTCCTCGACTTACAACAGTTCACTTAGTGACCATTCAAAGTTACACCAGCACTGAAATAAGTGACTCATGACCGTTTTTCACACCACCATTGAAGCCTCCCCGTGGTCACGTGATCAAAATTCGGATGCAAAAACTGACTCATGTTTATGACGGTTAGTGTTCTGGGGTCATCTAATCCCCTTCTGCGACCTTCTAACAAGCACAAAGTCAACGGGGAAGCCAGATTCACTTAACAACCCTGTTACTAATTTAACATCTGCAGTGATTCACTGGATAGACATGGCAATTTTTCCTTGAAGAAGAAGTTTGGCTTTTCATCGAAGGTTCATCAGTTGTGACTGGATGGTGGAGGGATGGCTTCTTGGATGAGAAGCATCTTCTTCCGCAAGGAAAAAACAGTCCAGTTGCCTTTTGGAAGGCGGCGGGGGGGGGGGGGGGGGTTTAAAAAAAAAAGCACTTTTGAGACAACTATGACCTGGATGACAGAGAATCTCCAGACATTGTTTCACAAAAAGCTTGTGGCCAAGAGTGATCAGGTCCTGTTTCTTCTGGAGGTAGGACAGGTATTGACCATGAGTAAGAAGATGTCATCTAAACCAGGAATCTCCAACCTTGGCAACTTGTGGACTTCAACTCCTAGCAAAGCTGGCTGAGGAATTCCGGGTGCTGAAGTCCACAAGTCTTAAAGTTGCCACGGTTAGAGACCCTTGATCTAAATATTTAGCAGTGGCAGCATCCACCGGATATAGGCTGGGCTACATGGTCCTGGTCATCTTGATGTTTACCTTGAACTCTGCTCCCCCATCTCCAGGAAATAAAGCCGTAAGAACCAGCTGCTTACCTTTTTCTTGAAGCTGAACCAAGAAGAGCTTCTTGTGCTCTTTTGGTTTTGTAATATGAGCTGGAATATATGGGTACTGTGGGAAACAATAAAAAGAGTTATTTACTTGGCATCTTGGGATCAATAATTAATTAACTCACTTTTGGAACAGAACGAGCCATGTAATTATCTTTTAAATCAGCGTTTCTCAAACTTGGCCACGATAAGATGCGTGCGTTGCAGCTCCCAGAATTCCCCACGTCTTGGCCAGGTGGCCAGGTTTGAGACTCACTGGTTTAAATTAAAGAGTTGGCTTCAACTCTCACCTGTGGGGGCTCAAAATTGGGTCTCCACCAGTTACCAATGCAGTCATCAATGACCCAGTCTTGAAGGACGCCATCTTGACGTCCTAGTATCTGTCAAAATACAAATTGCAGGTGAAATCTTAATGCATTTCCAGGCAATTCACTGAGACAGAATATAATGGGCTCAGGATTAAGGCCAGCAGTCAGCATTTTTTGTATCAACTATTAATTAAGAAGCATTCAGGGGCTTGCCAAGAGTTGCGGTTTATTAAGTTTATTAAGAGCACATTATGTATCTGCTGTCTGATCTGAGTTATTTTTCACTGCTACATATGTGTTTTCCCCAAGCAGCTTCTTCCAGTAAATCCTTATAAGAATAACTGAAACAGCCTGGAACTACATCTCCACTGGATTTTCCTGAAGCATATTTGTGAGAATGATTTTATTAGTTCTAAATCACGTTTTAAAACCTGTGTAATAATGTAACTTCAAACACACACACACACACACACAAAACCCTGAATCTGAAGTGAAAGGGGGGTGCTTTAGATCTCCCTTCACCACCCTAGGAAAAAATTGATATATGGGTAAAAAAAAAATAAAACATCCAATTTTATTTGTCATCTTTATTCAGATTCAAAATTGTTTTATTACTTTAGGAACATAAAATGGGTTACAGATTTATTTATTTACACATAAATAACATTCCTAGATTACGTGTGAAATCTAAAGGGAAGAATTGGACAATTGAATTCAAATTTACAACCAGAATTAATATGTAAATGTTATTGATGAACTTGTTCCAAATGGGCTACGGCTTCTGAACATTATCACTTCTGAATTACTGCCCGAGAACCAGGCAAATAATTAAAATGAAAAGCACAAGACATTCTCAACACTAAAATAAAGTCAATGATTATACTCCTCACAATATCCAGCATGGATGAACAGAAACAGACTTAACAACCATTTTTAAAAACTGTTTGGAGGGAACCATGTATAAAATAGTTCCTGCTCTTTTGAATCTCTTCTAACTACAATTCTGCCCATGGGAAATAAATTATTCCTAGTCTCGTATTTGAGAATTATGGTATATGGTTTGTCTTCAAAGTACAGGAAGGGTAATGAACCAATATTAAACATTTTATATAAACATTTTCACGATGCCGTTTTTAAGTTATTCTGAGAAAGTGAAGACCTGAGGCAAAGGAATGTCTTGTTTTAAACAGTTTATTCACATTTCTAAGGCAAAACCTGTATTCGTTTTTTCCAATATTTACAGGAGGGAGGGGGGAATACAAAATGTCTTGCAGAAAAAAAGGGAGAACATCTCTCCAGGCTGCCACTTCTCTAAATGACCATTTCTCAGAATAATCATTTGAATAAATGCAGCACTTACCTCTGTCATTAAACGTTTAAGACCTTCTACCTCATCTTCTCCGGGATTAAGTTCACCACCTGGCCTGTTGAAAACATAAAAGATGTGTTTTAAATATTGTCACTTTATTTTATACAGGCAAAAATGTAAAACTAGTATGTAACCCTAAATTGTAAAGAAATCATACATTAAGCCATGAAGCGGATGTGCTAACACACTTTAAGCAGGACAATCACTAATTATGTCTAAAATGCGTTCCTTTTTAAAAACGGCCAGCCACCTGTAAGCAATCTTGGATAAAGTCAATTGTTTGGTTTTAACTCAGTTTTTGTACTTCTTTTGAGTCAGTTTTTAAAATGACTTGCCAAGGGAATGCTGGTTCTCTTGAATTATTCCAAAGCTTTTTTCAATGCAAAAAATTAAGGTATTGTTATGGCTCAGGAGTCTTTACTTAAAACGTTGTTTTAAAAATAATACCTTTCCTATCTAGAGTTTTTCAAAAAGGGATGTGATCATGTGACTGTGGGGGGGAGGGAGGGGGGCACAGACCATATGAAAAGAGAAAGGAGAAAAACAAGCAACTGTACTGCCTGTGATTTTCTGAATGCTACAGAACAATCAGGAAGAAAGCGCTGGACAGGGAGGCACCTAACAGTCACTGGTTCCTGACAAACCCCAAAGGCCTGGAAGGAAAAGAGGTACTGGGAGAAATATTTTTCCCTACCTGCCACTACTACCCTTCATAAATGCCCTACTACTACAGGTAGTCCTCGACTTACAACGGTTCACTTAGTGACTGTTCAAAGTTACAACGGCAATTTAAAAAGTGATTTACGACCATTTTTCAGGTACTACCTTTAGCATCCTCATGGTCGTGTGAACAAAATTCAGATGCCTGGCAACCGGTTCGTACTTGTGACCGTGGTTGAGTGCCAAGTTCATGTCATCCCATTTTGCGACCTTCTTGACCACGTCAATGGGGAAGCCAGATGTGCTTAACAACCAGGTTACTGACTTATCAACTTCAGTGATTCGCTTAACAATTGTGGCAAAAATGGTTGTAAAATGGGGCAAAGCTCAACTTAGCAAATGTCTCACTCAACAAGAGAAATGTTGGGCTCAATTGTGGTCATAAGTCGAGGACTACCTGTATAATCTTTTTTTTCCGTGGCTTCCCAGTTTGGGAGGAAACCTTGCAGCTCACCTAGTCCAGCTCCCTGCTCAGGGCGAGTGTTGAGTGCCACCCAAGATGTTGATAAGTGTCCTTGACAAATAGCAGTGCAGCCTTGGCTTAAGAAAACCGCGAAAGGGACGTTTGACTTACAGTTTGAAGAAGGTTGTGCCCAGCTGCAAGAGCAGCACGTGTGGCAATCTATGTTCGTGCACAATGAGGACCCCCTCAACGGTCCGCCTCATCCCAATCTTGTCAAATTCTTCCCTCATGCGCTGGAATCGGGCGGCTACCGAACTGTCCTTCTCATAGAGGGGTTCCTTGGTCCCAAAGGTATAATTTGTCAGTGGGTACCTGGAAGGAAGGAAGGAAGGAAGGAAGGAAGGAAGGAAGGAAGGAAGGACATCTTAAAGCACACAATTTCATGTAAACTATTTTAGGATTTTATCACAGTTTGCTAGAAGGTAATACAAATTGTAACTCTAGTACTGTATATTTATTTCCAAAAAGGAGACACTCCTGGATTTATTTATTTATTTATTTATTTATTTATTTATTTATTTATTTATTATTTATTTATTTATTTATTGGTTTGATTTATATGCCGCCCTTCTCCGGAGACTCAGGGCGGCTAACAATGCGTTAAGCAATAGCCGTCATACTTTTGTATATACCTGCTTACTAGGGCTTTCGGGGCCCCCCCAAGCGGTGTTCTTTTTTATACAAAGTCAGCTTATGACACCCCCCACTTCCAAAACAAGATATTGCAAAAATATTCATCTACCTCCCTTACTATGGTTAAATCTAAGATGAATTGCTTTTATTGAAATTAAATTACTTGGAGAAAACAAAAGCAAGTTATTTCAGCAGCCTCCTGTATAATCGATTATTAGGCAGGTAATATGAAGAAGAAAATAGCAGAGAGGCGGCTTTGGTTGCCCCTGTCACTTCCTTGTCACAAGAGAATCAGGCAGACTTCAAAAGTCTAACGCAGAGTCTTCAAACTTGGCAGCTTTAAGACTTGTGGACTTCAACTCCCAGCATAGCATAGCATAGCATAGCATAGCATAGCATAGCATAGCATAGCATAGCATAGCATAGCATAGCATAGCATAGCAGGCTGGAGAATTCTGGGAATTAAAGTCCACAAGTCTTAAAGCTGCCAAGTTTGAAGACCTCTGGTCTAACATTTCTGCTCGCTGCTTGTAATGCGGAAATAGTTCTCAGTTTCAGTTGTGAACGGAAACCAGAATCCGTTTTAGCTCTACATTTCCTAACTGCAAGTAAACGACGAGTCAAGTTATTCTTCTAGCCTTTCTAACTGCCTCTAAGTTAGGAATATGATTTAATTTTATCTTTATAGTTAAAACAAATACTGCTTTAGCTAGAAAGATATAACTAAGCAAATACTAAGAGAAAGTGGCATTGCACAGCATAATGAAGACAAAGGATGGATGGAGAGCTGTAGAGTTGGGAGTTCTAAGTCTTTCATAAATTGATCTGCAATTGTATCATAGCATCAATGGCTTTTCCAGGCAGCTAAGGAACAGAGCTGTAATCTTCTAGCTGCACCAAAGTCAGCATCTGTCAGCTAACAGGAGCCTCTACTACCACTGCAGCGTAAAGTTTATGGTACTTCTCATGAGCTCTGGAGAGTAGAGAAAGTGTTTTCTAAAACACCCAAAAGATTGGTGCTTCTTAAGAGATTGATGTAATTCAACTGATAGTTTGAGACGGGATATTTTTGATAAGGATAGCCGTAAATTCATTATCCGTTCTATGCCAATCTCAAAATGCATCTTTAGCTCATTTTCCCTAATCTGGAGGATGGAGCAAAATGTGAAATAAAATACCCAAGCCTTACAGCTGACAATCCACTTAAAAGATATATTGAGCTGTGCCGGACACATTACGAAGGGACAAGTTGAAGAAGGAAGGAAATTTACTTTCAGTTATAAGACTAAAGTATTAAAGCTCCAAGTTTTTTTTAAAAAAGTATTTCTTAAAAACTGGAAGTTATTAATGATAAGGGTCAGCCAATTTAGGAAAATCAGTTTCATGGATAGTTTCAAAAGCCTGTTCACTTAAAGATCTACCTTACTTTTTGGAGTATAAGACACACTTTTTCCCCATCTAAAAGAGGGTGGAAATGTTGGTGCGTCTTATACACTGACTACAGCCATTTTTGGTCTCCCGAAGCCCCGCCTCATGCGTCCTGTTTTTCCGAAAAATGGGCCTGTTTTTCACAAAAAAGGAGTGAGCAGAGGCTCCTGTGGGCTGGGGAGGGCAAAAACGCCATTTTTGTGAAAAACGGGCTCGTTTTTTACCTCTCAAACCCCCCACACATTGCGTTTTTGCCCTCCCCAGGCCTCAGGAGCACTCTGCAGGCCTCCCAAACCCCATTTTTGTGAAAAACGGGACACGCAGAGGGTTTGGGAGGCCTGCAGAGTGCTCCTGGGGGCCGGGGAGGGCAAAAACTTTTTCTTGCTTACCTCTTCTAAAATCTTGGTGCGTCTTATACACCAGTGCGTCTTATAGTCCGAAAAATATGGTATATTACTGTTTCTCAATCTTAGCAACTTAAGTTGTGTGTACTTCAATTCCCAGAATACCCAGCCAACAGGAATTGAAATCCACACATCTTAAAATTGCTAAGATTTGAGAAACCCTGATTTATATCACAGCTGTACCATTCCAGCGCTTAATAAAAAAAAAAACCTCCCAAATCAAGGACTGTGCTTTTACTATGTTTAATCTTCTGCTTTGCAGCCAAATTATTGGGCAGATGTTACTCTCGGCACTTAAGAAAATTTTCACATCATCTTAAGTTTCACCATAATAATTCATACACTTATTTACAAGTTACTATCAAACTATAGCACAAATTATGAATGCAAACCAAATACATGATGCTGCATACATACTTATCATAAATCATGTGTTGCAAAAGAAGGAGGCATGCCTATAGGTTTGGCTCAGGAGTCTAAGCACAAAAAAGTACACACATGGATTAGGTACACGCTTTCTCAAAAAAGTGTCCAACATATGAACTGGGTGCAAATCATGCAAAAGTAATTAGCAGCACATGTATGGTTAAGCCTTCATCATTGTTTACATCATGAACAGAAGATAGTAAACCCAGTCAGATGACCAGCATAGGAATCCTCAGAAACAGAATTTCACCAAAGTAACTACTTGGGAAGACAGGGGTGTCTCATACTACACTGAATCATGAATTGTCTCAAAAGGCGCTCTTTTTCAAAAGGCAATTGTTTCAGTTCCTCAAAAAGGGAGCATTTTCCAGTTGCCTTTTGAAAAAGCATCTTTGAGGCAATTATGACCAGGACAACTGATGATCTCCACAATACACTGAATCATGTCTTATTTAAAGGAGGCCACCTGGTAATTTGGGCTAATAGAGGAGATCGGGAACTAAAACTCCTGGGAGAAGAATGGAAAACTACTTCCATACTCTTACCCCCAAAAATCCACTTCTTGCTATATCTATGTGTAAGTCAAATTGGGGAGAAGGGAATCTATATATTGTCCAGTTCGTGGAGCAGCACACAAAAATATAAGATCTAATTTGTGGAGCAGCACACAAAAAAAAAATTAAAGAGCTGTTAAGAACTAAGATCACTCTCTTAAGAACTTGGATGGGAGACCACAAGGAAATCCCAGCATCACAAACTTCAGTCCTCCTAAAAGTCTGTAGAGAGTCTCAGTCATACAGGTCACGGTTGTCCCAAAGATGCATTTTCAGGAGGCAACTGGACTTTCTTGTTTTTTCTTTTGAAGACGTTTCACTTCTCATTCAGGAGCACAACTCAGGTGACCCTGAGGACACAGATAAACCTCCAAGGAGCCTCAATGACCCTCTAAAAGGATGCAAATGACCAGCTGTCTGCAGGGAATATCAATTCTTCCATTTATATCCACCATCCAGTCAGAGCTGAAGAAGCTTCTTGGATGAGAAGTGAAACGTCTTCAAAGAAGGGGGGAGGGGAAGTCCAGTTGACTCCTGAAAAAAAACACCTTTGGGACAACCATGACCTGGATGACTGAGAATCTCTACAGACTTTTAGGAGGACTGACGTTTGTGATGCTGGGATTTCCTTGTGGTCTCCTATCCAAGTTCTTAGAGTGATCTTAGTTCTTAACAGATCTTTAATATATATTCCATTCCCCAACCATCCAGTCAGAGCTGAAGAAGCTTCTTGGATGAGAAGTGAAACGTCTTCAAAAGAGAAAAAAAAAACAAGGTCCAGTTGCCTCCTGAAAAAGCACCTTAATTGGGACAACCATGACCTGGATGACGGAGAATCTCTACAGACGTGTAGCTATGCAATTTGGGATCAACACCCTTCAAATGGTGTGAGAGTAGGAATCGATTTCCAGAAGAAAAAAATTGCAGACTACAGGAACCATTTGCACCACTCAGGTGACCCTGAGGACACAGATAAATCTCCAAGTGGCCTCAACGACCCTCTAAAAAGGATGCAAATGACCAGCTGTCTGCAAGCAGTATCAATCCTTCCATTTCCCACCATCCAGTCAGAGCTGAAGAAGCTTCTTGGATGAGAAGCGAAACGTCTTCAAAAGAGAAAAGAAAACCAAGGTGGTCCAGTTGCCTCCTGAAAAAAGCACCTTTTGGGACAACCACGACCTGGATGACTGAGAATCTCTACAGACTTTTTAGGAGGACTGACGTTTGCAATGCTGGGATTTCCTTGCGGTGTCCCATCCAAGTTCTTAGAGTGATCTTAGTTCTTAACAGATCTTTAATATACGCTGCTCAAAAAAATAAAGGGAACACAAGGAGAAGGACATCCGAGATCTGAATGAATGAAATAGCCTTATGAAATACTTTGTTCGTTACATGCAGTAGTTTTGTGTTCCCTTTAGTTGTTTGAGCAGTGTATAAAACTACTGTATGTAACGAACAAAGTATTTAATAAGGCTATTTCATTCATTCAGATCTCGGATGTCTTCTGCTTGTGTTCCCTTTATTTTTTTGAGCAGTGTACATTCCATTCCCCAACCATCCAGTCAGAGCTGAAGAAGCTTCTTGGATGAGAAGCGAAACGTCTTCAAAAGAGAAAAAAAACCAAGAAGGTCCAGTTGCCTCCTGAAAAAAGCACCTTTTGGGACAACCACGACCTGGATGACTGAGAATCTCTACAGACTTTTAGGAGGACTGACGTTTGCAATGCTGGGATTTCCTTGCGGTGTCCCATCCAAGTTCTTAAGAGTGATCTTAGTTCTTAACAGATCTTTAATATACACTGCTCAAAAAAATAAAGGGAACACAAGCAGAAGACATCGAGGTCTGAATGAATGAAATAGCCTTATTAAATACTTTTTGTTCGTTTCATACAGTAGTTTTGTGTTCCCTTTAGTTGTTTGAGCAGTGTATAAAACTACTGTATGTAACGAACAAAGTATTTAATAAGGCTATTTCATTCATTCAGATCTCGGATGTCTTCTGCTTGTGTTCCCTTTATTTTTTTTTTGAGCAGTGTACATTCCATTCCCCAACCATCCAGTCAGAGATGAAAAAGCTTCTTGGATGAGAAGCGAAACGTCTTCAAAAGAGAAAAAAAAACAAGAAGGTCCAGTTGCCTCCTGAAAAAAGCAAGTGAAATGTCTTCAAAAGAAGAAAAAGAAAAAAAAAACCCCAAGAAATTCGTGTTGTCCCCTGTGGGGGTGGGAGGTGGAGTGGAGTGGGGGAGGGGCAAAAAAAAACACCTTTCAATCCTTCCTGAAGGGCAAGTCCCACCTTCCAGGATGGGAGACCACCAGGAAAGAAAGAAAAAGAAAAAAAAAGAACTGTCAGTTTGGGTGACAAAAAAAAAAAAAGCCCTTTCAAAGTGGGTTCAAAGCGAGGGGGG
This sequence comes from Pantherophis guttatus, assembly GCF_029531705.1. Next base: position 6,245,925 of record NW_026844073.1, read on the forward strand.
GCGCGGCTCCCCTGAAAGGAGGACCACGAGGTGGGCTTTCCCTTCCCCCCCCCCCAAAAAAGGAGCCTCTACATCGTCAGAGGAAGGAATTCTCCTTCGGGAAGAGCGAGAGATGGGGGGGGGAAAGGGTTCCTGAGGGATTTAAGGGCAGCAATCGAGCCCCGTTTAGAACCCCCCGACTCGACCCGTGTTGTTGTTTCCACACAAGACGCCGCCCGGGCCTTTTTTTTTTTTTTTTGTCATGGACCCCCCCCCCCCCCCGCCCCTCCCCCCCACTTCTTCCCCGAAGCGACTCACAGGTTGATGGTGCGCTCGAGGGTGAGGGGTTTGCTTTGCTGGATGTATTTGTTCCCGAACTGGTTGACCCCGCGAGGCCAGCCGGTCTGGGAGCGATTGGGCGGCACGACGGACATGGCGGAAGCGGCCCCGGCTCACAAGCCCACCAGCATTCCCCGGCTTAAGGCGCCGTCCGTCCCCCCCTCACGCCGCGTTCTCCTCACACCCCGCCAAAGGGCGCACCGGAAACTACAAGGCCGCACTTCCGGGAGCCATAGAGTCCTCACGCGCAGTGGGTGGGTGGGTTTGTTTGAGCCGCCTTCGCTTGTGAGGGGCTGCCATAGAGAGGTTAAAAAAAAGAGCGTCCCTGTGTCGTTAATGGCAAGTGGAGGGGTTTGGGGCCAATAGGAGCGGAGACACTGCCATAGAGAGGGCGAGGTAAAAAAAGAGCGTCCCTGTGTTTTTAATGGCAGTGGAGGGGTTTGGGGCCAATAGCAGGGGAGATTGCTATGGAGAGGCGGGGTTACAAAAAGAGCGTCCCTGTGTCGTTAATGGCAGTGGAGGGGTTTTGGCCAATAGGAGCTGAGAGACGAGTTTGAGCCTATTGGGTGTCAGAGCAGAGTACAACGAGCCTTGGAGTGCTCATTGGCTGTTCTCAGGGCCCGCCCCTCAGCGATTCTAAATGCCACTAGTAACGACCATAGACTATCCTGTCAGAATAAAAAAGGAAATCTCCTGCCGCTATTGCGGGACAGCTTTTCCTATGGACGCCCATGTGAATTCGACTAACAGTCTTCCCCTTGTGCCATATCCGTCATCGGACGTTGTCGACTCACAGCAGTCATGTTTGTTTATCTGGCGGGCGGGAGGCGGAACTTCCGTTCCCTTTCACGGGAAGTCTCCGAAGAGCTGCTCCGAAGAGCTTTTTCCCCGCTCCAGTCGCGATGATTGGACAAATCAACCCTTTAGACCCGCCTCCTAGCGTGACGTCCTGCTGCGGGGCCTGTCGGGAGTCGTAGTTCTCCGCTGGGACACACGTGCTAAAGGAGAAAAAGGATGAACGGGAAGCCGAAGCGGCGGCCGCCCCTGGCCGGGTCTTCGTCTCCGCCGCTGCCGGGGAAAGCCGCCAAGAAGCGCCTGAAGCGGCAGATCTGCCTGGAGTTCTCTGCCGCCTTGAAGGAGCCGGCCTTGAAGGAGAAAGTGGCCGCCGCTTGGGCCGGCCAGGAGCCGCTTGAGCATGGTAGGGGGTGCGGGTTCCAAGGGGCTAGTCCTCATCGAGGCGGGGGGGGGGGGGGGGGGGGGGGGGGGTTTTCCCCAGGGGGGGGGACCAGGGGGTTTTAACCCCCCGGTTTTTTCCAGATGCGTTGCAAAATGCCATTTGATGATGATAATATTATTATTATTATTATTATTATTATTATTATTATTATTATTATTATATTTTCATCATGCCCAGTATTTTTCTATGTGTGAACTTTATATATGTACATACTGTACATACGCATAGCTGTATAATTTGTAAGATTATACACACACATACATAAAAAAGACATTCTATAGCCAAATTTAAATATAGATATATGGATATTGATATACCTTGGTATAGACTAGTCAATGTGCCTAATATTCCTGCCTCCTTGTTTTCTAGTTTTTTTTTTATCTTGGCCATCATCAGTGCTGAAAGGCACCCAGTTTGGGGTGGGCTGGGATAACCAGCCCAAGATTCAACCAGAATTGGATATTAAAATTCATATCTAAATCTAGGATTCAATTATATGCATATAATGGTAGGTAGGTAGGTAGATACCGGTAGGTAGGTATATAAGTAAATAAATACTGGTAAGTAAGTAGATACCAGTAGGATAGGTAGGTAGGTAGGTAGATAAGGTAGGTAGATAGCAGAGGTGGGTTTCAGCAGGTTCTGACCAGTTCTGGAGAATCGGTAGTGGAAATTTTGAGTAGTTCGGAGAACCGGTAGTAAAAATTCTGACTGGCCCCATCCCCATCTATTCTCTGCCTCCCGAGTCCCAGCTGATCAGGAGGGAATGGGGATTTTGCAGTATCCTTCCCCTGCCACGTCCACCAAGCCATGCCATGCCCACCAAGCCTCACCCACAGAATCGGTAGTAAAAAAATTTGAAACTCACCACTGGTAGATAGGTAGATATTTATTTATTTTTTATTTTTATTAGTCATATTTCTATGCCGCCCACTCTCCGAGGACTCTGGGCGGCTTACACCAAAGACAGTATACTAAATAGCATATTGCCCCCCAACAATCTGGGTCCTCATTTTACCCACCTCGGAAGGATAGAAGGGTGAGTCAACCTTCAGCCGGTGAGATTTGATCCGCTGATCTGCTGAACTAGCAGTCAGCTGAAGTAGCTGCAGTACTTCACCCTAACCACTGCGCCATCTCGGCTCTAATATAGATGGATGATAGGTAGATACATGGTAGGTAGGTAGGGAGAGACGGAGAGAGAGAGACAGTGATTGATGATAGATAGATAGATGGATGGATGGATGGATGGATGGATGGATGGATGGATGGATGGATGGATGGATGTAATTCAATCTATAATTTGATCATATTTTAAATATATGCTTAATTAATAATGAAAGTTAAGACTAAAATAAAGCCTAGGACAGAGTCTTATTATAGGGTGTTATTTGCCGTGACCTCCATCATGCTCTCCAGCTCTAAAACCTGCCGTATGGGTTGTGTTTCCTTTAGAGGCAGTCATTCTGGATCCTGCTCCTTTCCCCCACTGTGTTATCCCAGGGTTCATCCCCAACGAGGACTTCCTGGAGGATCTGCAGAGGGAACTCCTGAGCCTAGATTTCCACGAAAAGTGTAATGATCTGTACAAGTTCAAACAGGTGAGTGCTCCGAACTAACACAAGGCACTGATATACCAAACACTTGCTTATTGACTGCATTTTTCAGTGACTTTTTGAAGTTATGACAGTGCTGAAAAAATAACTTAAGGGGACGTGCATAAGCGCACCAGCGTGCCTACTGTCCCTGTCCCACTGTCCCATTTATTTGTACTCATTACCTGTGCTCATGTCCCTGTTTATACTTATACCTGTTATCTCGTACATGTTTGACAAACTAAATAAATAAACTTTACAATTGATGCCCGTTACATTCATCATGTCCCATGTGATCACCGTTATAGCCAGTACTTGTTTCCTTTGCCTGACCTTTTTTTTTTTTTCTACCCTCATAGAGTTTGGAGAGAAAGGGATTACTGTACAAGAGAGTAAGCAGGCATGCAATGGGAGATGCACTGGCTGTTTATGGGGACTGCCAGCACCACTGGGTTGTTTTTGATGTGCATTACCTGTGTTGTGGCCTGCTTAGTATCTTGTGAACTTTCCTCTTCAATGGATGTAAAAACAAACATGAATTTTCTTCTTGCTAATTAGCACAGTGCGGGGGTGAGCGTTCCAAAGGACAGCGGAAAAGGAGAGCACACTTTTCTTCATGTGATCGTCCACTTAGGATTCACTTTCCTTTATGACAGAGCTGCTGGCCCCAGTTGTGATTGTACCTGTATGATTTTCTTCTGCAAAAGCTTCCATCTCTGAATAATCTAATTATGTCTTTCTTGTTGCGAAGTCAGATGACCTAAAGAAGAGAGGAGGGCCCCACATAGCAGCATTAAGGTAAATTAGCCCTGATTCGGCCATTAATTAGGATCAGCAAAACTATGCTAGTTCCTAACTTGATGTAGTGGCAGTCTACACTTTTTTTTTTTTTTGCAAAATAAGCTATTTTAGTTTTTTCAGCAAATCATGGTTTAACAAATGCAGATTTAGCTCTGTGAAATTGCAGTCTGAAAGTAAAGTAATGGTTGGCATTTCATTTTCCCATTTAGAACAATTGTCCTGATTTTGCTCATTGTTCAGCTAGGTCAGCTTTAAAATTGTGTGTATTTATTTACATGTATAGCCCATCCCTCTCCACGTTTATTCACCTTGAACCATGAACATGTCCTTTATGGGGAACTGGGCCCTATTTACCGTATTTTTCGGAGTATAAGATGCTCCAGAGTATAAGACACACCTTAGTTTTTGGGGAGGAAAATAAGGGGAAAAAAATTCTGCCTCTGCCTACCAGCATCTATCGGCTAGCATCATTGATCTGGCTAGCATCCTGTCAGTGTGTGAAAGAGTTGAGGGCTGTTTGGAAACTGAAACAGTATTTGCTGTGTGAGCAACAAGGAAGGAGACAGCAAGGAGCCTGGGCGTGGCTTAGCTCTGCAGCTCTGAGTCTGTGCTGAGCTCTAAACTAGTCTGCTGCTCAAAACTGAAACTGAAACTCCTCTCCTCTGCTTGTGTTTTGCTTGTATTTACTACCATGTTGGAAAACCTGCTTTTGGTATTGTATATTACTTCATGTGTTATATTATATATAAAGAGAAGTTATTGAATCCTGCTGAATCAGTTACTTGGATGTTCTTTCTGGATGTGATTGCTGCTGCAAACTCAAGTCCTTGCAGCAAATAGCAAACAGCCAGGTCAACTTCAGCACATTATTGCAGCCTGATTCAGCATGAGCAGCTGATTGGCGGGTGGATTGCCCTCTCGGAATACCCCCAATCAGCTGTTCTAGGCTGCAGGGATTGCCACAGACCATCGCATGCCTCACGTTTTCGGCTACATTCGGTGTATAAGACGCACCCAAATTTTCATCCTCTTTGGGGGGGGGGAGTGCATCTTATACTCCAAAAAAATACGGTAGTTATAAAAGCTTACCTGTTTTGTAACAGCAAATGCCAAAATGCCTCCTTCTTTAGACAATAGGCAGAGCTGAGATGCCGCAAGCTCACCTGTCTTCTCTCTCATCTGTTAGAAAGATTCTTTTTGAAGAATTCCGGTCTTGGCTTTCTGACGTGATCCAGGTAGAGCTGGAACCAACCATTGACCTGTCTTGTGCTAAATATGAATATACAGGTAAGCCAAAAATCAAAAGAACCCTGAAGGTATGAATCCATTGTGTTGCTTGAAGAAACTGTATGATACTGGAAAAAATCCAGAAAAGATAATTGAGCAGCAGATTTGTGAGCACCTAAAAATAAATGGCGATTATTAGAAGCCAGCATGGGTTTGTTAAAAACTTCATGCTGGACAAACCTTATTGTCTTCTTTGACAAAGTGACTTAAGTTAGTGGATCAAGGAAATGCTGTGGAGATAATTTACTTAGACTTCAATAAGGCATTTGACAAAGTAGACCACAGCCTACTTCTTGCTAAGATAGAACAATGTGGGATAGACAGCATTACCACCTGATGGATTTGTCATTGGCTGTCCAACCACACTCAGTGTATGGTCCTCAGTGGAATTACATCTTCATGGAGGGAAGCATGCAGTTGTTGTGACTCCGATCCCCGAGCCCATCTTATCGGAGGAAGAAGGCTCCAAAAGTGAAGGAGAGGAGTTGGCCAGGCCTCCCTCTCCAGGACCCTCCTCTCTGGCAATGCCTCAGGTGTCTCCCAAAAGAGAAGAGATTGGCCAGGAGCCAGGTGTCGCCGAGCAGTCGGACAGTGATGGAGATAAGTCTTGGCTGGATCCATGCCAGTGTCGGAGAGACAAGCGCACGCAGCAGAAAAGGAGGCATGCCAGAGATTAAGCTGAGTCACTGGACCACATCCCACAGGGGATAAAAGGGGGTGTGGTGGCCATTCAGGCTCTATGACGGACAAAACTAAACAACTAGCGAGTCGCATTGTATCTCTGAAACTACATTATCTGCCTGCCTTGGATTTAATACGGACTGGACTTGACAATTCTGTGGCTTTGTCAATTTGTTTTGGTTCTCTGTGAGTAAAGTTCTTGGCAAGCAGCTACTGGGTTGCTGCCAATCCTGTTATCGAAGGAATTTATTGTCTGCAAGTTTTATTTAACTCCTGGCTGACTGTTTGTGTGCGTGTGTGAGACGGGGACAGAACAGCAGTGAGATACCCCAAGATTCTGTCTTAGGCCTAATACTCTTCAACATCTTCATAAATGATCCAGATGAGGAGGTACTATAGAAAGGAAACTTATCAGATTTGCAGACAATACCAAGCCGGGGGAAATTGCAAACACTTTGGAAGATAGGCTCAAGATTCAGAAGGATCTTGACCAGTTGTGAAATTCAATTTTTTTTTACTACCGGTTCTATGGGCGTGGCTTGGTGGGTGTGGCAGGTGAAGGATACTGCAAAATCTCCATTCCCACCCCACTCTGGGACCAGCCAGAGGTGGTATTTGCCGGTTCTCCGAACTACTCAAAATTTCCACAACGTTTTAAGATTTAAAAGTTGGAGGGAGGGAGGCTTTTTGTTATAAGACTCTTAAAATATTTGAAAGCATGAAAGTAAGATTAACTTTTTTTTTGGTTTTGCAGTTGATGTATTAATGGCTAATTAAAATGATTATGTTTTAAAATTTAAATGATAGAGGGAGGAAGAAAGATTGAGGGGAAAATGCAGAAACTCAATTATTGACTAATTAAGGTTTACTTTTTGTTATAAGATTTTCTAAAATATCTGAATTTTGGAGAGTGGAGGGAGAGTAAAATGCTTAAGTAAATGAATTAAGAATACTTTACAGATATACTATAAGAGAGTTTTTAGGGTTTGAATGATCAATGTTTGTCAATGTTTTTAAAACCTTTAGAGTTAACGAAAGGGGAGGTTGATGATTTTGTAGAAGGGGAGTTAAGGGGTCCAGGGAGTTTTAAATCTTGCAGTAAGTTAGCATATGTTAGCGAATGTTTGTTGAAGTCTATGCCCTGTTTTTGTTCTGGGAAGTCGGGGGTGGGGGGAGGGGAGGGGGGGTTGATGATAGATTGAATGATTGCTTATATTGTATATTTGTTTGATTATAAAATAAAAACTTTTTCAATAAAAAAAAAATTCCACTATCGGTTCTTCAGAATTTGTTGAATTTCACCCCTAATCTTGACAGACTTCAGCACTGGGCAGATGGAGTACTACGTCCAGTTCTGGTCAACACAATATTAAAAAAAACTGCTAAAACAAGACACAAACATACAACGTTTATATACATATCACTTTTTTTTTTATGTGTTCATAATAAAAAACTTTAAAAAAAAACTGAGGCTCTAGAAAGAGTGCAGAGAAGAGCAACAAAGATTATAAGGGACCTGGGAGCTAAATTGTACAATGAATGATTAAGGGAACTTGATATGACTAGTCTAACGAAGAGAAGGATTAGGAGTGATATGATAGTTGTCTTCCAATACTTGAGGAGCTGTGGCAGAAAAGAGGGGGTTAACCTCGACTGGCGGCCCCCAGGGGGAGAGCCTTCTCTGTGGGGGCACCTACTATCTGGAATGAGCTCCCCCCGGAGATACGGAGGATCCCGGATCTGCGCATCTTCCGTCGTGCGCTTAAGACTTTTTTATTTCATCAAGCCTGCCTGGCCTAAATCTTTCCCCTTTAAAATGTAAATTTTAATTTGTTTTAAAATTATTGGGTGTTTTAAATTTGTCTCAGCCAAATTGTTTAATTCGGTTTTATTCTGTTTTTAAATTTTGTATTTATGTGTTTTATTCTGTGGCTGTTCACCTCCCTGAGTCCTTCGGGAGTAGGGCGGTATATAAATCCAATAAATGAAATGAAATGAAATGAAACCTATTCTCCAAAGTACCTGAGGGCAGGACAAGAAGTAACAGATGGAAGTTCATTAAAGAGAAATCTGGCCTAGAACTAAGGAAAAATTTCCTAACGGTGAGAGCAATTAATCAGTGGAATGACTTGCCTCCAGAAATTGTGGGTGCTCCATCATTGAAGGTTTTCAAGAAGAGATTGGACAACCATTTGTCTGGGATGCAATAAGGACTCCTGCCTTGGGAAGCGGGTTGGACTGGAAGTCCTCCAAGGTCTCTCTCAGTCCTGAGATACTATGAGATATGGCAGAAGTCAGCAACCTGTGGCTCCAGAGCCGCATGTGACTCTTTCACCCCTCTGCTGCGGCTCCCTGGCGCTCAAAATATGCGTCACAACTGCCAATGTGTGACACCCGCCAGCCCAATTTATTGAGCTTTTCAATCCCCGGTAGGCCAACCATGGATCAATCCAAGAGAAGAAAAGTTTCAGAAGAAAACAGAAGGTTTAATTCAACTACATAGGCTAGTTTTGTGGTCGCTCAAGAAATAGTCAGGGACGGGAAGGGTTTTGTGGCTCCCGGTGTTTTCTTTTCTGTGGGAAACGGGTCCAAATGGCTCTTTGTGTGTTTAAGGTTGCAGACCCCTGAGTTACGGGAAAGATACTGTTGAATTGGAACACAAACAATAGATTTGGACTTGGGTGCGAAGAATCAGCACTGACCCGGTGGTACCCAATCAACTTGACTGCCCTGCTTTATTTTAGCCGCATTGTGTGCCTCACACAACCAAATTCCTGTTTTGTTCCAGATACCCTGCTGTGCCATGATGATGAGCTGGAGGGGCGGAGAATCGCATTCATCCTTTACCTTGTACCCCCTTGGCATGAGCACGATGGGGGCACTTTGGATCTCTTCTGTACAGATGGTAGGTAGGATTTTGTTATTTTGCCTGCTTGGTAGATTTTATATCACACCTGTCCTTCAGGAGCTCAAGCCAGCTCTTCAGGGTTCCTTCCGTCCATTCCTCCCCACCTCCATCTCTCTTTGATTGACATCCTATATAACTGTTCTGGCTCAGGCCTCCCAAGAGCATGAAGCAGACTCCTCATCCCGATAAAACCTCTTTTATTTAGATTAAAGGGAATTCCTCTCCAGCAAAGTCCCAGCCAACAATCTTTCATGAGATTTCACAACTACAGATCTTTATCAGGCTTGGGATGAACACCCTTGGAATGGTGTGGGAGTAGGAATGGATTATAGGACTATAGAAACCAGGTGCACCACTCAGATGGCCCTGGGGACACAGATAAACCTTCAAGTGCTTCAACGACCCTCAAAAAGAATGCAAACGACCAGCTTTCTGCAAAGAATATAAATCTTTTCATTCCCCACCATCCTGTCAGAGCTTAAGAAGCTTCTTGGATGAGAAGCGAAACATCTTCAAAAGAAAAAACAAGGAAGTCCAGTTGCCTCAATAAAAAGCACCTTTGGGACAACTATGACCTGGATGACTGAGAATCTCTAGTGTCAGGTTTCGATGTCATCTCAAATAAAATAAATTGCATTTCCAAACAAATAGTGTTTGAAGAAATCTTTCATTTTATTAAGCACGACAACCTGTCCCCGATTGTGGCGTAGCCAACACTGACTTCCTGACCCCAAACCTCCCCTTTCCGTTCCCCAATTCTCTGCGTCTCATTGGCCCTCTTCCAAATCACTCTCCCCATACCTACTACTTCAGCTCCCAGGAATGTCCCCCCCCCTCCCATCTCATCTCCTAGGGGATATTATCTTCAGGGAAATTAAGTAGGTGAGAAGTCAAGCGTCCTCTTGCCAGCTGCCCCCTCTTCTTCTTATGTCAGCACTAGAGTAAATGCAGGTTGAAGTGCTGACATCTAGATTTTCACACTGATAGCTCCCCATCTTTAGATATGTGCTTTCTTACTGCCACAGTATTAGGGCCAGTATTAGGGTTGGATCCTTGGATTCTTGTAGATTGTAAACTGAGTCTTATTTGTAAACTTAGTTCTTCTGTTTCACCTGTCTCCAAGGGCCACTTTTCCTCTCTTTCGTTCAGAAGCCAGAAAGTGGTGAAATGTAGATACAATGGGAGAATTCCAGATAGTTGTGCTTACTGGCCTGCGTCTTGCATGTGTCCTTGTCTCTGGCAGATCATTTCCAGCCTTTGCAGATTGTCAAGTCTTTGGTCCCTTCCCGGAACTCGCTCGCTTTCTTTGAAGTATCACCAGTCTCCTTCCACCAGGTGAGCAATTATTCCTTTTCCTACGTCGAGACTCTTAAAAGAGCGCAGAGGAGAACAACGAGGATAATTTGAGGACTGTAGATTAAAACCTATGAAGAACGGTTGCAGGAATTGGGTATGGCTAGTCTAGAGAAAAGAAGGATTAGGGGTGACATAGTAGCAGTCTTCCACTCTTTGAGAGGCTGCCACAAAGAAGAGGAGGTCAGCCTATTCTCCAAAGCACCTGAAGGCAGGACAAGAAGCAACGGGTGGAAACTAACCAAGGAGGGAATTAACCTAGAAATGAGGAGAAATTTCCTGACAGCATCTTCGTCAGTGCTTACACGTTCTTTTGCCTTTTCCTCTATCCCAGGTGTCTGAAGTCGTCTCCAAAGAGAAATGCCGTTTGTCGGTGAGCGGCTGGTTTCATGGCCCCTCGGTTGCAAGGCCACCACGTCGTATCGAGCCACGGATACCACGAAGCCCCCACATCCCTCGTGATGTAAGCTGCTTTGCTACCTGCAATATTGTGGTATTGTTCTACAATGCTTTTGATTCTTGGTCTGGCCTACCAAGGAGAAAGGCCATTTCTGCGTGTGCTTTCATGTTTCTGTTCGGACCTAGGCTTCCTGAGTCAGTAAAACACACGAGTAGTCCCAAAAACCTCTTTTATTGCAACAGCTGTGAATTCTGTTCATTCGCAGATGAGTCCCAAAGAGTCCTTCGGGATAAGGCTGATAATCACCCACCTTGCTCTCCCTTGAAATGCTGCCAAAGACGTAATTGGCAAAGCCACACGGAGTCCAGAATCAAACAGAGCTTCAGACTTTAAACCGCACAGAATTAACAACGTTGCTTCCTGCAAAGGCTCATGTGCCTTTGCTCCTCTTTTAAGATGTATGGGAGGGGCCAATCATCTCCAAGCCCTACTCCCGAGTCGTCCCATTTGTTTTAACTGTTCTTGCCTTCTGGCAGCTCTGCGCATGCGTGCACTGGGAACAGGCTCCACCTGTTTCTCTGCCTCACTGAGATCCAACTCTGGAGGCTCCGGAGGCAGCACGTACCTCCCAGATGGCCCTTTCTCTGCCTCCGACACAGAGCCTTCGTCCAAGCCTTTCCCAGACTCCAGGACTGACCCATGTTCCTCCCCAGCCTCCTCACTGTCTGATTCTGCTGCCAGCTCCGCAGGCCACTGGCGGAGCACAACAGTTTTCATCTTTAGCCTAACATTTGAGGGAGCCAAGTTGGGAATAGTTGTTTCTCCAAATAGAAGCTGCACTTGCTGATTTTGTGCTGCACCGGTAGTGTACAATTCAGTGTGAGTGTGGGGATGATGTGTTGACTGCTGAGTGCAAAGCAATGTAAGTACACGTGCTGGACTGGTATTTGCTGGACCTGGTCAACTTTAAGATGCTTGGGTTGGCTGAGGAATTCTGGGAGTTGAAGTCCACACATCTTAAAGTTGACTTAAGTCGAGAAACACTATACTGGACTATGCGTGACAAGCACATACCAGAATTTCTGGAAACAACAGCGACAAAGAACAAAGATGGTTACTTTGGGATAAGTGGATTTTCAGTGCCATCGTGTAAATTTCATCCCCGTCTTCCATTCCTCCACATTTTTCCAGCATGAAATCTTGTATGATTGGATCAATCCAGTTTATTTGGACATGGATTCCCAAGCACGGATCCAGGAAGAATTTGAAGATCGATCTGAGATCTTGCTGAAAGACTTTCTCAAGGTGAGGCCAAGTACATTCTTGGGTGCAAGATGAAAAGGCCACAGGTACAATCCCGATTCTCGTATTTTTTTCAACTTCACATGGCAGGTTGAGAGGTGCTGAGTACAGATAATTACAACGGCATTGAAAAAAGTGACTTATGATTTATGATTTTCGCACATACAACCAGTGCAACATCTACACTGTCATGTGAATAAAATTCAGATGCTTAGCAGTTAGTTCATATTTAGAATAGAATAGAATAGAGTAGAATAGAATAGAATAGAATAGAATAGAATAGAATAGAATAGAATAGAATTCTTTATTGGCCAAGTGTGATTGGACACACAAGGATTTTGTCTTTACTGCATAAGCTCTCAGTGTACATAAAAAGAAAAGATACATTCGTCAAGAATCATAAGGCACAACACTTAATGAGATAGTCATAGGGTACAAATAAGCAATCAGGAAACAATATCAATATAAATCATAAGGATACAAGCAACAAAATTACAGTCATAAGTGGGAGGAGATGGGTGGTGGGAACGATGAGAAGATTAATAGTAGTGCAGACTTAGTAAATAGTTTGACAGTGTTGAGGGAATTATTTGTTTAGCAGAGTGATGGCGTTCGGGAAAAAACACTTCTTGTGTCTAGTTGTTCTGGTGTGCAGAGCTCTATAGCGTCATTTTGAGGGTAGGACTTGAAACAATTTATGTCCAGGATGCGAGGGGTCTGTAGATATTTTCACAGCCCTCTTTTTGACTCGTGCAGTATACAGGTCCTCCATGGAAGGCAGGTTGGTAGCCATGTTTTTTTCTGCAGTTCTAATTATCCTCTGAAGTCTGTGTCTGTCCAGAATGATTTTTGTGATGGTTGCAGTATCCCTGCTTGCAAGAGCTGGTTTCAGATGTGCTTTCCCTGTTCTTGGTTCCTAGAGAGACAAGTACCAGCTGGTTTGCAAAGCTCTGAAGATGGAAGGACTCAGCTGGAGCAGTAGAGGGCCTCCCAACAAAAGGTAAGGCCGCTTCAGGCTGCGTCACTCCCAGTTTAACAGTTGTGTCCTTTTCCAGCCACCAACCAACCTGTGCCAGCTGGAATCGGCTCTTGCTCAAAGATAATCCGTGAACGTAATGCGAGAATCTCTTTATGAAACCGGATCATCTTGAGAATTTCAGTTAATCCGACCGGTTGTCTTATATGCTAGTAAGGAAGTGAGGATATGAAATTCCAAACAACAGAACTTCCTAAGAGTTCAACATCCTGGGTTGTTTACAGATCTTTTATAATTGGCGAGGATTTTATTTTTTCCCAGCTTTTAAAAAAGACAGCTGGCCTCTTGGAAGGGAAAACACAAAAATGCAGGTGTCCTTTTCGCAGCCCACCCATATTTTAAATCCTACACAACCCTGTTTGTCTGAGCGAGCCATTCCGAATTACAGTCCCTGCTTGTCTTTTTCCAATCACAACTCTTAATTCAGTTTAGATTTTAAAGATCCGTTGTGAGAAGAAAGCAGAATGGAATCAAAATGTAGTATGCCGTTTTAGGCTGCCTTCTGCATGTTTTCCTCTCTCCTGCATATATAGGTAGTCCTTGACTTACATCCATTCATTTAATGACCACTTTAAGTTACAACGGTGCCAAAAAAAGTGACTTTACCACCAGTTTTCATACTTATGACCATTGTAGCATTCCCCACAGTCGGGTGATTAAAATTCAGACCCTTGGCAACTGGCATGTATTTATGACGGTTGCAGAGTCCCCGGGTCGTGTGATCCCCTTATGTGACCTCATGAGCAAAGTCAATGGGAAAGCCAGATTCATTTAACAACCATGTAACTAATGTAACAACCTCGGTGATTCACTTAACAACGGTGGCAAGAAAGGTGGGAAATGGAGCAAAACTCACTTAATGAGCCATGGTGGTGCAGAGGTTAGAGTGCAGTCCTGCAGGCTACTTCTGCTGACTGCCGGCTGCCTGGAATTTGGCAGTTCGAATCTCACCAGGCTCAAGGTTAACTCTGCCTTCCATCCTTCCGAGGTCGGTAAAATAAGGACCCAGATTGTTTGAGGGCAATAGGCTGACTCTGTAAACCACTTAGAGAGGTCTATAAAGCACTATTATAGCTATTGCTATTACTATTGCTAACTGTCCCACTTAGCAACAGAAATTTTGGGATCAATTGTGGTCATAGGTCCAGGACCACCTGCGTTAGTTGTGCTGTGTTAGCAGAGCCTTTCAGCAAAGTATTTTGAAGAAAGTAAGTGTAGGAAAGTCCTCATGAATAGGGTAGGGTAGGGTAGGGTAGGGTAGAATAGAATAGAATAGAATAGAATAGAATAGAATAGAATAGAATAGAATAGAATAGAATAGAATAGAATAGAATTCTTTATTGGCCAAGTGTGATTGAGCACACAAGGAATTTGTCTTTGGTGCATATGCTCTCAGTGTACATAAAAAGAAAAGATATATTCGTCAGGAATCATAAGGTACAGCACTTAATACTAGTCATAGGGAACCCATAAGCAATTAAATCCTATTAGGAAACAGTCAGTATAAATCTTAAGGATACCAGCAACAAGGTTAGAGTCATACAGTCATAAGTGGGAGGAGATGGCTGATGGGAACGATGAGAAGATTAATAGCAGTGCAGACTTAGCAAATAGTTTTGACAGTGTTGAGGGAATTATTTGTTTAGCAGAGTGATGGCGTTCAGGAAAAAACTAATAAAGCTTACTGTCTTTTTAGGCATTACGAGAAAGCAGAAGAGAAAAGCTTGCCGGCCACTTTAAAAGAGTGTTGGGAGCTCTTCCGGTCCGAAGCCTTCTTCTTGCTCCTTTCCAATTTCACGGGCCTGAAACTGCATTTTCTAGCCCCAGAGGAGGAAGAGGAAGAAGGAGGAAGGGAGTCTTCTGAAAGCTCACAAGGACCCAGCAGTCAAGAGGAAGCTGGCAACACAAACTCTACAGAGGCGCCAGGGAACATCTCCGATAATGACGCCAGCCGAGAGAATGGTATACTGAGCTTTCCAGATCTAGTCTCAAGTCTGTCGGGCAGCGCAGCCCAAATCATAATGTGCCCAAAATGCTTAGTAATCCGTATCTGTTACATCTCTTCAGCTCCCCTTTGATGTGGGCATTTTGACAACTCATTAGATAGGTTTATAGGGACGCGGTGGCTCAGTGGCTAAGACGCTGAGCTTGCCGATCGAAAGGCCACCAGTTCAGTGGTTCGAATCCCTAGCACCGTGTAACAGAATGAGTTCCCGTTCCTTGTCCCAGCTTCTGCCAACCTAGCAGTTCGAAAGCATGTAAAAAATGCAAGTAGAAAAATAGGGACCACCTTTGGTGGGAAGGGAACAGCGTTCCGTGTGCCTTTGGCGTTGAGTCATGCCGGCCACATGACCACGGAGACGTCTTCGGACAGCGCTGGCTCTTCGGCTTTGAAGCAGAGAGGAGCACCGCCCCCTAGAGTCGGGAACGACTAGCACATATGTGCAAGGGAAACCTTTACCTTTAGATAGGTTTATTACCAATTCAACCTAAACTCTTGATTCTAAGCCAAATGAAGGTAAATAGGTTGATCGGTAGAAATTGGGCAGAATTTTAAAGTTAAGCTGCTGCTTCCTTTTTTTTTTTCACCAAATATGGATTTTTTTTCAAATTATTACCACAGTACATTTGCTGGAATTCCTTGGGAGCATGGAGGGTATAGGGAGCAGTTTCATTTTCTTCCATGTATTTTTGTTTTTGTTTTCATGCCTGGCTGAATGAAATTTGAAAAGGATCTGAGCAGCCCTTTCTGTAATCTGCCAAGTGCAGAGAAGAGCCTTTAATTCTGTCCAGAATGATTCTGAATGAGAGCGGCTGGGCAAGTCAAAAAAGGGCCTATTCTCAGAATGTGGTGGAATTCCACTCGCTCTGGTCACCCGTTTGCCCTGCCAGGATACAACATCAGCACTGTTTACCATTAGAAAGAGAGCGCCGGATCTCTCGTCCTCCCGTCGCTGTGGCTGTTTGTTGATTGGGCTTCATGTGTACAAATTGTGTTTCTTTTGGTCGCTTCCTCCCCACACAAGTTGAGGTGGAAACAGAGGCCTTTTCATCCCTTCCTCTCTCAGGAGTAAACATCTATTTAACACAGTGTTTCTCAACCTTGGAAGCTTGAAGATGGGTGGACTTCAACTCCCAGAATCCCCCAGCCAGCAACGCTGGCTGGGGGATTCTGGGAGTTGAAGTCCACCCATCTTCAAGCTACCAAGGTTGAGAAACACTGATTTAACAGATTAACAGAGTTGTAAGAAGCCTTGTGTCAGTGTCTCAGCACTGACATAGAAAAGGGAGGAGAAGCCTGAACTTTTGCCTGCTAAATCCCTTTGAAGATTCGGTCTCCTCAGAGATGGGAAGGGGGGGAGACATTCCTGTGATCTGACGAAAAAGGAATCAGGAAAGTGACTTGGAAGATAGCCAATGAGAAGCAGAGAATTGGGGATCGGAAAGGGAGGGATTGGGGGGCAAAGGTCAGTACTGACCGCGAAAAAGTCAGGATCAGATTGCTGTGCTCGAATAAAGAGAAAATTTCCTTAAAGATCGGCCGTTTGGAAATTCATTTATTTTGAGATAGCATCGAAACGTGACACCTTGTAGGTCATCTAGTCCAGAATGGGACTTTTCCCTCCCTTACCCAGTTCTTTAAAATGGTATGTAGCCATCCTGATAGCTGAGAACATCTGGTTTTTTTCTCCCTCAGGCGTCCCTCTTTGCGCCGGAGAACTGAGACGCTGGAGAAAAGGATGCTACACACTGATCCACGATGCCCAAAGAGCAGAGTTTGCCCTGGATCTGCTGTTCTTCTGTGGGGCTGAAGGTTGGTTTCATTTTTTTAAGCTTGTCTGAAACTCTTCATGGGGAGAGCTTTTCCTGCCCCACTTTCCACACAAAGGCCGAGGAGCTGTTGCTGAAGCACCACAAAAGAGATGAAATTCAGCCGCTCCCAAGCAACAGGTTATACGCTCACTGATCTTCAAACTCATCTGGTACTGGCTAGGCTTGGAGTCTTTTATTTATTTATTTATTTTTATTTTTTTAATTTGATTTATATGCCGCCCTTCTCCGGAGACTCAGGGCGGCTTACAAGGCGTTAAGCAATAGCCTTCATACTTTTTGTATATTTATACAAAGTCAGCTTATTGCCCCCACAAACTGGGTCCTCAATTTACCTACCTTAGCAAGGATGGAAGGCTGAGTCAACCTTGAGCCTGGTGAGATTCAAACTTACAGTAATTGCAGGCAGCTGGTGTTAATCACAATGCTATCAGTCTGCTGAGCCACCAGGCCCTTTTATCCATTAATGCAAGAATATCATCCAGAGTTAACCACGGAAGGGAAAAATTCCTTTATGCCTAAATGACAAAATATAGTATCTCCCTGGAAACGGTCCCAAAGGTGCTTTTTTCAAGAGGCAACTGGACTTTCTGGGTTTTCTTTGAAGACGTTTTGCTTCTCATCCAAGAAGTTTCTTCAGCTCTGACTGGATTTCCATTCTTCTATTCCCCACCCTCCAGTCAGAGCTGAAGAAGCTTCTTGGATGAGAAGTGAAACGTCTTCAAAGATAAAACAGAAAGTCCAGTTGCCTCTTGAAAAAAGCACCTTTGGGACAACCACGACCTGGATGATTGAGAATCTCCCTAAACATCCCTGGAAGTTGCTTATATTTTTAGCCTTGCAGATGTTGTATACCCGTCTTCACAATTCAAAGACATCACTCGATTTTTTTGCCATTGAGTTGGCCAACCCTCCTCTTAAAGACAAATTTTAAAATCTTCTTAGTGCCGAGATGGGCGGTACATAAATCATCAAAAATCAATCAACTTTACTATTGTGTTTGGGCAAATGGATTTGTTTGTGGCTGCTCGCTTTAAAATTTAAAATGTGGATGTTCATTCCTTTTAAGATTGGGACGTCGAATCGGGAGGCTTCACTTCATACATTGCAAAAGGTGAAGATGAAGAGGTAAACATATATTTTTTCCCCCATTTTCAGGGGCACAGGTGAACTTGCTCAGCGCACAGGTCGTTTTGAAATTGACCATAAGCTCTTCCTATCCCTCCCTTTGCAGATGTCCAGCTACCTGTAGACATGTCCCAAAGGTGCTTTTTCAGGAGGCAACTGGACTTTTGTTTTTTTTTTCTTTTGAAGGCATTTTGCTTCTCATCCAAAAAGCTTCTCCAGCTCTGACAGGATAGTGGGGAATGGAAGGATTGATATTCCTGACAGACAGCTGGTCATTTGCATCCTTCAATGACCCTCTAAAACGGGGGTGTCAAAATCGATTTCATTGAGGGCTGCATCAGGGTTGTATTTGACCTCGGGCGGGGGGGGTGAGTGTGGCCAGGGTGGGCATGGCCAGCTCAACATCACTCGTGTCTGGGGCGCCTGTGGCGGCCTAAGCGCTCTGCCAGTGAAAATGGGTTCCCAAGCTCCATTTTTGCCTGGGACGGCCTCCTGCAACCCTCTGCCAGCAAAAAAGGAGCTCGGGAAAGCCACCCGCAGCCCTTGCGAGCTCAGTTTTCAGCTGGCAGAGGCACAGCGGGTCAGTCCTTCACTGTTTCCAGGGCAGCCCCGCAGGCCAGATTTAAGCATCCAACGAGCCGGATCCAGCCCCCTGGCCTTGAGTTTGGAGGATGCAAATGACCAGCTGTCTGCAAGGAATATCAATCCTTCCATTCCCCACTATCCTGTCAGAGCTGAAGAAGCTTCTTGGAGGAGAAGCGAAACGTCTTCTAAGAAAAACCACAAAGTCCAGTTGCCTCCTGAAAAAAGCACCTTTGGGACAACCATGACTTGGATGACTTGAGAATCTACAGACTTTTTACCTGTATGCTTGTTCTTATTTATATTATTTCTTCCCTTGCTCTACTTCATTCCCCCATCACATGCTGTACCCCAATTGTTTGTTTCACCCTGCAGGGGGGATCTATTTCAATCCAGTAATCACTTTGGTATCTTTTTTTTTTTTAATCCCGTATCTTTTTTTTAAGGTGCATTGACAAAACTGAACAGAATACTCCGTCGTAAGAGCATTGCTAATGCTATTATGTGACTGCCAAGTTCTACTTTCAGTTTCCCTAATTGTTTCAAGCAAAGGATTTGCCTTTTTTGTGCAGTTTCAAAAGGACTGGAGCTGGCTGAATAGAGGGACATTTTGTTCCCACAGTAGCCGCTCGAGATGCCTCTGTGAATTTGAACAAGAACCTAATGAATGTAGCATCTCGTAATGAGCAGCCACTGAGAATCCTGTTTTCCACGCTGCGGTGAAGCTACCTTAATGTTTATTTTATGGGAAATTATAGTTACTTACATCCTATTTTTCTGTGCATGCGGCCTGAGTGTTTCCAGCAGAGGAAGTAGGGTTTTTATTGAAACCTATCATTTGGACGGGTCTGTACAGGTGCGTTCATGAAAGTGAGGTTTTCCTGCACGCTCCTTAGAAGTAGTAAGCATAGGTTGTTTTTACTTAACTGCCCTTGTTTTATTCTCTTTTCCAGCTGCTGACGGTTAATCCAGAGGCCAATTGCTTGGCTTTAGTTTACAGAGATCGAGAGACACTGAAATTTGTGAAGTACATTAATCAGCGGAGTTTGGAGCAGACGCCTGATCCAAAAAAATTCTGGGACTTCTCCTTTGTTTACTATGAATGAGAGACGGTGCCAGCCAGTGACGGCGAGCCATTTCTCTTAGTTAAATACTCAAAAGGACAGGGGGGGGTTCTTACAAAGAAAAGATCCTGTTGCACAATCTGCTTTTACTCCGATATTCCTGCAAAACACCACTTCTTTTTCTGGGGCCCTTTTGGAAATTTAACCATGGTGGGAACTTCAGGGGTGGGGGGCACAAAGCTTCCGCATGTTAGCAATGCGAATACCACATCGTTTGGACTGAGGTCAGGACTTTGGTTATGGCTCATCCTAAGCAGCCATAGGGGACGCGGTGGCTCAGTGGCTAAGATGCTGAGCTTGTCAATCAAAAGGTCAGCAGTTCGAATCCCTAGTGCCGCGTAACGGGGTGAGCTCCCGTTCCTTGTCCCAGCTTCTGCCAACCGAGCAGTTCGAAAGCACGTAAAAAAAAATGCAAGTAGAAAAATAGGGACCACCTTTGGTGGGAAGATAACAGCGTTCCGTGTGCCTTTGGCATGTAGTCATGCCGGCCACACGACCACGGAGACATCTTCGGACAGCGCTGGCTCTTCGGCTTTGAAATGGAGATGAGCACTGCCCCCTAGAGTCGGGAACGTCTAGCACATATGTGTGAGGAATACCTTTACCTTTACCTTAAGCAGCCTCAGAAAAACACAGCCTGGAAGAAGCCAAGATTCGCTGTGTTCTCCAAAACTCCACCGCTTCTCACAGACGGCCAAAGAAGGGTGTTTCCTATTGGTCTAATTATGTGGCATTTTGCAGCTTGGGTTAATAATCGTGGAAGATGGTTATGGTTTGTTGAGTAAGCCTCTACTGGTTAGGATTCATGGAGGTTGTTAAACCGTAAATCAAGCCGGCCTTTGAAATGTGTAAGCCTAGACGGATTACTGCCAGCTGCACCAAAGGGAGAATCCTAACTCAATTGCAATAGTTGCAACCAGCTTAAAAGGCAGTGGCCCTTTTCAAACTTTATTCTTAATAAAGACCTCACATTAATTTATAATAATAAAAAAGGTTTGGCGTTACTTTAAGCTTTTCTTTTCTTGCTTCCTACAAAGCTAGAGAGTACAGTTTCTCCTCCTTGTCTGGCTCACGGGTGTCCAACCTTGGCCATTTTAAGACTTGTAGACTTCAATTCCCAGAATTCCCCAGCCAGCTGGCTGGAGAATTCTGGGAGTTGAAGTCCACTTAAAGCTGCCAAGTTTGAAGATCTCTGTTCTAAACCAACCTGCTCAAGCAAGAGATTGTATACCAGGATTCTGGACAAATGACTGTACAATCTCTCCTTGAAAACTTCCAATTATGCAGCACCCACAACTTCTGAAGGCAAGCTGTTCTGTGGGTTAATTGTTCTCACGATGAAGGCTGGGGAATTCTGGGAATTGAAGTCCACGGGTTTTAAAGTGGCCAAGATTGGACACACCTCTGATCTAAATGAACTAAATCATACAGATAGACTGAGGTCTGTCAGTTTTATTGAAGAATCAAACGTTGCTATTTTAATCAACGGCCTCCAGGGCTGTTTTTGGCTTCTGAAATTCCCAGATTTTGGTCTGTATAACATCCATAAAAGCTTGACCATCTCTCTGCTTAGCATGATATTTATAAAGAACCAACATTCCTGGCCTTCTCTTCCCCTACCGCAGGCAGCCGAACGTTCAGACCTATAGTAAAGTCTTCATACTGCACTTCACTGGGTACTAATCTGACAGCATCATCTAACTGTCTTATCTTGCCGCTAGATCTTTCTGCTCGTCTCCCTTGGCTAGTTTTTCACCTTCCAATCTTCACTCCGGATCAAGAGCATGATGTCCCCAGACGCATGATTTTGATGAGCATATTAACGCTGTTGTTCTTAATAGCATCCCGGCAAGCGGCAATCACTTGCATTTTGTGTTTACCAACTGGAGGGGAAAAAAAAGAAAAGAGTTAAGTGGAGTCTGTTCTTTTCCAAAAATGCAAATGAACTCTTTTGCAGTTCAGAAGGGGAAAGTGTTCCCCCAACCCAAATCAGCTGAGGGCTGAGAGGGGAACAGCCTGTGCAGGACACAGCTATTCTTGCTGCTCACTGTTTATATTATTTTGAATTCCCCCGGAAGGTGGACGGGCCCTCCGTGGCCCGTTTTTAAATCTGTAGGAAAGGCATGCTAGCAGTCACGTGCCAGCATCTCCTAGCCCAGCAGTCTTTAAGAGGAGACTCAAGGGCTCTCTGGAAACTTGTGCAAGAGGAAAACAAATTGGAGATCTGAGGCTGGAATTTATACAAAAGGAAGCCTCGAGGAAGAAGAAAAGGGCCAGTCCTTTTCCAGATGGGATTAAAGTAAAAGGGGGGGGAAAAAACCCCTTCTCCAAATGTGTGTGCATTTCGTTAATGTTCTAATGAAGCCCATAAAAAGCAGAACAAGATTCTTCGGTATAAAAAGAGACCTCCCATTTCAATAAATTTTTGGAGAAAGGGTGGATCAAACCATATTTGCCACTTCGGGAGCACAGCTTTTTATTTCCTGCCAGAGAAAAGAAGACTTAAGTTCTGCGAAGCTGCAAATCGGGGCCAAAGTAATCTAGATCAGTGTTTGTCAAATTTAAGATGTGTGGATTTCAACTTCCAGAATTCCCATAACCAGCCTTGCTAGTATGGTTAAAAGCCTTGGTGTGTTTCTCAACCTTGGGCAACTTTAAGATGTGTGGGCTTCAACTCCCAGAATCCCCCAGCCAGCATAGCTGTAAGCGATAAGACAAGGCAGCAGCTGTTCCGGGTTGCCCTTTTGGGCTCCACGCCTCGCATTTTCAGCCTCCAAACACTCCGTTTGAGAGCCGTTCAAGGCCGCGGGAATCGGCAAAGCACATCGCTGCCGATCACTGCCCAAAAACGTGATGCGCAAAGGCCAAGAACCGGGCGTGCGGAGGCCTAAAACGCAATGCGCAGAGGCGGTAGGATTGAACGGCTCTCAAACGGAGCATTTGGAGGCTGAAAACACGGCGCAGAGCCCAAAAACACCAGCCATTGTGGCAATCTCTGCAGCCAGGAAGAGGATGCGCGGAGGCCGAAGGGTGGGAGACGTTGGGTGGGTGGGGCTACATTCGGAGTATAAAATGCACTCCAATTTTCAGCCTCTTTTGGGGGGGTGCATCTTATACTCCGAAAAATATGGTAAATGTCTGCAAGACTATATTTTTTTATCCAATTTAAAGATTTCCCTGCATTCAGGTGAACGCCTCCAGAAACTCAAGTATCGATGCTCACCCCCCACCCCCCTTCAAAATTCACACCCATTTCTTTCCAGGTTAAAATTCACTTAAGCATACTCTTCTTTTCAAGCTTCTTTTCAAGTGACATGACATGTAAATGAGAAATAATCCTCCCTCAGAACCTACCTCGGAGATTTCCTGCTCGTTGGATGGCCTGATTTATTGCTTTGAGATTATTTAAAAGCTCTGAGTGATTGGTACAACGAATCTTGTACTGAGACAGTAAATCCTTGTTGAGGTCATACAGTTCATTATACCGTTTCTTCATGTTTTTCCTGCAAGGGTAAACAAAAATATAAGCAAATAGCGTTGAAAGCTTATTTTAGTTGTTGGGATTTGGGATGCAATGAATCCAAGGCAAGCTTTCCTCAAACTTTTGTTAGTGCCAATGTTGGATCTGCTGGAGGCAAGAGGTGAAAAGACAACTTAGCCTGCTCTGGGACAGGTGCATCTCTTGGCATTTTGGTATGTGATGCTCCTGGCAATTTCCTGGGTCCTGCATCTTCGCATCCCCACCCCTCTATGGGCTTCAGTTTGGGGTTTCTGGAGGAAGGAGACCTCCTAAGACAGGGGTCAGCAACCTGCGGCTATGGAGCCACATGTGGCTCTTTCATCCCTCTGCTGCGGCTCCCTGTCACCGGTCGGCACTACAATTTTGAGAGGAGCTCCCGGTTGGGAGCGGAGCAGGGCATGCCAGGAGGAGACTCTATAGCAAGGGGCGGGTTTTCCGGTCAGCTTCAGAATTGATAGGGCTTTCAGTTAGGACTAGTAGAGGAAAAAGAACGCCGCACTAGGAGGAGACTCTATGGTGGGGGAACCGGACTTCTGGTCGGCTCCAAAATTGAACAGAGAGGTGGGGAGGTTCTGGTTAAGACTTTTGTGGCTCTTTGAATGTTTAAGGTTGCCAACCCCTGTCCTAAGACGAATCGTGACTTCCTTTCCAACATTTAGCAGAGTTTCCAATAACTAGCCCAGAATCAGAGGTGGGTTTCAGCAGGTTCTGACCAGTTATGGAGAACCGGTAGTGGAAATTTTGAGTAGTTCGGAGAACCGGTAGTAAAAATTCTGACTCGCCCTGCCCCCATCTATTCTCTGCCTCCCGAGTCCCAGCTGATCGGGAGGAAATGGGGATTTTGCAGCAACCTTCCCCTGGAGTGGGGAGGGAATGGAGATTTTACAGTATCCTTCCCCTGCCACGCCCACCTAGCCACACCCACAGAAGCGGTAGTAAAAAAAATTTGAAACCCACCACTGCCCAGAATGGGTGGCTGTCAAAGTGAGATGTAATTACGGATGGAGGATAAGAGTTACGTGATGAGAATTCTTGTATTTGAGAGCATAAGGAACAATAATATTACTTTCTTGTATAGTTATAAACAGTGGTGCGATTCAAATAATTTAACAACCGGTTCGTCTAGGGTTAGGTTGGCGATATCCAACCGATACAGTCTACCCTACTTTCCTTCGCCAGTTGGGCCCGCAATACTCACTGATCAATCCGTGTTCTATCAGTCAAGTGTTTTGATCGATCGGTGTTACTCACTCACCAGTCTCCCATGAGGCGGGAATCTTCAGCTCGAACCAGCATGCTGCGGATGGAGTTGGAGCTGTCAGCCATGTTGGCTGTGAGCTTCTGACAAACTGTATGAGAACTGTCCACCTATGGAGGAGAACCACAACTCAATACAGATAACAGGAGGTCGAAGGTTCGTTCTCTGAGCTTTGTGGGTTGGTTTCCAAACTTTTCGTTACCGGGCTAGGTAACATCTTCAGTGCAGTTTAGGGGATGTCGGGGTCAGTGTTCTGTTTATAAGGACTTCAGTGTGGGTGTGTCACAACCCGCCACTGTTCTGACCCAGCTCCTCCAAACTCTCCGAAGTGAACTCAAGGATTCCTTTAATTAGGAGTCCTGGCAGCCCCGGCAAAAAGTTTCTCTCTCACCGCAGGCTAACAAGTCTGTCCGGCCAGGAGATGACTAATTGTCTGCCACACCTATTCATCTCCACCCCCTGCTTTTTATCTCCAGAGCTAGGGTGGGACTTCACTAGCAGTGGTAGCTCTTCCGTTCCAAGGATCGGCCCATAGATTTCCACTGCTCTCCTCTCCTCTGCCTTCTGAATATTCGTGTGTCAGGCACTGGACCCAGCTGTTCCTCCTCTTCCTCATCAGCCACCTCTAGACCTGGCGGCTGTTGACTTTCCATCTGAGGACTGACGGACAGCCCAGGCTCCGCCTCTCTCCCCCTCCCCCTCTCTCTCTCCCTCCCTCTCCCCCCCCTCTCTCTGCCAGCTCCACTCGCTCTTCCCCCTCGATGCTGACCCTGACTCCCATATGCCTCCTCCTCCTCCTCCGATTCCAGTGCGGGAGGGGCCAGCAGCCGGCAGGCCACAACAGCCACACTCAGTTTCATCGAAGCAATTCCATCCACTGACACACTGACCCACAACCAGCCTACGAACCCCTCAGAATCCAAATCAACCGCACAGCCAACCAGAGACGGCACCGACCCTCAACCAACCCACACAATTCCCCACCACCAGCAGTTAACCTCCCAATGGCTCTGACCTGATGTAATCTCCTTATCAAAAGACCCCATCACAAGACCCTCACTTGACCCACCCACACCTGAAGCCCTTATAAACAGAAGAACACTGACAATCCCCTAAACTCTGCTGAAGATGTTACCTAGCCAGGTAATGAAACATTTTGAAAACAACCCACAAGCTTGAAGAACAAACCTTCACCTTCATCCTACACCTGAGCCAGAGGTGGGTTTCAGCAGGTTCTGACTAGTTCTGGAGAACCGGTAGCAGAAATGTTGAGTAGTTCGGAGAACCGGTGGTAAAAATTCTGACTAGCCCTGCCCCCATCTATTCTCTGCCTCCCGAGTCCCAGCTGATCGGGAGGAAATGGGGATTTTGCAGTCACTTTCCCCTGGAGTGGGATGGGAATGGAGATTTTGCAGTAACCTTCCCCTGGACTGGGGACAGAATGGAGATTTTACAGTATTCTTCCCCTGGAGTGGGGAGGGAATGGAGATTTTACAGTATCCTTCCCCTGGACTGGGGACAGAATGGAGATTTTACAGTATTCTTCCCCTGGAGTGGGATGGGAATGGAGATTTTGCAGTAACCTTCCCCTGGACTGGAGACAGAATGGAGATTTTACAGTATCCTTCCCCTGCCACACCCACCAAGCCATGCCACGCCCACCAAGCCACACCCACAGAACCGGTAGTAAAAAAATTTGAAACCCACCACTGACCTGAGCTACAGATATTTGCCACTATTGCGCACCCATAATATAATTGTCTAACTGTCTTATCTGTTTGCCAGACAAGACAATTAAGATGTTTGCTTTCTGGAAACAGGGCGGCTCTGCACTGCCTAAAATCCCTGAAGTCTTCGTGTTAATGGAGCCACTTCCTTGAGGCAGACGTTCAAAGTACCTCCTGGTCTAATACTTCCTTGAGATTTTAGGGTTCTGGGACTGTCACCACAGACCTCTGCTTGCAAAATCATTAGCGTTCCAAACCTCCCAGATGGCTAATTCAGATTCAGACAAAGCAAGTGATTTTGTTGAATGAATCTCCAGCCTAAAAGCAAAGCTGTTGACAATTCAATTCTCCTGTTGCGAGTTCTGTCTGGAAATGGAGCATAAATTCCATCAGCCGGAAAAACGACGAGATGGCCCGTGCTGCCATGAAAGAGGCAATCTTTTCTAAGGCAAAAAGGGTCTGATCTGCTGGAAGGTGAATAATTAAGAGTCTGGTGCTGCTTTAGGAAAGTTCTAGATAGACCAGTTAGTGTCGTTCGCTATTTTAAAGCCCTTGAGAAAAACCTCTCGCTTGTGGCCCATTAAATCC
Source organism: Pantherophis guttatus (assembly GCF_029531705.1). The sequence goes on from NW_026844073.1 coordinate 6,272,601, forward strand.
ATGGATTTCTTTAGCTCCTGCCTATTTTTTTTTTTTTGCTTTTTAATTTATATGCCGCCCTTCTCTGGAGACTCAGGGCGGCTTACAATGCGTTAAGCAATAGCCTTCATCCTTTTGTATATTTATACAAAGTCAGCTTATTGCCCCCACAAACTGGGTCCTCAATTTACCTACCTTAGAAAGGATGGAAGGCTGAGTCAACCTTGAGCCTGGTGAGATTCGAACTTGCAGTAATTGCAAGCAGATGTTAATCTGTTAATAACAGTGCTTTAGTCCACTGTACTACAGGCTCTTACTTAAGTCTTACTTACTTACTTATTTAAGCCATGCCAAACCATCACAATGAGGTATCTCACGTATCTTGGTGCTTTCTGGGTTTTTTTGATTGCATGCAGATGTTTCATTGCCCAACTAGGCGACATCATCAGCGTGAGTGAATGTGTGGGGTTTTGCTGCTTGTATAATATATAAACATCTGCAAGTAAGCAAGTTCAGAGAGTACTAAGGACCCCACAGTTGCCTTCCTTGCCTTCTCCTCCTTTGCATTCCACTCCCTTCTGGCACTGATGATGTTACCTAGTTGGGTCATGAAACATCTGTAAGAAAACAACCAAGCTCAGAGAGCACCAAGGACCCCACAGCCCTTTCTCTCCTCCTCCTCCTCCTCCTCCACTTCACAAACCCCATTTCCTTCCAGCACTGATGATGTTATCTAGTTGGGTCATCAAATGTCTGTAAGAAAACAACTAAGCTCAAGAGAGCTCCAAGGACCCCATGATTCAACCCTGAGCTACAGATGTTTTCTTCTACTGGTACCCCAGATACGTTTAGGAAGCCTTGCTCACTTACCCCAACAAAAGCTTTGTGCACCTCATCAAAATACACAGGGAAGTCTGCTTCAACCTGCAAGTCCTCAATTGCCCAAAAGGAGGCCATCGATTGGATGATGTCACCAGCCAGATCAATGTTATCAGTGTTAATGGAGATCTAGTAACCAGAAGAATAAACAGTAACTCAGATTGGCCCCAGACACGCTCATTACAGTGGCAGAAGTTGATGCTTAAAGAGCCTCGTCACATCTGAAGCTAAACTAGGATAACCCAAGTGCTAACCTTGAATGCAAATGTTTTGTGAGGAAACTAACATGGAATAGCTTACAGCAGCTGCCCTGGATCTACAAAGCTGATGAGAAACAGACTGTTCATCTATATATATATATATATATATAAAAGCAAAAACCACTCACACCGTAATCACGAAATCTCCAGAACTGTAAAGCCTACAAACTTGAAATTTGCCACGTATGTTCCTCTTGGCTTCTAAGAAAGGATTTTTCGAAATGACCATCAGAGCATTAGTATTTCCTATATTATGATTTACATGCTCTGATGCTAAGGAGTTCTACTCCCCCTCCCCACCTGAAAAGAAATCTGTTCCAAATGCAAAACACAAGCAGAGGAGAGGAGTTTCACTTTCAGTTTTACTTTCACAGCAGCAACCAGTGATAGGATAGGGGAGGCTTCTGTGGGGCAAGCCTGAGGGAGGGAAGAGGATAGGATAGGATAGGGTTCTGTGGGGCAAGGCTGAGAGAGAGAAGGGGAGAGGAGAGGCCGATCGTAACTACTCATTAATTTTCAAGCTGTAAGTGTCTATTTATCAAGCCCGATCACATAGTTTCGTAGCGAAACACGGGCATCCAGCTAGTGACTAATAACCACACCACTGGGTGTGATGGAGAACAACTTCCTTACTCTAAAGACAGGAATGTCCAACCTTAGACTTGTGGACTTCAGCTCCCAGAATTCCCCAAGTCTTAAAGCTGCCATCGTTGGACATGAGAACAAACATGCTTCAAACTTGTACCCTCACTGCCTTATTCCATAACACAAACTTCAAAAATCTCAATGTTTACACACGAGGAAGAGACCATAGCCAATTACATTATATATACCGTATTTTTCAGACTATAAGATGCACCAGAATATTAAACGCACCAAGATTTCGAAGAGGTAAACAAGAAAAAAAAAGGTTTTTGCCCTCCCCGGCCCCCAAGAGCACTCTGCTGGCCTCCGAAACCCTCTGCACGGGCCCGTTTTTTGCAAAAATGGGATGCACAGAGGCTTTGGGAGGCCTGCAGAGTGCTCCTGGGGGCCAGGGAGGGCAAAAACACGACGCATGGGGGTTTGGGAGGCCAAAAACGGGATGTGCAGAAGGTTTGAGAGGCCTGCAGAGTGCTCTTGGGGGCTGGAGAGGGCAAAAACGCCCCTGTTTTTGCAAAAAACGGGCCTGTTTTTGGCCTCCCAAATCCCCCATGCATAGCGTTTTTGCCCTCCCCAGCCCCCAGGAGGCCTCCCAAAAACCCGTTTTGTGCAAAACAGGCCTGTTTTTGGCAAAAATGGGACATGTGGGGTGTGGTTTCAGGAGGCCAAAAATGGCTGTATTTGATGTATAAGATGCACCAACATTTCCACCCTCTTTTGGGGGGGCTGTCTTATACTTCAAAAAGTACGGTAAGTCCATGCCTCCAAAAGGCAACTGGATCATCTGTGTTAAAACTGAATGGCCTCTCAACAGAGGGGGTGGGATACCACACCACCTATCTCATGGTCCTTTGACCAATCTCAAGAAAGTTCCACACCCCACCTGTTCTCTTGATTCAGGTGAAAAGCAACTTTTGGGGCCACCATGATCTGGCTGATTGAGCATCTCCATGGACATCCATACCTCCAAAATACAGTAACACCTTAATCAAAGGAACTGCGATACTCTGCAAATCCACCACTACCTGCACTCATTATTTATGACAAGTCAGTCTCCAAAAAAATGAAAACTGGAGACCAGGGAAGGGCTTGCTTATTTCCCAGGCTAACTGCAACATAAATGAGACAAGCAGAATAACCTCTCCGCTGGAATTCATTCGGATGCACAGCTGTCCTGTGTCACGTAGGGAGGTGAAGCAGACTTCCAGCGACTCTTGCCGCATCTCCACGTCCTCAGGTAGCAGGAAATTCTGTTTTATCCACATGACGCCCTTGAAACATAAATTCACACGGTGTGAGTTTTGAGAACAAGAGTGGTGGAAAACAGGTTGCAACGTCCTGGTAAGTTGCTGGGGATTTGCAGCTGATGCCCTAGACCAGGGGTTAAAGTTGCCAAGGTTGGAGACCCCTGCCCTAGACATGTAAGGGACACACCTGCAGTTATCAAGAAGTCTCGGGAAATAAGAAGATTGTTGTGGTCCGCTAGCAGCCTGCGGAGCTGGCAGCAGAATCGGACAGTGAGGAGGCTGGGGAGGAAGATGGGCCAGTCCTGGAGTCTGGGGAAGGCTCGGACGAGGGCTCTGCGTCGGAGGCAGAGATGGGGCCAGGGCCACCTGGGAGTTATGTGCGGACTCCGGAGCCTCCAGAGTCGGACATCAGAGAAGCAGAGGAACAGGGGGAGCTTGTTCCCATTGTGTGCACGTGCAGAGCTGCCAGAAGGCAAGAACAGTTAAAACAAAAGGGACAACTCAGGAGTAAGGCTTGGAGATGATTGGCCCCTTCCATACAGCTTAAAAGAGGAGCAAAGGCACATAGGAACTTTGCAGGAAACAATGTTGTGGATGATGTCAGTTTGTACTTTGAAGCTCCGTTTTTGACTCTGTGTTTCCGTGTGGCCTTGCCAAGATAATTGCCAATTAGGTCTTTGGCAGTGTGTCAAAGAAGATAAAGGAAGTCTAGGTCAGAACAAAGATGCTACAGGGAGTCCTCAATTTACAACCATTTGTTTAGTCGCTGTTCAGTTACAATGGCACTGAAACAAAGTGATTTTGACCCTTTCTCACACTTTTTGACTGCTACGGCATCCCCATGGTCACATGATCAAAATTCAGATGCTTGGCAACTGACTCACATTTATGACGGTTGCAATATATCCCGGGGGTCATATGATCATCTTTTGTGACCTTCTGCTGAGCAAAGTCAATAGGGAAGCCAGATTCACTTAACAACCATTTTACTAACTTAACCACTGCAGGGATTCACTTAAGGGCATAACAAGAGGCAGAATTCACTTAACAAATGTCTCACTTGGCAACAGCAATTCTGGGTTCAGTTGTAGTTGTAAGTCAAGGACTACCTTGCATTTTACTGCTTTCTTTTACCATATTTAGATTCACCTCCACCCGACCTCAGATCCTTCTCCTTAGTCCTGTGTGTCTCTTTGTCCCCCCTTCAGCCTTCGTGTTACCAACCACAAGCTAAAAGCCTTGCTTAACAAGCAGTAGAAGCATCTATCAATTCTCTGCAATAGCTCTTGGTTAATGGAGGCACCTGGCACATCATTGTAGCCCTTACCTTAGAAAGCAAGTATTAAACTGAATTAAGCTGAATTGAACTACTATACAGAAGCGTTTCCTACAACCCAGATGCCATGGCAAATCTAGACAGCATTCTAAAAAGCAGAGACATCACCCTGCCAACAAAAGTGCGTATAGTCAAGGCGATGCTTTTCCCAGTTGCAATGGATGGCTGTGAAAGTTGGACCGTAAGGAAGGCTTAGCGCCAAAGAATGGAGGCCTTTGAACTCTGGTGCTGGAGAAGACTCCTGTGAGTCCCTTGGACTGCAAGGCGACTCAACCGGTCAGTCCTAGAGGAGATCAACCCTGACTGCTCTTTATAAGGCCAGATCCTGAAGATGAAACTCAAATACTTTGGCCACCTAATGAGAAGGAAGGACTCACTGGAGAAGAGCCTAATGCTGGGGACGATGGAGTGCAAAAGAAGAAGGGGACGACAGAGAACGAGGTGGCTGGATGGAGTCACTGAAGCAGTAGGCGTGAGCTTAAATGGACTCCAGAGGATGGTAGAGGTCAGGAAGGCCTGGAGGAACGTTTGTCCATGGGGTCACGATGGGTCGGACACGACTTCGCAACCAACAACAACAACACAACCCAGATGGAAAAAAAAGAAAGCAAGAAGACTTACCATCTGCACCTTCTCGCCCAGAGTGAATTTTACGAAGCTCAGAGGCCTGGTTGCAGGGTCCGGACTGCAGAGCAAATACATCGAGAAACGAGGGAGCTGCCGGGACAGCTCAAAAACATGGAACTGTGTGCTGGGAAAGCATGACACAAAAAATCATCAAGGCGGCTGAACAAATGGACTCATTTGCTTTCTGGTGAAGGCCGTCTAGGCAAGCCTTGGCTCTTTCTATGGTGCCCTGATCCTGACACTCATTTCACATTCACAGAGTGTGGGGAAGTGGGGGAATGAACGCCGATGATCACCTCCATTTTATTTTCTCTTCTTTTAGTGTTGCATCCCTCTTTGTGCTATTATGTAAAATGTCTCTCATGTCCTCACTGCCATAGATAGTTTAATCAAGTAATTTTTTTCTGGAATAACATGATGTTTCTGGGACTCTTGAGCTCTTTGTTTAAAAAGGTTTCTGGATCTCATGAGTGAAGGTAGGTGCTTAAAAGAACAAGAGATGAGTACATTCAAGGCCCAGGGACAGCTAGAGATTTTCAGATGCAAATGAGGGGATGTAGTTTCATTACTTCGCAGCCCCTTTATCCAGGGATGGGATTCAGCCGGTTCGGACCAGTTCAGGTAAACCAGATATTTTTAATCTGGTTTGCCGAACTGGTAGTTGCAAGGAGTGGCTGACCCCGCCCACCCTGCCCCTCCCAGAAGCCTCCATGCGGCCCAATTTTGGATGCCAGGTAAGTGCAGGGCCTGCACAGAGTCTCTGGGAGGGTAAAAAACGGGCCTACCAGAAGTACCGGAAGTCTGGAAAAGGGCCCGTTTCCGGCCTCCGGAGGGCCTCCAGAGCCCGGATAAGGTCTTTTCACCCTCCTGGAGGCTCAAGGAAAGCCTCCGGAGCCTGGGGAGGGCGAAAACACTCACCTACTAACGTGGTGCAGGAAACCAGCTAGGCCACGCTCCTCCAGCAACTGGGCAGAGAACCAGTTGCTAAAATTTTTCAATCCCACCCCTGCCTTTACCTACTTTCTCTTCCTGCTGCCTAAGAATTAGGAGTTATTTCAACTCCTACAAATTCCCTTATATTCTGCATGCCTCATTCTTTCTTCTACTGGCAAGACACATGCAAATGGAAAAACCACCCAAAACACTTCATACTTCTGCATGGAAGACTATTAAGTTCGAATTAGGTTCTCGTTTAAAGGCAAGATTTGGAAGGAAACTACTGTTCTAACTGTGGAAGGGCTTTTAAATGTACTTACCTAGATTCTCCAAAATTCAATTTTTTGGGGGAATGACAGATGGGGAAGACAAAGGGAAATATGCTGAGCGGTCTCAACTGAAGTGACTGCGCTCAAATTTAACTTTTATCCATATACTGTATATATAATTTCCCCATCTATCTTTTCCAAAATCTTTTAATTTTGGAGAATACATGATATCATCAGATAATATTGGCAAGAGCATTGGTAGTACAGTGGTCTAAAGCACCCTATTATTAAGAACATGGCAAACCACTTCTGTGCCCAAATCTATTTGAACAAAAGCCTAACCTATGTTAGAAAGGCAGGTTTGGTATAGTGCCTAAGGCATCAGACTAGGAACCAGGAGACTGCGAGTTCTAGTCCAGCCTTAGGCACAAAGTCAGCCCTGGAACCATGGACCAATCACTTTCTACCAGCCCTAAGAAGGAGGCAATGGCAAAGAGCCTTGGTGGCGCAGCAGACTAAAGTGCTGTTAAGTAACACCAGCTGCCTGCAATTACTGCAAGTTCAAATCTCACCAGGCTCAAGGTTGACTCAGCCTTCCATCCTTCCGAGGTAGGTAAAATGAGGACCTGGATTATGGGGGCAATAAACTGACTCTGTATAAAAAAGAACACTGCTTAGGGGGGGCCGAAAGCCCTAATAAGCAGGTATATACAAAGAAGTATGCAGGCTATTGCTATAATGCATTGTAAGCCGCCCTGAGTCTCCGGAGAAGAGTGGCATATAAATCGAACCAATCAATCAATCAATCAATCAATCAATAAAACCATTTCTGAAAAACCTTGCCAAGAAAACTGCAGGGACCTGTCCAGGCAGTCTCCGAGAGTCAGACATGATTGAACGGAAGAAAACAAAAAAATCTATAAACCAATACATGGCATTTGTTCCTTCAAAACATTTTTTAAAAAAAAAAACTTTGCTGAATGCAAAATGCTGGCACTTGCTGACTCGAAAACCTGCCTGAGGGTTTTTATCCAATGTGAGATATTTTTCTCTGCATTCGGATTTTCCCGACTTCTCCCACATAATTGAAGGTCCCTGTTTCTCTAATAAAAGCCCAAGAGCCAAAAGGATTGAGTCCATCAAAGGGGTTGGGGAAAAAAAAAGGCAGTTGATGGGAAACCTGCCAAGCTCTCACCTCTTCTTGTATCCAACAAGAGCTTTGATGTTCAGCTCCACCGGGACGTCTTTCGGGGGGGAGAGCGGAATTTTTATGTTGCTCGAGAGGTTCTGAGGAGTGGGGTGGATCACGTGGCTCTCATTTTCAAAGATGCCTTCGGCAAAAATCAGCACGGCTCGGATAATCGTGTCTTAAATGAAAACAAAGACATTCCCTCTTCGTGAGTTTTGAAGGTTCTAACAGAGGTGGTCCTCGACCTACGACGGTAATGGAGCCTGCCCATTACGGCCGCATGTCCTGGCGGTCATTAAGCGCGATTAAGAATACTAAGTTCTTTATTCAGGTTAAAAAACTATATTCTCCAGGACGGCAGAAAGGACAGAAAAGAAGCCAAAATCATTACTGCCGCCTCTACCAAAAAAACCAACTAAATATTTTACTGATGGCCTCAAGTTTACTATTTCATTTCATTTATTATTTCATCTATTAAATTTTTATACCACCCCTCACCCGAAGGACTCGGGGCGGTGAACAGACAGGATTAAAAAACATACAATATAGACATTAAAATACTTTAAAACATAATTAAATCTATATTGGCTTCCCCCAATTTAAAACCCCTTACCCATAAAATTAACCAATTAAAAATTTTAAGCCAGCCCGGCTTGCTGAAATAAAAAAGTCTTCAGAGCCCGGTGAAAGGTCCGGAGGTCCGGGATCAGTCGTATCCCTGGGGGTAGCTCATTCCAGAGGGCAGGTGCCCCCACAGAGAAGGCTCTTCCCCTGGGGGTTGCCAGCCGACATTGCCTGACTGACGGCACCCTGAGGAGACCCTCTCTGTGGGAGCGTATTGGCCAGTGGGAGGTTATCGGTGGCAGAAGGTGGTCTCGTAAATAACCGGGCCCTAAGCCATGAAGCGCTTTGAAGATGAGAACCAATACCTTGAAGCGCACCCGGAAGACCACCGGAAGCCAATGCAGCTCGCGCAGGAGAGGTGTCATGTGGGAGCGCCATGTCGCCCCCATAAGTACCCACGCGGCTGCATTCTACACCAGCTGGAGCCTCCGGGTGCTCCTCAAGGGGAGCCCCATGTAGAGAGCATTGTAATAGTCCAGGCGGGAAGTGACGAGGGCATGAGTGACCGTGCATAAGGAGCCCCGATCATAGAACTAGAATCATAAGTTCATATGTTCATATCATATGTTCATATCATATAAGTATCTATGTTCATATGTTCTATGAACATAGAATCATAAGGAAGGAAGATACTTCAGAGGTCTTCTAGTCCCACCCCACTCCTCAAGGAAGAAAACCTTATTCCACCCAAGTCAAATGGTTGCCCAGTCTCTTCATGAAAACCTCCAGTGATGAAGCACCCACAACTTCAGGAGGCAAGCTGTTCCACTGGCTAATTGTTTTCAGGGTCAGGAAATTTCTCCTTAGTTCCAGGTTGGAGCTCTCCTTGATAAACTTCCACCCATGACTTTTTGTCCTGCCTTCCAGGTGCTTTGGAGAATAAATTGATCCCCTCTTCTCTGTGACAGCCCCTCAAGTACTGAAAGACTGCTACCATGTTTCCCTCTAATCCTTCTCTTCTCTTTGCTAGACTAGACATACGTAGCTCCCTAAACTATTCATCGTATGATTTAGCCAGGGGTGAAATCCAGCAGGTTCTGACAGGTTCTGGAGAACCGGTAGCGGAAATTTTGAGCAGTTCGGAGGACCAGCAAATACCACCTCTGGCTGGCCCAAGAGTGGGGTGGGAATGGAGATTTTGCAGTATCCTTCCCCTGCCATGCCCACCAAGCCACACCCACAGAACCAGTAGTAAAAAAAAAATTGGATTTCACCACTGAATTTAGCCTCCAAACCCTTATTATCTTTGTCGCTCTTCTCTCCATATTTTCTAGGGTCTCGGACCCCATGGATCTACTCAGGTTAACCTGTTGCCTTTGGAGGCTGTCCCTTAAATTTTAAGTGTCGACTATTCTACATACGTAACAACTGTCAACTCTGAAGCTAGCCTGACTGAGGTCACCTTTGAGGCTTCAGCGTTGCCACAATGGAGATGAAGGATGGGGGGGGGGGGGAGTAGAGATAACTGGGATTTCGTAGCCAAAATAAAATACTTTCCCCTGGGAACCAAGGACGTTCCAACAGGTGGCTGAAGAGAGGAGGAGTGAAGTCACCAAGCAACCGGACAGCACCTTGATTGGACCATGTGACTGATTGTTTGGGGGAAGGGGGAAAATGTTTACTTTTAATTAGACCAGGGGTCTGCAACCTTAAACACTCAAAGAGCCATTTGGACCCATTTCCCACACAAAAGAAAACACCGGGAGCCACAAAACCTGGGTGGGCGCGGCCAACTTGACGTCACTCACTCCCACCCAGTCACATGACACCCCCAGCCACGCCTACCCAGGTTTTGTGGCTCCCAGTGTTTTCTGTGGGAAACAGGTATCTCTCTCTCTCTGTCTGTCTCTGTCTCTCTCTCATCTCTCTCAGGCCAGGCGAGGAGTGATTGGAAGGGGAGAGCGAGGGGTGGGGCCAGCCAGTAGTGGGTTCAGCTGATAGGGAGCCACAGCAGGGGGATGAAAGAGCCGCATGTGGCTCCGGGGCCACGGGTTGCAGACACCCGAATTAGGTGAAAACCACTGGAACATTTAGAGTCAGTTTTCACCAGCCTATGATATATCCAAATAAAACTATTCTTTGAAGAACCTATCTGCCTCCGAGTTCTGTTTGCTATGGGTGTATTATTTGGAACCCTGACAACAACCCCATAATACAGTAGTGGCCAAAATTGTGGAAACCCTTTTGCGAAAAGTGTATTTTTTAAAACTAGGTAGTAACGCCACTTTTTTTTTTGGAGTAGTACCATAAAATTATATATCAATGGAAAGATAATTGAATCAAGAATGTAATGCAATAACTTTTATGAAGGATTTGCTATTAGAACAGCAGTTACAGTATAAAGAAGAAAAGTGAAACAGGTAGAAAAAATGAGATATGCAAAAATTATCACCATAGAAAAAACGAGATATACAAAAATGATCAGCATGTCAGTTAATACTTAGTTGGGTAACCTTTAGCATGAATTACGGCCTTACAAGGTCTTCCCATGGAGTGAACCAAGTCTTTTAGCTCTGCAGCCCTTATAATGTGAAACCAAGATTGAACGATGGCTTCTATTAACTGGGTTTTATTGCTGAGTCGCTTCTGACTAACAAGTTTCTTTAGTCGGCTCCATAGATTTTCAATTGGGTTAAGGTCTGGGCTGTTCCCAGGCCATTCCAACAGTGGAGTATGATTATCTTGAAACTCCAAAAAAGAAGTGGTGTTATTAACCATCAAGCCTCAAAAATACACTTTTCCCAAAAGGTTTTCACAATTTTGGCCACTACTGGTAGGTCTATTCCTCTGGCTCAGGGAGACGCTCAGATTCTTAAGATCAGGCCGAAAGCTCAGTGAAAGGTGCAAATGTCAGAGTCAGATTGAAGAAGCGTCTTCCTCAGCCAAGAAATTATGCATATGTACTGAGCCCTGCACCAGCGAATGTTGGCTGCTAATCCTGACTTACCATTGGATGTGGATATGCAGAGTTCCACATGAGCGGATTCGGTTTCCGATCCCAGACTGACGGACAACGCTGTCTGGAGCTGTGTGTTTGCCGGGATCACACCCCTTTGCCCATCCATTTCATTTACCTGAGTGTTCAGCTCCACCTGCTTTAAAACAAAATGCAGGCCTTATTCGGAACGTTGGGACAATGCACAGAAGTACATACCACCGGCTCCGCTACAGGTAGTCCTCGACTTACAACAGTTGGCTGAGTGACCGTTCAAAGTTACAACAGAACTGGTAAGAGTGACTCGTGGCCATTTTTCACACTTACAACCTTTGTAGCAGCCCTGTGATCACGTGATCAAAATTCAGACGCTTGGCAACTTGGTTGCTGTATCCCAAGGTCATGTGATCCCCTTTTGTGACCACCTGACAAGCAAAGTCAGAGCCTTGGTGGCGCAGCAGACTAATGTACTGTTAACTAGCACCAGCTGCCTGCAATTACTGCGAGTTCAAATCTCACCAGGCTCAAGGTTGACTCAGCCTTCCATCCTTCCGAGGTAGGTAAAATGAGGACCCGGATTGTGGGGGCAATAAGCTGACTATGTATAAAAAAAAGAACACCGCTTGGGGGGGGCGCGAAAGCCCTACTAAGCAGGTATGTACAAAAGTATGAAGGCTATTGCTTAACGCATTGTAAGCTGCCCTGAGTCTCCGGAGAAGGGTGGCATATAAATCGAAGCAATAAATAAATAAACAATAAATAAATAAAGTCAGTGGGGAAGCCCGATTCACTTAACAACCATGCTACTGACTTATCTACTGCTGTGATTCACTTAACACAGTGACGGCTAACCTTCTTGCCGTCGCGTGCCAAAAGTGGGTGTTAGGAAATGGCTATTGTCTAACTAGTTGGTCAGGCAATATATAAACTATCAATACATGTTTGTCAAAAGGTATTATATTGCTTTAAGACTGTATTGCATCATCCTGTATCCTGATTGGCTAAGCTCTGTGGCTAATGTACTTAAGGGGAAGCCTAAATCATGGCTTGGGAACACTACACCATTTTATCTGCTTATTTGCTGTTACTCTCTACCTGTTCTCTCTGTATGATCACTGTTTGATCATTACTACTTGTTGCTTTCTACTATTTATTGAATGTTTTAATACTGAACTTGTTCCTGTTTGAAACTTAAGAAGAACTGTTTTATTGTGTAATGACAACAACTGGTAAGAAGACTTTGTACTTGGAATATCCCCAAATTGATATTTTAACTATCGCCTTATCTGTGTATGACTTGGATTGTTATTGGACTTTGCTTTACTTTTTTCTAAAAAGTAAAAGACTACCACAACTCAGTGTGTCAGTATATTAACTGTGTTTATTCACTCTCAGCCGCTTTCATGTGACCCCCCTCCTGCACGAGCTGACCTGGCTCCCGGTGGTCTTCCGGGTGCGCTTCAAGGTTTTGGTTACCACCTCTAGAGCGATCCATGGCTTAGGACCGGGGTATCTACAAGACCGCCTTCTGCCACCAGTGGCCTCTCACCGACCAGTACGCTCCCATAGAGAGGGGCTCCTCAGGGTGGCGTCAGCCAAACAATGTCGACTGGCGGCCCCCAGGGGGAGAGCCTTCTCTGTGGGGGCACCCGTCATCTGGAACGAGCTCCCCCTGGAGATACGGAGGATCCTGGACCTGCGCGCTTTCCGCCGTGCCATTAAAACGTTTCTTTTCCAGCAGGCCGGCCCGGCCTAACCTCTCTTTTAAACTTTTTAAACTTTTTAAAATTCTTAAATTTTAAATTTGTCTTATAAATTGGGGTGTTTTAAATTTCGTTTTTTGGGCCAATTATTTAATTGTATTTTAATGGTTTTTTAACATTTGTATTTTATGTATTTTATTTGGCTGTTCACCGCCCTGAGTCCTTCGGGAGTAGGGTGGTATACAAATTCAATAAAATAAATAAATAAATAAATAAATAAATAAATAAATAAATAAATAAATAATGTGCATACTCAAGGGGTACTATGCTCAATAACCCATAACATCAGTTATGAGCCAAGAATATCCTTAACAGTGGGGGTCGTGTGGGGGGGGTCGTGCACATGCGTGCCCACACTTATAATTCAATGCCACCCCGCACCATCGCGCTCCCCTCACTTTTGGCACGTGATGGCAAAAAGGTTACCGGTGGGCCTGGTAGGCCCGTTTTTCACCCTCCCCAGGCTCCAGAGGCTTTCTTGGAGCCTGGGGAGGGTGAAAACGGCCTTCCCCACCCCCCAGAGGCCCTCTGGAGGCTGGAAACGGCTCGTTTCCCGACTTCCGGTGGGCCTGAAAGGCCCGAAAATCAGCTGGCCAGCGCGCGCATATGCACAGGAGCTGAGCTAGGGCAATGCTCGCGTGCCCACAGATATGGCTCCGCGTGCCACCTGTGGCACATGTGCCATAGGTTCGCCATCACCAACTTAACATCTGTGGCAAGAAAGGTCGTAAAACTGGGGCAAAACTCATTTAACAAATGTTTTAATTAGCAACCAAAATGTTGGGCTCAATTGTGGTTGTACATCGAGGACTACCGGTAATTGCAATAGCTTGCCATTAGCACTGGTAAAACATTTTTATATTTTGCTTTCATTGAGACAAGAAGCTCCAAAACCAGGCCCAAATGTTACTTATCAAAGACACTTAAATTTCTTATGACATAATGCCAATTGCTCCTTTCTGTCAATATTCCTAATTTACAGAGAGAGGAAAAATTTATTTCTGTTGTTGTTGTTATTGTTCAGTCATAATTCTTCCCCAGCAAAATAGAATAAGGACAAAATAAAGTAAGAAATAGAGTTTTCTTTAATTCCTGAACTTCTAGTGTCCAACTGCTGAAGTTGTACTTGCTTGCTTTCCTATAGGCCAAGATCTGCTCTAGATTTTCCATCTCTACGTAAATTACCTTTGAATTTTCTTCATAGTTTCGTAGCTCAAGGAGCAAGTTTTGCTTCTTCTGACTCAGCCCTCGAATCAGATCTTGCTCTACACTCGTGTCCATCAGTCTTCCTTTCATCTCTTGAGTCCCTGGCAGGTATCCTCGCACTGTGTAAAAACAAAGTCGAGAAGTGTCTTCACCTTCGTTCTTGCTGGAAAATAGTTGCCATTGCAGAACAGTGGTTCATAAAGAATAGAATAGAATAGAATAGAATAGAATAGAATAGAATAGAATAGAATTCCTTATTGGCCAAGTGTGATTGGACACACAAGGAATTTGTCTTTGGTGCATACGCTCTCAGTGTACATAAAAAGAAAAGACACATTCGTCAAGAATCATAAGGTACAACGCTTAATGATAGTCATAGGGAACAAATAAGCAATCGAATCATACTAGGAAACAATCAATATAAATCGTAAGGATACAGCAACAAGTTACAGTCATGCAGTCATAAGTGGGAGGAGATGGATGATAGGAACGATGAGAAGATTAATAGTAATAGCAATGCAGACTTAGTGAATAGTTTGACAGTGTGGAGGGAATTATTTGTTTAGCAGAGTGATGGCGTTCGGAGAAAAACTGTTCTGGTGTCTAGTTGTTCTGGTGTGCAGAAGAGAGAAGAAATGGACCATATATTAGTCTGGCCTGAACGTGAGAATGCAGCCCTGGGAAGGAAAACAGGACCCACGAGGAGGGAGAGGCGGCCCACGAAAGCGGAACCTGGGTCTTTTTCTCTTTTCTCTCTATTTTCTCTCCTCTCTCTCTTTCATCCACACACAGGATGCTTGTCTTAGCTACGGTTTGAAAGATCCGGCTTGTTCTTGGAGCAGCAGAACATTTCTGCTTTAGTACAGCCACTCACATTGTTCCCACTCATTGCAAATGGAAAAAAGTCTTGAACTTGACAAAGGCAATTTTACCTTCCCCATCAACCGAGCAGCAGATTAACTGTGTACTTCCATCCATCCTGTAATCTCCCTGCACGATTCCCGCGATGGAAGAAGCAAAGTTGTCCTTGAAAATGACTTCTCCAGTTCGATCACTGCGCGCGTCAATCTGCAACACAGATATTCCCCCGGACAGCATTAAAAGGTGGAAAGACCAAGGATTAATTTAAAATAATCAAAAGCATATACACTTTATGTAAATCTTCTAAGTCAAACAGACGTTAGAAATCCAGAACAAGCCCTAGTTCACAACCTAATCCTTCTTTTTCCTTCTGTATATTTAGTTCCATAGCAGTTATTCAGTGATCTGCAAGCACACACACCCTGAAAAGGGGCAAAGCAAATTTAAGAAAATAGCCCAACTAAACATTACCTCTTCATATCTGTCTAAAATGGTCCATTTGTTCTGGTGGCAGCCATTGATTTATTCCAGCAACGCTAGCAGAAATCTAAACCAGGCCAACAGTTTAATCTTTCAGAAAGAAGCAGGGAAGAAGGTGAAATACAATCTTCTCTATACTTACCTTCCCACTGGACCAGCCAGTTATCAATTCACAGACGCCATCGGAATTAATATCAAAAGCATCGATGCACATCGCCTGATTTTTAGACTGAGGGAGGAAAAAATAGATCAGGTCACTCCTTGGTAGTAACCCTAATATTTTCCCACATCTAGTGGAGAGATACTGACGCAGGAGAGTAATCAAGATAATGAGCAGCCATGACTCTAGATTCAGTCTTGACTCTAAGCATGAGTCCAAGAATCTCTCCTTGTAACAGTAACTATCCTACAGAGTTGCAGCAAGAATGAAAGACCTTGGACATATGAAAAGGCGGTTATTCTTTTCCCTGAATAGAGGGAAGTTTTTGTCCCAAAGGGATATCCTATACCACCTGAGTTGGATCTTCCAACTTCTTTATAGCTCCCGGTTACATGTCTGTCAAGACTTCGAAATTCTCAACAAAGCAAGTTTAGAATCTCAACAACAAGATGAGATCATCATCTACAACAAGATGATGGCTAGGGTGATATAGGAAGAAGAGTAGATTGAGCCTGAAGGTGGGGTTAAACATGTCATCCGTCTGGAGTCATTGTGTCCCCACAGGAAGCCCAAATCCAGCCCACCCCCATGAATTCCGATGACCCTTATCTGGCACCAATTTAGCTTTGACCATTAATTGACCAGATTCTTGTGTATAGGTAGCATTAATAAATCTTTCTGTAGGAGATGACCAGGCTGAGCCTGAGGGAGGGGTCCAACGCATTATCAGACTTGAGTCCCTTCAAGCCCACAAGAGATCAAAGTCTGGCCTTCCTTGAATTCCACTGACTCTTATGTACTGCCAATTTGTTTTGACCGTTAGTAGTTCAGATTTTTGTAGAGAGCTTTAGCATACAATACAACCTACCATAATTTTCGGAGTATAAGACACACCTTTTTCCCCCCAAAAAAGAGGGTGAAAATCTGGGTGCATCTTATACTCCGAATGTAGCCCCTCCCAGCTTCTCAAACGGAGGTTTCAGGGGCTGAAAAAAGCATCAGAAACGAAGCTTCAGAAAAGAACAGAGCTTCAGAAAGGAAGCCCGCAAACAGAGCTTCAGAGGCTTTTTTTCTGAAGCTCTGTTTCGGAGGCAGGAAAAGAAGTTTTTTCTGAAACAGAGTTTCAGAAGTTTCAGAGGCAGAAGCAAAAAAAAAAAAAAAAGCAAGGCACAGCGCTCACAACCAAAGAACCTGTTGCTAAAATTCACCTCTGGGAACAGCTGATTGGGGGTATTCCAGGAGGCTGATCCACCCACCCATCAGCTTTTTTCTTATTTTCCTCCCCAAAAACTAAGATGCATCTTATACATGGCTTAGGACCAGGGTACTTACGAGACCGCCTTCTGCCACCAGTAGCCTCTCACCGACCAGTTCGCTCCCATAGAGAGGGGCTCCTCAGGGTGCCGTCAGCCAAACAATGCCGACTGGCGGCCCCCAGGGGGAGAGCCTTCTCTGTGGGGGCACCTGCCATCTGAAACGAGCTCCCCCCGGAGATACGGAGGATCCAAGACTTATGCATCTTCCGCCGCGCCCTAAAAACGTTTTTATTCCAACAGGCTGGTCTGGCCTAACTCTCCCTTTTAAATTGGCTTTTAAATTGGGTTTTAAATGTTTTTTAGATAAATTGGATGTCTTAATTTGTTCTTTGAGCCTACATTATTTAATCTGTTTTTAATAGTTTTTTAACTTTTGTATGTCTTTGTATTTTATTTTGGCTGTTCACCGCCCTGAGTCCTTCGGGAGTAGGGCGGTATACAAATATGATTAAATAAATAAATAAATAAATAAATAAATAAATAAATAAATAAATAAATAAACTCCGAAAAATACAGTATATATTAACTTGAACCATCTGGACTCCTGATTTCCTGCGCTTGACACTTACAATGCTTTGAAATCAGCATTCAGAAGTGGCTATTTGCACCTGACAGGTTTACCCAACCAAGTCAGTCAGAGAGCATGGGGCTACCTCTGCATCACATGCAATGCCTGATTAATATTAACCTTGAATAAAACGCTGTAACAGATGAACTAAAACCTTCCCAGCTCATCCGTTCTAGGCCTCTGTGTTTGTTTACATCACCCAATCAGAACAGGAAAGCGTCCAAATTGAATGGAAGAGGAGGAGGAGAAGGAGAGGGAGACGAAGGAGAAAAACATCATCTATGTTGTGGCAATACTAAAAAAGAAGACAGCAGCTACAAGCACGTGATGAAAGCCCTTGTTGCACATAAAAAGAAAGGAGGGGGCTTCAATTCCATGGTAGTGGCTGCCATCCAGACCTTTTTGACTCCCTCTGCAGATTTCCAGCAGAGTCAAATATACATTTCTCGATGCTGGCTATTCCAGCTGTTCTGAAGTCTCCAATTTGATCATACTAACTTTAATTCTCCAGTAGCGTGCTGCCTGGTTATAAATGCCCACCGTGCCATTAGCAAGTGCATAGCCGAAGCGAGTGGGGCTCATCGCGGTTAGGGCAGTGATGATCTGGAAAAGAAAGAAAGAAAGGTTAACAACTGTTGTTGAACTAAACAATTAAGCCAACTATTTCTATGGAATAAAACTGCCTTCGGCTAAATCAGACCGATATTGGCAGCGTCGTGGCATTTTGAAATTGGCATTTACAGTATTCATGCCCATTAAATAGGCCTGGTTTGGCAAGGGCCCAGTCTCAATAATACTCACCTTATCAGTACCAACACCTGCACTGAAAAGATTTGGCTTTGTATATTTGTATTTGTATTTATATCCAGGTGGGACGTGGAAGGCTTTGGGATGTGGTTTATTCTATTTCATATTTTATTCGTTAGACATCATTCACAAAACTTTACAAGGGCTCCAGATGTCATGATTTACATCTATTATGCACCAAAGGTTCCCCCCCACACACACACACTGCTTTCTTCCCTGTCTGTTCTTAAACTCCATGGAAAGAGGGAGTAGGTGGATGGGGAAATAAGAATGTTCCCTAATCATTTTCGTTAGCACTAAAAGCCCTTAAAATGGAAGCAGCCGAAGTTTTTCTTCCACATTTCAAATTGGCTTGAAGTTGCTGTACTACAGTAGTGGCCAAAATTGTGGAAACCTTTTGGGAAAAGTGTCTTTTTGAGGTTTGATGGCTAATAACACCACTTTTTTTGGAGTTTCAAGATAATCCTATTCCACTGCTGGAATGGCCTGGGAATAGCCCAGACCTTCACCCAATTGAAAATCTATGGACCCGACTAAAGAAACTTGTTAGTCAGAAGCGACCCAGCAATAAAACCCAGTTAATAGAAGCCATCATTCCATCTTGGCTTCACATTCTAACAACTGCAGAACTAAAAGACTTGGTTCACTCCATGGGAAGACCTTGTAAGGCCGTAATTCAGGCTAAAGGTTACCCAACTAAGTATTAACTGACAGGGTGATCATTTTTGTATATCTCGTTTTTTCTATGTGTTTCACTTTTCTTCAAATTATCTTTCCATTGATATATCATTTTATGGTACTATTCCAAAAAAAAAGGGGTGTTATTAATTAGTTTTAGAAAATACATTTTTCCAAAAAGTTTCCACAATTTTGGCCACTACTGTAGAACCAGGGAGAGCAGCTGAGGAGGGGCAGCCCAGAAGAGGGGTAATTTCTATGGGGCAGAGGAGAGCAGTGGGCCAATTGCAGCTCTCTGCCTGCTCTCATTTATGAATCACAGAGAAGTCTGAGATCTATTTTCATTAAAAAAAAAAAAAAACTATATGGCTTCTGAGTTGTATGATTTTCCTTGAAAGAAAATACAGTACAGGTAATCCTCAAGTTACAGCAGTCTGTTTAGAGACCATTCGAAGTTACAACGGCACTGAAAAAAATGACATGATTGTTTTTCACACTTACAACCTTTGCGGCATCTCTGTGGTCATGTGATTAAAAAGTCAAGACACTTGGCAACTGGCATGTACTTTGGACGGTTGCTGTGTTCCAGGGTCATGTGACCACTTCTGTGACCTTCTGACGTGCAAAGTCAATGGGGAAGCCAGATTCATGTAACAACTGTGTTACTAACTTAAACAACTGCAGTGACTCACTTAACAACTGTGACAAGAAAGGTCATAAGAGGCTCCAGCTGGTCCAGAATGCGGCCGCGCGGGTTGTTACGGGAGCTTCCCGTTACTCCCGTGTAACACCTCTCCTGCGCGAGCTGCCCTGGCTGCCAGTGGCCCTTCGAATCCGCTTCAAGGTACTGGTACTTATCTATAAAGCCCTTCATGGCATGGGCCCGGGATACTTGCAAGACCACCTCCTACCGGCCTCCCACCGCCCAGTGCGCTCACATAGGACTGCCCTCCTCCGGGTGCCATCGGCCAGACAATGTCGGCTGGCGGCCCTTAGGATGAGGATGTTCTCTGTGGTCGCACTGACCCTCTGGAATGGGTTACCCACCGGGCTCTGGACGGTCCCCAACCTCCGCACTTTCCGTGCCGACCTGAAGACATGGCTTTTTCAGCAAATTCCCTGATCTGCCGCGAGGTTTTAATTTTCTGGGGATTTTAAATTGGTTTGTTTTAGCACTATTTTATTGTCATGTTGTTTCTATTCTGTGAGCCACCCCGAGTCCTACGGGAGAAGGGCGGCATATAAATTTGATAAAATAAATAAAATAAATAAATAAATAAAAGGGGGCAAAACTCACTTAACGAATGTCTCATTTAATAACAGAAATTTTGGACTCAGTTGTGGTCGTAAGCCGACCTGTAATGCAGCCAACCTTTTTCTTTATAAAACGTAAAAAGACTAATCGGTTTTTTTTTTTAAAGAGACTAATCTTGATCTCCTGGCTTTGAAACAAAACAGCCCAGATTCTCAACTGTTTAAAAACAAGTCAACTTTTGTGTCCTAAAATATATTACAGATCTACGTTGGGGGTCACTGGAGTAGATTATTGAGAAAGACTGCAAACACTATTTAGATCTGATGTTTGGAATTAATTCCCAGCCTCAGTACTGTTTAATTTATGTCTCTTGGGAATATACTTTTTGCACGAAGCACCAATGGGTGGATCGTTAAATGTCAATAAAAAGCAAAATAAAGCAGTTGTGCCAAGCCCTGTGAACTTAAAATGTAAGAACAAATATTACAAGAATTACTAAACAAACTCAAACTGGAACCATTAAAAGAAATGGGAATAACACCCCCCCCAAAAAAAGACTTTTTTTCCCGCTGGAAAAAAAATACTTCTGGCAAAGTGACTGGAGTTAGCATCAAAAGAGCTTGTTGGAGCAGGAATGATATTCCATGTCATAATTAAATCTTAACAACAGAGCCAAATTATTCCCAGAAAGGGGGAACCCATTTCTATCTTGGTGTGTTTAAGGCTAAAATTGCATCCATGAACGGTGTTTGTTCTCTTCTCTACTTCAGTCACATCCAAGGCTGGTAACTCCAGGAGTTGAAGGCCCATAACCTCTCGGAAATGTCAAGTTAGTAAGACCTTTTTACGTGCCTACAAAATATGTCTGTGGGTTATGGTATCAGGTAGGAAAGCTTTTAGTAGGGTGTCCTTCCTTAAAAGAGAATATTTGTAGCTAAGGGTTGAACTATCGGGTCCTTAGTGCTCTCTGAGCTTGGTTTTCTTGCAGACATTTCATGACCCAGCTAGGTAATATCATCAATGCTAGAAGGGAGTAGGGTTTGCAGAGGAGGAGAAGAACAACAACTCTGGGGGTGTTGGTGTTCTCTAAGCTTGGTAGTTCTCTTGCAGATGTTCCATGCTATGTAACATCATCAGTAATCTTATCTAGTGCACCGATTATGTTACCTGGTTTGGTAATCAAATATCTTTCTTGCTCTTCTAAGAGTCACCTATACCACCATGTTTCCCCCGAAAATAAGCCCTCCCCTGAAAATAAGACCTACCCCGAAAATATTTAACCGCATGCACAGCCAGTCCCCCCCCCTTTACTCTGGTTAGGATTAGGGAGACAGAGCTGGAAATCAGGTAAGACGGCAAGAGGATCCCCGTCTCGTTCCACACACCCAAAAATAATAAGACCTCCCCAAAAATAAGGCCAAGCGCTTATTTCGGGGTTCAAAAAAATATAAGACAGGGTCTTTTTTTCGGGGAAACACGGTAATTCAAATGCATGTGAAGCACAGAGCAAGCTATATTTTTGGCCAATTTCTGTCATTAAACACATACTGACCACACCCTTTGTGACTGAGAATGGGGTAAAAAAAGTAAAAGTAGTGAGTAAAAGGAAACTTATTCAGAACTTCAGGCAATGTCCAAACAGAGACACCACCTCATTTCCTATTCACATACAGGGCTAAATAGGTCACCAAGTACCATACCAACATTTCTAGAAAACTAAATACCTGTCAGGTTTCGAGGTCGTCTCAAATAAATTACATTTCAAACAAAGTCTTTGAAGGAAAACTCCTATTTATTAAGCACGACATTCTAAAATCCGACTCCATCGAAGCCAACACTGACTTCCAGACCCAAAATCCTTCCTTTCCGTTCCCCACTCCCCTGCACTCATTGGCCATCTTCCAAGTCATTCTACCCCTAATCTACTGCTCCAGCTCAAAGGAATTTCCCCCTCCCATCCCATCTCCTAGGGGATATTATCTCCAGGGAAAATAAGTAGGTGAAAAGTCAAACGTCCCTTTACAGATGCCTCCGCTCCTCCTTCTTATGTCAGCACTAGAGTAAATGCAGCTTGAAGTGCTGACAATACTTTTTTTAAAAAAGTGGAAAATATAGGAGGATAAGATTAGAGCATGTGGATGCCAAAAATTACATGCACCCCAACTGTTTCTGATTAGCTTTGGCACATAAGTACCCTTGACCAAGTGAGTGAGGATGATGGGTGCTGTAATCCCAGGCAGCCATTTGAAGCAAACAGTTCTGCAAAGAACTGCCCAAGAACTGTCTATCTTATCCCACTTTTGCATGGCACTGTAGAGTTAGCACATCAATAAACCTTGGTAGTACGGTGGTCTAAAGCAACCTGTTATTAAGACCAGCTGCCTGCAATTACTGCAGGTTCGAATCTCGCCAGGCTCAAGGTTGACTCAGCCTTCCATCCTTTCTAAGGTAGGTAAAATGAGGAACCAGTTTGTGGGGGCAATAAGCTGACTTTGTATAAATATACAAAAGGATGAAGGCTATTGCTTAGCGCCTTGTAAGCCGCCCTGAGTCTCCGGAGAAGGGCGGCATATAAATCAAATTTTAAAAAAATTAAAAAAAAAAACAAAAAAAAAAAACCCTCAACAGAACCACTCTAAACAATGTCGCAAAGCCAAGGACAATTCACTTTTTTTCAATGCCCTTGTAAACTCTGAATAGTCACTGAACAAATGGCTGTGTGCCCGAGGACTACCTATATTCATTTTAAAGGCTGCCTGTTCTCCTTGTGCAGACTAAACATGTCTCCAAGCTCCCAATCTTATTTCTTGGGGCCTTTGCCAAGTCTGGCCCCAAAAGGTCCAAGAGAGCATCTTTCAAAAACAGGCATTTTGATTGCAGCTCAAAGAAACTCATCAACGCCTCCGTTATGTTCTTTCCAACATTAAACATTAAAGCTTGTTTCCCATTTTTTTTCTACATATTTAGTACTCTTTAGATACATCAGGATTCCTTTTTGCTGTGGACTTTAACATATTATTTTCATAATATATGCTTTTCAGATTTTACATGTAATTTGTACAGAGGACTATTAGTACAGGCTGGTCCATCAATAAATAATGAGAGTCTTCTACCCTGCCAAGGACGCTGGACAGATGCCATCTGGCCCTTCTCCAGCCCAGGCCTACAGACAAGGAATTCTTTCACAGCCTCTGAGCATTTGGCCTTCTCCTGCCCAAACAGTCATTGTTACTAACCGTTACGCTGGGTAGAAATTAGGACATGTTTTTCCCACCATGATACAGCGATGTTATCTCTTGGAATTTTCCTAACTGCTTTTAAAGTTAAAAATGTCTTTTTGCTAGACCGATTCTCGAATACAGCTCATCTGTCTGGAACCCGCACTGCATATCAGACATTAATACAATCGAACGAGTCCAGAGATATTTCACGAGAAGAGTCCTCCTCTGCTCGCAACAGAATAACTTATGCCAACAGGCTTGAAATGTTGGGATTAGGCAATTTAGAACTACGCGGCCTTCGGTCAGACCTAAGCTTAGTACATAAAATTATCTGCTACAACGTCCTGCCTGTCAATGACCACTTCAGCTTCAACCACAACAATACACAAGCACCCAATAGATACAAACTTAAGGTAAACCGCTCCAAACTTGATTGCAGGAAATACGACTTCAGCAACAGAGTGGTCAATGCCTGGAATGCACTATCTGACTCTGACTCTGAGCGACAGGGAGCCACAGCAGACGGATGAAAGAGCCACATTCAGCTCCAGAGCCGCAGGTTGCTGACCCCTGCCCTAAACCTAGAATGAAGAACCTGGAGCCCCAGGTTATATATATAGCTCTTAAAAGCCCTTAGTGTTGCCCTCAGAGGCTCTCCAAAGCAGTTACCAAACTAAATCTGAATGCCAAAGACAAAGGAAATGAATAATCACACTGGCAGTCATAATTCATCTTAATTAGTTTTAATTAAACGTAAACGCATTTAAGTTAAATCTGAATTAATGGTTGACCTGGCCCTGCTTCTCTTTGGAGTATGCTTCCCATCTTGCTATGGAAAGCCCAGCATAGCCCTCAACTCAGGGGTGAAATCCAGCAGGTTTTGACAGGTTCTGGAGAACCGGTAGCAGAAATTTTGAAGTTCGGAGAACCAGCAAATACCACCTCTGGCGGGGTGGGGTGGGGAGTGGGGCGGGAATGGAGATTTTGCAGTATCCTTCCCCTGGAGTGGGGTGAGAATGGAGATTTTGCAGTATCCTTCCCCTGGAGAGGGTGGGAATGGAGATTTTGCAGTATCCTTCCCCTGGAATTGGGTGGGAATGGAGATTTTGCAGTATCCTTCCCCTGGAGTAGGGTGGGAATGGAGATTTTGCAGTATCCTTCCCTGGAGAGGGGTGGAATGGAGATTTTTGCAGTATCCTTCCCCTGGAGAGGGTGGGAATGGAGATTTTGCAGTATCCTTCCCCTGGAGTGGGGTGAGAATGGAGATTTTGCAGTATCCTTCCCCTGGAGAGGACTGGGAATGGAGATTTTGCAGTATCCTTCCCCTGGAGTGGGGTGAGAATGGAGATTTTGCAGTATCCTTCCCCTGGAGAGGGGTGGGAATGAAGATTTTGCAGTATCCTTCCCCTGGAGTGGGGTGGGAAATGGAGATTTTGCAGTATCCTTCCCCTGGAGTGGGGTGGGAATGGGGATTTTGCAGTATCCTTCCCCTGCCACGCCCACCAAGCCACACCATGCCCACCAAGCCACGCCCACAGAACCGGTAGTAAAAAAAAATGTGGATTTCACCACTGCCTCAACTCCCAATATATTGAACTCTGTCATTCTAAACCAGGGTTTCTCCAGTTTCTCGTCGCCAAGATGTTTCCCGTCGCAGATGCTAAGAATGCTGCCTGACAGGAGGTGGCAGGAGATTTGGGTTGTCTAAAGGTGGAGGAAAAAAGGGCAGCTGAGGAAGACAGCGGAGTCTGGCCATCCTCCTGTGAGGGTCTCTCTGCAAGGCACGGTTTAGGGGAGGCAGTGAACAAGCAAGGGCTCCAATCATTTTGCATGGCAAAAGACCAAGAAGGGACTCTACAAG
Source organism: Pantherophis guttatus (assembly GCF_029531705.1). Next base: position 6,297,700 of record NW_026844073.1, read on the forward strand.
GCAGAGATGGAGAGCAAGAGGAAAAGTGAATGAGAAAAAGACCAAAGGGATGATAGGGAAGGGAAGGGGGAAGGGTTTGGGCAGCTCTTGATGTGAGACTTTTCTGCATTCTTAGAAATGATCTTGGTTTCAAGCCACCAAAGAAGGTAACATTTAACAGAGTAGTGTCGTATTCTTTGTTTTTGACCCACTGGTGTCATTAATGAAACAATAAAGATAATTCAGAGTGGCAAGTCTTGGGTAAGGAACTAATTCTCAATCTTTGTGACTCGGGGGCATCTGTACACTAAGAAGCTTCACATTCTGGACCTCTAGTTCATGTCTCTGGGCAACACAGGAGCCTTCGTAGTACAGTGGTTTAAAGCACCCTGTTATTAAGACCAGCTGCCTGTAATTACTGCAGGTTCGAATCTCGCCAGGCTCAAGGTTGACTCAGCCTTCCATCCTTTCTAAGGTAGGTAAATTGAGGACCCAGTTTGTGGGGGCAATAAGCTGACTTTGTATAAATATACAAAAGGATGAAGGCTATTGCTGAGCACATTGTAAGCCGCCCTGAGTCTCCGGAGAAGGGCGGCATATAAATCAAATAAATAAAATAATAAAATAATAAACACCTTCCCTTCATACCAAACTTGAAGGGCACTGAGACAGCTGTGGCAAACCCAGTAGCTGCGTTACCCCTAATACCCCTAAGTTAGCCTGGCTTTGGTCCCAGGCCTGGGGTTAATGCTTTGAGGAGGGGAGGCTCGGTTTTAATGGTAGTTTTTGGTCTGGACTGTTTTATTTATATTTTTAATACTTTTAATTATTCATTAGATTTTTGTAAACAGCTCAGAGTCCACTGGAGTGGGCGACTATGGTAAATCTAAATATTAATAAATATCATCACTAAAACAAAGACGATCGTTTTGTTCCTCCTAGAACCATGATGGAGAACCTATGGCACGGCTGCCACAGGTGGCACGCAGAGCCCTCTTTGTGGGCATGCGAGCCATCGCCCCCAGCTCAGCTCCACCGCGTATGTGCGCATGCCACCCGCTAGCCAGCTGATTTTCAGGTCTCTGCCATGAGGCGCCTGCGGGAGACGAGTGCACATGCGTGGGGGCGGGGCAGCACGGGGGGGGTCGTACACGCATGCACGGGTGGGCGGGGCACGCGGGAGGGAGTCATGCATGCATTGCATTATGGATTATAAGTGCAGGGTGGCCTAATAGGCCCAAAACGGGGCACGGGGGTGGCGGCGCAGCCCCCCCATAGCTCGTTTGTGCTCCCAGGAGGCTGCAGGGAGGCCTACTAGGCCAAAAACGGGGCGCGGGGGAGTGGGGGGGGGGTCACATGCACGGGGGCAGGGGGAGTGCGGGGGGTCGGGCACGCATGAGCAGGGAGTCGGGGCGCGCAGGGGGAGTCGCACGCACATTGCTTTATGGGCTTTTGGCACGCGACACCAAAAAGGTTAGCCATCACTGTCCTAGATCAATCATTTTTATATTCCCTTATTTGTTACAACAAAGAAAGCAAACTCTGGACATTTTTCTCCCTGAATTTTACTCTGCTCAGTTTGAAGTTGTTCTCAGTTTCCTCTGTAAAAGTAAAGCGACAGGTAGCCCTCGACGTACGACCATAATTGAGCCCAAAATTTCTGTTGCTAAGTGAAACAGTGGTTAAGTGAACTTTGCCTCATTTTAAGACCTTTATTGCCACAGTTATTAAGTGAATCCCTGCAATTGTTAAGTTGGTAACATGGTTGTTAAGTGAAATCTTCCCCATTGACTTTGCTTGTCAGAAGGTCGTAAAAGGAGATCACATAATTCTGGGACACTGTAACCGTCATAAATATGAGTCAGTTTCCAAAGTGTCTGAATTTTGATCACATGATTATGGGGATGTGAGCAACGGTCGCGTGAAAAATGGTTGCAAGTCATTTTTTTTCCAGTGCCATTGTAACTTTGAGCAGTCACTAAATGAATTGTTGTAAATTGAGGATTATCTATATTCCCGTTTCAGATTTCCTTTTGAATGAGCCTTAACAGGCTGGCGGAAGGCAGAGAATCTTCTGGAAAAGGCAACATCGATGCACTCCAGTGTATAATAATAATAATAAAAAAATTACTGCTGCCATTATTATCTCTTTCTCCTGAATCCACTTTCCCACGTCTTTCATTTGCTATTGAATGAAATTATTTGATTCATGTCCAATTTCCATTAACCTGTCAAAAGGAGTTCAGCTACCAGGGGGATAAAAAGAGAACAGCATAGCAGGCCTAGAGGAAACTTTTGAATATGATGAGTGATAAAATGAGGTTTTCATCTATTTGAAGGCTGCGTTATGGTCAAAAAGATTCCAAAACTTCATGTTTCTCCAATCTTTCTATCTAAATTGAATCACCCCACTAAACTGAATAACCACGTAATTTTAGTATTTAATTTCTCCCCACTTACCTCAGTCTCAGACATTTCCGCCACAATCTCATCTTCTTTAAAAACCCTAATATCAAAATCCTCAGATCCAACGAGAAGCTATTTGGGGACAGAGGGGGAGAGAGGGAGAAAGAGAGAGAGAGAGAGAGAGAAACCATGAAGCATTTAACAGAACATAGTTTATTTCCATTAATTTGCTCTTCTAGCTGCCAAAACAGGAAAAACGTTAACGTGATCTGGCTTGTTGATTTCTAGACATCTTGGTGACTAATGGTTGGGAATGATGACAGTTGAAGCCAAAAAACATATGAGAGCATCAGCACAGGAAGGCTTTCTAACTCACAACTTCAATAAGTAATAAGTTCAATAAGGTAAAGGTTCCCCTTGCACATATGTGCTAGTCGTTCCCGACTCTAGGGGGCGGTGCTCATCTCCGTTTCAAAGCCGAAGAGCCAGCGCTATCCGAAGACGTCTCCGTGGTCATGTGGCCGGCATGACTTAACGCCAAAGGCGCACGGAACGCTGTTCCCTTCCCACCAAAGGTGGTCCCTATTTTTCTACCTGCATTTTTTACATGCTTTCGAACTGCTAGGTTGGCAGAAGCTGGGACAAGGAACGGGAGCTTCGCCCGTTACATGGCACTGGGGATTCGAACCACTGAACTGCCGACCTTTCTGATCAACCACTGAGCCACTGCGTCCGTCTCAGCTTCAATACAACATGCTCAAATATATTCTAGAAAGTCCCAAAGGTGCTTTTTCAAGAGGCATTTGTTTTTTCCTTGAAGACGTTTCACTTCTCATCCAAGAAGCTTCTTCCGTTCAGGACCCTGAAGAAGCTTCTTGGATGAGAAGCGAAATATCTTCAAGGAAAAACGGATGTCTCTTGAAAAAGCACATTTGAGGCAACTATGACCCGGATGACTGAGAATCTCCCCAGACATATTCTAGAAAGTGCTGCTGATAAGATCAGGAAATTATCTCATGATTAGATGAACAGTCCAATTTATGAGGTAGGGAAACCAGGAAAAACTGTCTTGGTTAACCTATTTTTCAAGTCCCACAGTTATTGCTGTCGCGTGCCAAAAGCGTGGGGAGCGTGAGGGGGTCGCACGTGCATGCCCACACCCGTAATTCAATGCGCCCCACCCCCCGCGTATGCGCGCATGAGCCCTCCAACCTCCCCCCACTTTTGGCACGTGATGGCACGGGTGGGCCCGGTAGACCTGTTTTTTGCCCTCCCCAGGCTCCAGAGGCTTTCTTGGAGCCTGGGGAGGGCGAAAACTGCCTGCCCCACCCCACCCCAGAGGCCCCCCGGAGGCTGGAAATAGCCCATTTCCTGACTTCCGGTGGGCCTGGAAGACCCGAAAATCAGCTGGCCAGAAAAATCCCCTGGAGCTGAGCTAGGGCAACGCTTGCGTGCCCACGGATATCGCTCTGTGTGCCACCTGTGGCACGTGTGCCACAGGTTCGCCATCATAGTCCTAGATCAAACTTCAGTTTTTACCACTAAGCTGCACATCATCCCAAGAGTAAATATAACTTAGAGCAGTACTGCTCAACTCTGGAAAATTTAACATGTGTGGACTTCGACTCCCAGAATTCCCTAGTCTGCATGCTAGTTGGGGAATTCTGAGAGTTCAAATCCACACGTCTTATAGTTGTCAACGTTGAGAAACACCGACTTAGGGCATGCAAAATATGGTTTGGGATTTAAAAGGATCGACTCCCCTCGCCTGGGGCCAGACGAGAGCAGTTCTTTGTCCTTACACGCATGGCCCTTCCAGCAAATCGTCTTGCATTCTTGCTTTGGGAGGAGGCTGGGCTGGGAAAGCCCTTAGGACATGTCATCCCAAGTAGCCAGACAAGGAATGTCTCCCGGGACATACATGAAAGGGGAACCAAGAGAATTGGCACTGGCTCTTAAAAATAAGGAGGGATGAAATGCACGTGCTGCAGCCAAGGAAGCTGTGTGCTCGGACTGAATTTAGAAGACCTCGTGGGTTTCCATTCAGGGAGCTTCTTCTAAAGACTAGATGCTTCGATATTTTCTTCCATCGAAAACGCAAAGTCATTAATCGAGATATTCTTCAAAAATCCATCTGCTCATTCATTCATTCATTCATTTATTGAATTTATTCAATTTATATTGCCGCCAATTCGCCCATAGTGACTCAAGCCGGCTTACAGAATATAAAAACCACATTTAAAAGTAGTAAAAACTAAAAAAAAAAAATCAAATAAATTAATGTAATAAAATCACCCCCCACCTCCCGCCCCAGCGACAGCAACATCTGATCACACGAGCCATTGAATGGGCTCTATCCCACTCTGGGTTCCCCATGCCCGCTGGCAGAAACTTCTGGAAGAAAATTAGAATGGGGACAGTTCTAATCTCGGGGGGGGGGGGGAGGTGATGTTCCCGAGAGTGGGAGCCACCATGGAGAAGGTCCTTTTTCTGGGTTCCACCAGGTGTATGTCAACTTGCAAAGCTTTCAAGTTGCCATGAGCAGGAGGGAGGGAGAACCGAAGTGAATTCCATACATTCTTTCTGACTGCAATCAGAAGGAGGGTGTTAGGTTTCACAGCCAGCCAAAGTGGTTAATTGGAGAATGTGATTTATGACATGGCCAGAGAGGAGGAGAGAGACAGGGTCATAGGGGAACGTAAATCTACGTAGGATCAGTCCTAACTGCATCCGAGTATTGCCGGAATGGTGCTCCTAATAAATGAATCTATTTCCTTTGAAGTTTGGATCATGGCTCATGAATTAATTAGGGCATCTTTCGGAAATTTGACATCCCTCAGGGATGGGACCCGCAACATTCCCTGCCTCTCCGCTCTGATGGGTTGGGTAGATGTGACTGACAAGAAACTGTCCCTCAGATCACCTGATCCCAAGCCATGAAGGGCTTTAAAAGTGACAACCGGCACCTTGAATTGCACCCGGAAGCAAATCAGCAACCAATGCAGCTCCTGCAGGAGAGGCGATACATGTGCACACCGGTGTCTGCACAAACACCACACGGGACGCTGCATTTTGCACCCACCGGAGCTTCCGGATGCTCTTCAAGGGCAGCCCCATGTAGAGCACAGGTGATTAGAGTTTTCAAATCCGTCTTCAACCTCAACAAATGCAACATGATACGACAAATGCAATACGAACTACAGAGAGACCTCAACTTACAGCTTGGTTTAGTGACCATTCCAAGTTACAATGAGAAATGTGACTTATGACCGCTTTTCACACCGTTGCAACATCCGCATGGTCACATGATCAAAATTAGACGCCTGGCGCTTTGACTCGTATTAATGACGGTCGCAGTGTCCCTGAGGTCACGGGATCCCCTTTTGCAACCTTCTGACCAGCAAAGTCAAGGGGGAAGCCGGATTCACTTAACAACCGTGTTACTAGCTTACCAACTGCAGTGGTTCACTTAACAACCGTGACAAGAAAGATTGTAAATTGGGACAAATTTCCCTTTTTTTAAAAAAAAATTGATTTATATGCTGCCCTTCTCCGGAGACTCAGGGCGGCTTACAATGTGTTAAGCAATAGCCTTCATACTTTTGTATATTTGTACAAAGTCAGCTGATTGCCCCCACAATCTGGGTCCTCAATTTACCTACCTTAGAAAGGATGGAAGGCTGAGTCAACCTTGAGCCTGGCGAGAACCCTTAGGAAATGTCTTACTTTGCAACAGAAATCTTGGGCCCAATTGCGGTTGCAAGTTGAGGACTAGCTGCGCTGGTAGTACAATGGAAATGTAAGTTCATGCACATGCCACCTGCCAGAAACATACCTCTTTTTTCCCATCACCGTCGAAGTCACAGAAGGCTAGAGCGCGAACATTGTCACCAGTGACCTATAATTATATTTTTTTTAAAAGTATTTCTTAGTTTAATCTGACAAAAGAGAAGTAACATCAGAAAAAAACATTAAAAAATGCTCGGTATTTCGTCATACGGTGTCAAAATCTGCGGGATCTTTAGTGTGCTTGGTGGTTTTCTTGCAGACATTTCATTACCAAACTTGGTAACATCATCAGCGCTAGTAAAGGATGACGTTTGCTTTCACTATATATTCTAGTGCAGTGATGGCTAACCTTTTTGCTGTCGCGTGCCAAAAGCGGGGAAGCACAGGGGGGGTCGTGTGCGTACGTGTCCACACCCATAATTCAATGACCCTCCCATGCCCCGCCCTGCATGCATGCACGCGCAACCCCACCCCCCGCCATCCTCCTCTTTTGGCACACGATGGCAAAAAGGTTACCAGTGGACCTGGTAGGCCCTTTTTTTGCCCTCCCCAGGCTCCAGAGGCTTTCTAGGAGCCTGGGGAGGGCGAAAACGGCCTTCCTCACCCCCCGGAGGCCGGAAACGGCTCATTTCCTGACTTCCAGTGGGCCCGGAAGGCCCAAAATAAAACTGGTCGGCACGTGCATATGCACTGGAGCTGAGCTAGGGCAACACTTGCGTGCCCACAGATATGGCTCCACGTGCCACCTGTGCCACAGGTTTGCCATCACGGTTCTAGTGGCTTGCCTGGTCAATGTTGGTGGGATGAATAAATGTTTCATTTAGCAACAGAAATATTGGGCTCAATTGTGGTTGTAAGTCGAGGACCACCTGTATATAATATTCTTTTTATCTGTCTCTTTTTCAAAACGCCATCCATTCAGAAAAAGTCTAGTGGCTCACATAACACTGAACTTCTCAAAGTGTCTTGGAGAACTTTTCTCTCAACTCCTTGCTCTGCAGAGAAATCCCCGAGGAAAACTGCCTTCACAAGACTAAGGCTCCAAAGATCAAGGAGCAATAGATGGGAAAAGACTCAACGCAACCTTTCCCTCGACCATGCCTGGCTATAAAATCCCACAGGCCTTGGCACGTTATTTTAGCCACAACACTAATCTTGAAATGATCAGTGGGCTCCCTTTATAGAACGGAAATAATAATAGTTTTTGTTGTTAGGAAGATAAATAAAACCCTATAATATATGCATACTCACCGTCCAGAAGAGATCTTTCCCTTCATAATTAAAGCCTTGCAAGGAACAGTTTCCGCCAATAACTGCTAAGGGGGAGGAAATGTCTCCCAATGTTCCTACAACTATAGAGTTTGCTCCATCGGGAACCTGCGGGGAAACAACAGAGAAATCAATTCACTTGCAAATAAAGGTACCAAGGGAAAAAAAAGTGAGATAAATTGGAGCATTCAGACGTTTCTCCACAATTTCTAGAGCTAGGGCAATTCAGAGAATGCTTTTAAAGATAAACATAATAAAAAGGTAAAGGTTCCCCTTGCACATATGTCCTAATCGTTCCTGACTCTAGGGAGCAGTGCTCATCTCTGTTTCAAAATCGAAGAGCCAGCGCTGTCCGAAGACGTCACCGTGGTCATGTGGCCAGCATGACTAAACGCCAAAGGCGCACGGAGCGCTGTTACCTTCCCACCCATAAACATGGTCCCTATTTTTCTACTTGTATTTTTTACCTGCTTTCGAACTGCTAAGTTGGCAGAAGCTGGGTCAAGTCACAGGCGCTCACCCCATTACGCGGCACTAGTGATACGAACCGCTGAACTGCCGACCTTTCGATCAACAAGCTCAGCGTCTTAGCCACTGAGCCACCGCGTCCCTGCTATAAACATAATATAGTGTAGTAAATACACTATGTTACGTTTTTGCTAGTTTTTGTTATGTTTAGCAAAAATGTAACACTGTGTATTTGCTACACTATGAAAGCTGGAGCTTAAAAAAGCAAGACAGGAAGAAAATTGACTCGTTTGAGCTGTGGCGTTGGAGAAGGTGCCTGTGTAATCCTTCTCCAACTGGAGAAGAAATCTTCTGGAAGATTTCTTTTAAAAGGCAAAAATATTGTAAAATAGGCATGGGGGGGAACCGTAACGTATCATTTCTACCTTCGCTATCTTACAAAACTGGTCAAAAGTTTGATAACTGCCCGTTGGCAAGGCTGATGGTAAGGCATTTAATCAAGCCAAAATAAACGGTATTTTGCCATTGCCATACGGAGAGGAAATCGACAAGAACAAAGCTATCATTAATGCTTCTTTCATAGAAGGGGCCAGAAAATTACTGTTGTCCCTTTGAAGAAACAATCCTGGATCAAATGTTGAATGACTCTTTGAGCGAGGCAAAGCCTGAAACACAAAACAAAGACAGTTCCGGTGACTTACTCCACGCTGATCTAACGCTGTCATCCACTAATGATGCCAAAAGCCAGCTGGTGTGTACCATTAAATTATGAATTGGAAAAACAAAAACAAATTCTAATTCCCTGATTCCAACCGAAGTAATTTGGAACGCCTTTAGAGGCATAAAACATGCATCCTAGTAACAACCTGGGACTGTACTTTTTCACTTCGGATTTGGTCCCATAAAATAATACTGTATTAGGGCATACTAAATACGGTATAATAAATACACCTAAAAGATAAATTGCTAGTTACTCCAAACACAGATAAAACCTTCCTCTAGAACCATGATGGCGAACATGTGGCATGGGTAGCCATATCTGTGGGCACAGGAGTGTTGCCCTAGCTTAGCTCCAGTGCACATGCGCGTGCCGGCCAGCTGATTTTCGGGCCTTCCGGGTCCACCACAAGTCAGGAAACGGGCTGTTGAGGGCCTCCGGAGGGCCTCCGTGGGGGATGAGAAAGGCCATTTTCGTCCTCCCCAGGCTCCTAGAAAGGCTCTGGAGCCTGGGGAGGGTGAAAAACGGGCCTTGCAGTCCCACCGTGCCATCGCATGCCAATAGCGGGGGAAGTGGGGGGTCGCACTCACATGTGCGGGGAGGCATGGCACATTGAATTATGGGTGTGAGCATGCGTGCGCGCAACCCCCCTGTGCTCCCCCCGCTTTAGGCACGCGATGGCAAAAAGGTTAGCCATCCCTGCTCTAGAACAAGGAGATAATCAATTTCAAAGAAAATAATTAACATCTAGATTATAGTTAGCCACCTATAATAAAAGCTGAATCTGCAGGATGTTGAGGCATATTAGTTGTTTCCTACTTCAACACCCACCCGCTCCAAAAAACGATGACTTCCTTAAGCCAAGAAAACAACAATAGTACCTGCTTCCCCCCCCCCCCAAACAGCGGAAAACTGTCATCGACTTTTCACTATTTAAATCCGACGTCATTCCTGATCTCTCTACTATATTCAGGCTAGTTGAAAACACAGTTACAGATAGTCCTCGACCTACGACCAATTGAGCCCAAAATTTCCATTGCTGAACGGGACATTTGTGGAGTGAATTTTGTCCCATTTGAGGAGCTTTCTTGCCACAGCTGTTAAGTGAATCACTGCAGTTGTTAAGCTAATAACACTGCTGTTAAGTGAATCTGGCTTAAAGTGGATCACACGACCCTGGGATACTGCAACTGACATAAACACAGGCCAGTTGCCAAGCAGCCAAATTGTGATCACGTAACCATGGGGATGCTACAATGGTGTGAAACGATCGTAAGTCACTTTTTTCAGTGCTGTTGTAACTTCGAACGGTCGTTAATTGTTGTAAGCCGAGGACTGCCTATGTTGCCATGTTTTGTTTGGGGAGGAATATGCTGTGGCCCATCAGCGGCCTGTGCAGCTAGTAGCTGATTCTGACAGTGAGGAGGCTGGTGTGGTGCTGCGCCAGCAGCCTGTGCAGCTGGCACTCGAGTCAGACAGTGAGGAGGCTGGAGAAGATGTGGTGCCAGAGGCGGGGATTCAGCCAGGGCCTTCAGAACCTCCAGAAGCTCCCTTAAGTGAAGAGGAAGAAGAGGAGGAGCCTCTTCTCAATGCACGGGTGCGCAGAGCTGCCAAAAGGCAGGAGTGGCTCCTCAGGAGGAGGTCTCCTCGAGAGTAAGGCTTGGGGCTAATTGGCCACTCCCTTAGCCTATTTAAGGAAGGACGACGACTGAGGCAATTTGCAGGGAACACCTTCGTTCACTCTCCTTCGTGTCTTGATCTTAGTTCTTTTATCAGTTACCTGCAAATTGCTTCTGGGCTTTCTGCCAATCCTAGTAAGATTACGATTATTTATTCTTTGGATTCTTGTAGGCTGTTAAGAAAGTTAATTAACAGCCTTTGTTTGAAAAAGACTTATTTAATTTAGTAAACTAAGATTTGTACAGACTTTGTGTGTGCTGAGTTCTTTGGGGTCCGTAGCTGAGGCAGAACAGAATATTACTGAGTTGAGGGAAACAGGACTTCTATTTGAAAAGCTTACATTTCCAAATACGTTGCGGATGGAGCTATAATCCATTGTAATTCGTGTGTCAGTCCTTAGTTCTCCAAAATCCCTCAAAATCATTTCACATCGCTAAAAGAGAACCCAAATTCACACACCAGGAGTTTCCTGCTATTCACAGGGCATCTCCAAGCAGGCAAAGAGGCCATGCATTATGGAAACTCTGATTCTGATACAAAATTCTATTTTATTGAAGTTGCAGAATTTAACCATTTCATGATAATATCCAAGCAATGAGCAAGCGATGGACCCACTTTGCAGTTCCTGCAAAGTACGTTTATTTCAGAGAGAATATGTGTAGCTCAGAGTTGAACTGGGTAGTCTGAGTTTGGTTGTCTGCTTCCAGACATTTCACTACCCAACTAGGCAACATTATCAATGCAAGTGAGGGTAGGGTTTGCTCCCTGTTCATATTATTATTATTATTATTATTATTATTATTATTATTATTATTATTATTAGTTCAATTTATATGCCGCCTTTCTCCGGAGACTCAGGGCGGCTTGCCCTGCCCAGACCACTAGCTACTATACAGTAGCTTGCCCTGCCAGACCACTAGGAACCACTAGGAAATTCCTGGAAGCTTGGCATTCAAAGCACCTATCAATAGAAACATAGAAATAAATCATATTTACCCACCATTCAAGACAATAAAACAAGCTAAGAAGGAAACAAAACGACCTGGACATATCAAAGAGCCAACATCCAGATAAATAGGAATTAACACCAAGCAAACAAACAGAAAACAATACTCTAATCAATGAACTACCAAGGAGAAAACCACACTCACATCAACACTGACAGAGCTAACTATTTTTATATAAATAGGGAGTAAACCAGTGGTGAAATCTGAACCAGTTTACTACCGGTTTGCTGGCTGCGCATGCGAGCCGTGCACCAAATGTGAGCTGCGCACACACAGTGCGCGCCAAAAAGAGGCTTGGGAAGGTAAGTAGAACAGCGTGAGAGAGATAATCAGCTGTGGCATGCGATCGTGGGAACCTTTTTAAAAACTTTTTAAAAGCATTTTTTACTACCAGCTTGGGTGAATAGGTAGTACAAAATGCTTTTAAAAGGTAAAAAAAAAAGGTTCCAACGATCACAGCTGTGCCGCACGATCGTCAGAATCTTTTTTTACCTTTTAAAAGCATTTTTTACTACCAGTTCGGGTGAATAGATAGTAAAAAAATGCTTTAAAATGTAAAAAAAAAAAAAGGCTCCAACGATCGCCCAGCTCAGCTGATCATCAGAACTTCTTTTTTTTTTACATTTTTTACTACCGGTTAGGCGAACTAGTAGCATTTTTTACTGCAGATACAGGCGAACCGGCCTGAACCATTAGCATTTCACCTCTGGAGTAAATGCCACACTCACACTAATGATGTTACTTAGTTGGGTTTTGAAACATTTGCAACAAAAAATTAAGCTCAGACATCACCAAGCATCCCAGAGAGTTGTATATTTTGAAAGAGAGAATGTAAGCTACCTGGACAGGCGAGAGACTACAATATTCTAAAACTTCTCAGAAGTTTTTCAGTAGAACAACCAATAATGCTGGATGTCTTCTTTAATTTAGTCTGCCCTTGACTTACTGCTTTCCTTTAATGAACAGTGACGAATCTTTGAGGCAAAGATGTGTTCTCATTTAAGAAGGTAACTTTCAAGAACAAAATCTATGTTTAGAAACATTTCCCGACATTGGTGAAAGGATTTCAGGATGATGTTAGGTGAGACAGTGAAAGCGTGATCATTTCATCGATTCAAATGACACCATCCAGATATCCTTTCACCAATAATTAGTGATGGAAACCCTCTAGGAAGCCTCCACATTTTCTGCAGCTTATCATTTTTTCCTGTATACGAAATACGTGAAACGGAAAGAAGGTAAATTTAAAGTTAAATTCAGTGATAGTATATTCGAGCACCGTTAACAATTTAAAAATTCAGCTCTTGATGTGTAATCCTGGGGGAAAACAAAAATGAACTCACCCCAGCATAAAACAAATCAGCATTGTTGTGTACATCATATGCCAACAAACTAGTCCGCGTGCCAACTAGGAGGGAATCACAGCCAAGATCAGGGTTCAACAATCCTGCAGTCAAACAACTGACGGCTTCATTGATGTTCAGCAAAGAAATATCAGCATCCTGGTTACTTAGTGCCAAGCGGTTTGTACTCGTGTGCTGGCCACGTCCATGAGGATTGTGAATAAAAACCTGTTGGTATTAAACAAAGCATTAGCAGCAATACAAATCCTTTCCTGATCAATTCCACAAGTCACAATAATTCCAAAATGATGTAAGACTCCAATGTATTCCTATTTATCAAGTATCCCCAATTGATAGAGTCTAGGTAGCAACCTGCTTATCCTTGAGAGATAGAAGTCCTTTGAAGGAGGACAGCCAGAAACCATAGGCTTCATCCTCAGGGAGCAAAGATTTGGTTGCAGGTCAAAGGAGAACTCAGTAGATAACTTCTCTTTGAGGAATAGTGTCCACCTCTATAGGCATCAGCTCCACAGTAGATACACAGTTCCACAGAGTGGGAAGAGATCTTGAAGGCCTTCTATTTATTATTATTATTATTATTATTATTATTATTATTATTATTATTATTATTTTGTTCTCAGTGCCGGCTGACAGGACAGAGACGGAGTTTAAACTAACGGAACCTTTATTAATACAGTATGACAGAGAACAGGAAACCCGCGCTTGACAGCTCCTTATACAGCCAGCTGTCAGTTGTTAACCAATGAACATTGCGCTTACAGCACCCAATCCCAAGACTCCAATCAACTTAACTTAATATGTAACACCCCTTCCCACCTATCTGAGCATGCGCCAACGTCAGGCGCATGCGTAATCGCCCAGGTACGCAGGTCTTCGCCGTATCCTCCCTGAACGTCTGGGCTCCACCCCTCCGACCCCCTCCGGCGCTGAATTTGAACTCATCTCCCGTTGTACCTCAACTCTGGGCTGCGGGCTAAGCGAGCCCCCTACTTCTACTGTACTGCTTCCCGTATCCAGCAAAGGTAAGTTCTCCTCCTCACCCTCTCTCCCAAGGGTGGTCGGCGTGTTCGCCTGTGGCGGCACCGGGTATTCCTTCTCGTATCTATCTTCCTGCAAGTTTGGCTCGGCGGCCATACCCCCACCTTTGGCCCCACTTCTCCGAGCCCTCAACTGATCCTTGTGACGCTTCCAAATTTTTCCCTGATCTATCTCAATATGGTAGGAGCAAGGACCTGCAATCCCAACAACCTTTCCTGCCAACCATAAGGGCAGTCCCCCATAGTTCCTGGCGTATACGTGATCCCCTATAACAAATGACCTGTACTGTCTCATGGCATCGAAGGGCTTGGCATGTCCGTACGTGGGGTGCAAACGATCTAAGGTTGTGCGGAGCTTCCGGCCCATTAAAAGTTCGGCCGGGCTTCTGTTAGTTAGTTGACAGGGCGTGGTATGTTGAGCTAATAAGAACTCCTCCACCCGCTCAGCCCACGTCCCGTGCCCTATCTTTTTCAGTGCGTCTTTTGCAGATCGCACCGCGCGTTCCGCACATCCATTGCTGGAAGGATGAAACGGCGATACTAAGCAATGCCGGATGCCCCTGTGGGCTAAAAAACCCTCGAATTCGGCCGCCGTAAATTGCGGACCGTTATCCGAAACTATGCAGTCAGGCAACCCATGTGTTACAAATAATGAACGCAAAACCTTAATGACAGCCTCTGCTGTAGTCGACCGTAATGGGACGACTTCAACCCATTTTGAAAACGCATCAGCGAGGACCAGGAAAGACTGACCCTTCAATGGACCAGCAAGGTCAATATGCAACCTCGACCAAGGGGCCCCAGGCGATTCCCACTCCCCTGGGGGGTCTCTAGGCGGCATTGACATGTTCTCCTGACACTGCGCACACTGTGCGACCCAGTCAGTGATGTCCCGGTCCATCAAAGGCCACCACATATAGCAACGGCCTAACGCCTTCATCCTGACCACCCCCGGGTGACCCCGATGCAATTTCTTCAACAATGAGGAACGAAGGGGGGGTGGAATAACCACCCGGTGACCCCACAGAAGGCACCCCGCTTGAGTAGAAAGTTCGAGGCGGCGGCTGGCAAATGGCTGGAATTCGGGAGCGAAGGGCCCTGGTGGCCAACCTCTGGCCATCCAGTCCAACACCTGCTGCAGGGTAGTATCCTTCGCGGAGAACCGGGCGACGTCCGATGCGGTGATCAGCAGTGGCGCGTCCTCCAACAGGAACACAGAGGACACAGGGACAGGGTCCTCTAGCCAGTCAGGGCTGGGGCATCGGCTCAATGCGTCAGCGTGAGCGAGATCCTTCCCAGGCCGGTGAACCAGTCGATATTCGTATGCAGCGAGGAAGACAGAGTAACGGGTCATGCGGGGGGACAGAATTTGAGGAGCAGGGCGATCGCCTGCCAATATGCCTAACAAAGGCTTATGATCAGTGTATAATATGAAGGGACGGCCATAGAGGTAATGGTGGAACCGTTTGACCCCAGCCACCAAGGCGAGAGCCTCTTTATCTAACTGCGAATAATTACGCTCTGCTGGTGCCAAGGTCTTAGAATAATAGGCAATGGGCAACTCACGGCCAGAAGGTAGGACATGGCTGAGCACCGCTCCCACCCCGTACGGGGAGGCATCACATGCCAATGTTACCGGCAGGTGTGTAGAAAATTGGGTGAGAACCGAGTTGGAGGTCAGGAGATGTTTGACAGCTAAAAATGCTTTAGCCTCTCGAGCACCCCAATGCCAACGAACGTCACGGTTTAACAGCCGGTGAAGGGGCTCAGCAACAGACGCCTTATGTGGAATAAAAACAGCATAAAAGTTAAGTAGTCCTAGGAAAGATTGGAGATCAGCCTTACACTTAGGAGGAGGAGCGTCCATAATGGCCGATGTTTTAGCTGCCGTCGGATGGATTCCCGAACTATCCACCAGGAATCCTAGGAATTCCACCTGGCGCACCGCGACTTGGCATTTGGTCTTGTTAACCTTCAGACCTGCAGCAGCTAGCTTCCGAAGAACCTGCCGTGTCCGCTCCAATAGCTGTGAAGTCGAAGAAGCTGAGACGAGAACGTCATCAAAATAAGGAATAACCCCGGGGAGTCCATGCAGCAAACGTTCCATCATGCTCTGGAAGATCCCCGGGGCAACACTGACCCCGAACTGCAACCGGCGACATCGGAATGCCCCCCTATGGGTCACTATTGTCTGTGCCTCTGCCGTCTGGTCATCTACTTTAAGTTGCTGGTAGGCTTGGGCCAGGTCCAGCTTTGCAAATATCGACCCTTGCCCCAATGAGTGTAGCAGATGCTGAACGACAGGAACGGGGTAAGCATTACCTAATAGGGCCTTATTCAGCGTCGCCCGGTAGTCAGCGCATATACGGACCGATCCGTCCGCCTTAATAGGAGTTACTATAGGGGTTTCCCAGCGCGCGAATTCAACAGGTTCTAACACTCCTTGAGAAATTAGTTTATCCAGTTCCGCATCTACTCGTGCCCTCAGCGCAAAGGGCACCCGGCGTGGTTTCAATCGTCTCGGGGTCACGTCAGGATCCAGGCTGAAGGATACTGGGGGCCCATTATAACAACCTAGCCGTCCATCAAAAACATCAGGAAATTCTTTAATTAGCAATTCCAATTCGGAGGACTGGATGGCGTGTACCCCCTGAATAGTAATTCCCAATGCCTGGAACCAATTTAAGCCTAATAAGCTAGGTAATGGAGCCTCAACTATAATTAATGGCAGGCGTCCTGAAAATGTCTTAAATTTTATTCTGAACTGCCCACATCCCAGCACTCTGATGGGGTTCCCTTGATAATCACGGAGTTGCAGGTTACAAGTGTCCAAACGACGCCGAGAGATGTGGGGCACTAATCGCTTAATTGTACTCCAAGCAATGAGGGAGTGTGCTGACCCAGTGTCCACCTCCATCTCACACTTTCGTCCCTCGATGGCGAGTTCCACATTAACTTTCGGTTGCCTATTTGGCGAGACGGTCTTTCGCTGCGTTTGATACACCCCATTTACTCCTGCAGACTCACGCCCCCAATTCGCACTCGGGTTCCTTCCTGCCTCCCGTCTGCGCGGACCACGATACTGTTCTTGAGGGGGCGGAGTTTTCTCCTTCAGCGTCGGGGACTGACATATTCGCGCGATGTGGCCACGGCGCCCACATCGATAGCACGTTGCCTCTTTAAAACGGCAACTGACTCGCTGATGACCCCCTCCGCAACTCCTGCACCTCCCCTGTGCTAGTGTCTCTTGTCTCCCGGGCCGCGGAGAAGTCTTGATACGAGCGACGTTACCCTCTATCCCAGGGATGTCTTCATCGCTGAACTCAGTCACGTTTTGATGAATTTGCTCGCCTGTTGCCTTATTAGAACACTGCCCCCTAGGTAAATCAGCCAGTGACAGAACGGCTAATTCAGCAGCGCACGCTTCATCTAGGGCATCCTGGAAGGATAAGTCAGGCTTGGCTATTAACCGACGCTTTAGGTTCTCGTCCCTCACTCCGCTGACTAGTCTGTCTAATAAATAATCATCTAAATTGGTAAATTGACAGTGCCTCGCTGCTTTTCTAAGTGCCGCCACATATTGGCTTATTGACTCACCCTCAGCCTGGTCTCGGTGGTAGAAGTGCTGCCGGCGAGCTATACGGGACGGCGCGGGAGCATAATGATTTTTTAACTTAGTCAGGAAATCCTCCCAGGTGCCAGCGTGTACAGACAACGGGGCCATTAACGTCATCGCTGTTTCAAACATTTCTGGCCCACACAGACTCAGGAAGTATGCCCATTTTCTCTCACTTGACAACTCACGGTAGTCGTTAGCGATCAAAAAACAATCGAACCGAGTAACAAACGCTTCCCACGACTCCACAGTAGCGTTGAATGGAGCGAAATTCTGAGGCGACGCCATTTCTCCTCAAGCTCCGCTATCGCCCTTACTCAATTTTTTTTCTTTTTTCTTTTCTTCGGCACTGGAATCCGTTCCGATTAATTCTGGAGATTATACTCCCTACATCCCATCCTCGTCGCCACTATTTTGTTCTCAGTGCCGGCTGACAGGACAGAGACGGAGTTTAAACTAACGGAACCTTTATTAATACAGTATGACAGAGAACAGGAAACCCGCGCTTGACAGCTCCTTATACAGCCAGCTGTCAGTTGTTAACCAATGAACATTGCGCTTACAGCACCCAATCCCAAGACTCCAATCAACTTAACTTAATATGTAACAATTATTATTATTATTATTATTATTATTATTATTATTATTATTATTTATTGGTTAATCTTTAGTGAGATTCACAGCCTTTGAGGCTGGTTAATAGCTCAGCAGCTCGAGTCCTAACCAAGGACCTAGGAACTGTTAAGGTATCGTCGGAGGATGTAAGCTGTTCCGAGTAAGGTGGTTTTTTGTAGAGTCAAAATGTTCAAGTCCGGCAAATAATAATAATAATAATTATTATTATTATTATTATTATTATTACATAAAATGACATTAGAAGACATACATTTATATATATACTCTTTTAACAGCTATTTCGTGATGATCTAGTACAGTGTTTCCCAAACTTGGGAACTTCAAGATGTATGGACTTCAACTCCCAAAATCCCACAGCCAGCCATGCTGGATGGGGAATTCTGGGAGTTGAAGTCCACACTTCTTAAAGTTCCCAAGTTTGGGAAACACTGATCTAGTATTTACATTTTCTCCCTTTTCCCTTTATATTATTCCAGTTTCTTCTTGTCTCCTCTCTTTTAATTACAGTATATTTATTATTATTAAGACCCCTATTAACTTATGGAGCCTATGCACCAAAGACAAATTCCTTGTGTGTCCAATCACACTTGGCCAATAAAGAATTCTGTTCTGTTCTGTTCTGTTCTGTATCCTATATCCTATATCCTGTATCCTATATCCTATCCTATCCTATCCTATCCTATCCTACTCTTCATTCCTCTATTCTATTCTATTCTATTCTATTCTATTCTATTCTATTCTATTCTATTCTGGTTTTTTTTTTTATTTATTTATTTATTTTATTTTATTTTATATTGGATTTCTATACCGCCCTTCTCCCTAAGGACTCAGGGCGGTGTACAGCCAGATTAAAAAACATGCAGAACAAATATTAAAAACAATTAAAAGATATATAAATTTGGCCCAATTAAAACTCATTTACCAATTAAAAACGTTTAAAACATTTAAAAACAGTTAAAAATTTCATCTTAAGCCAGCCCGGCTTGTTTAAATAAATGGGTTTTAAGGGCGCGACGGAAGGCACTGAGGTCTTGGATTCTCCTTATCTCTGGGGGGAGCTGATTCCAGAGGGTAGGTGCCCCCACAGAGAAGGCCCTCCCCCTGGGGGTCACCAGCCTGCATTGTTTGGCTGATGGCACCCCGAGGAGGCCCTCTCTGTGGGAGCGCACGGGTCGCTGGGAGGTCGTCGGTAGCAGCAGGCGGTCTCGCAGATAGCTAGGCCCTATGCCATGGAGCGCTTTAAAGGTGATAACCAACACCTTGAAGCGCACCCGGAAGACAACTGGGAGCCAGTGCAGCTCGCGCAGGAGCGGTGTTACATGGGAGCGCCATGCTGCTCCCGTCACTACCCGCGCTGCTGCGTTCTGGACCAGCTGGAGCCTCCGGGTGCTCCTCAAGGGGAGCCCCATGTAGAGAGCGTTGCAGTAGTCAAGGCGAGAGGTGACGAGGGCATGAGTGACTGTGCACAGGGAATCCCGATCAAGAAAGGGCCGCAACTGGCGAATCAGGCGAACCTGACAAAAGGTCCCCCTGGTTACAGCCGTCAGATGTTCCTCCAAGGACAGCTGCATATCCAGGAGGACTCCCAGATTGCGAGCCTTCTCTGCGAGCCTTCTCTTCACATTTTAATAAAATGTGCACTGTAATCTGCATAAACCTAGGATTTATATTTATTTTGAGTCGGGAATAAACAGGTCAATACCAACGCAGGCGGAGGAATTACCATCGACATGAAATTGCCTCCCCACCCCCCCACCCAGGGAGCGTCGGCGGGGCTGCAAAGTGAGGCGTGGGGCGGAGGGCGCCCGTGCAAGGCCGGGGCCTCCCCCCCCCCCACGTCCCGTGCGCTCTCCAGGGCCCCCGGGGGTGGAGTCCGTCAGGCTACCTTGCCGGCCTGCGTGGCCGCCGTCAGACACGGGTGGGTCCCGTCGTACCTGCCCAGCGCCACGCCGCGGGGCAGGATTTTGTGGTTGAGCTTCAGGCTGAAGACCGGCACGAGCATGGCGGCGGCAAAGTCGTCGTCGTCGTCGGAGGCCGGCCTGGGCCTCTCCGGGCGGCCCACGAAGCGAGGGAAGGATCCGTTGCTATGGAAACCGCAGCAGGCCGCAAGCCGGGCCTGCGAGGAAGAGGCGGAGGGAAAGCAGCCTCTCTCTCGCGGGCGCTAAAGTAATACGCGCACCCGTCTGTCCCTTCTCGAAATACTACTCCCATAACCCCCCTGCCGGCCGCGGAAGATGGGAGTTGTAGTCCGGGAGCGGCCAGACCGGCGCCTGCATCGCAGCCCGGAGAAGATGGAGGTGGATTCAGCCCCTTCCGCTCTCCCATTTTGAAAGAGTTCAGGATTTCTAGGGTGGAGAAAGTTAGTTGGGCCTGGTTTGGATTCGCTGTTTTGGAAAGCACCGATTGGGGTTGTTTTCTCTGCAGGGAGCAGCAACAACGTCGTGATTGGCAGGGCCCAGCCTGGGAGCCGCTGGGATGGGAGGCCACGCAAAAATCCTACCCCAAAATGAGGACTAACATGCATGCATGCATGTATATGCACGACCAAGGCAGAGCTTTTATGCTATCCTCAGCAGAGGGCAGCCTACAGCTGAGTTTGAAATTGCTGAGCAGGGCTAGATCTGGTTTGAGCTTGGATGGAGCACCACCAGGAAATCCTACAGGTCAGGGTGCACTGGGAGAAATCTCCCAGAAGAAGACAATGGCAAACTATTTGAGTGCTGCTGCCTTGAAAAGTGTGTTTTTGCATGCACGAAGACCTCCAAGATGCCCTCCACCGGATTCAACTAGCCCTGATTTAGAATTTATAGGATGATTGGATGGAAGGGCTGTAAAACAGATTCAGAAAAGCAAACATGGCCAATCCTGACATCTTACTTTCAAAAGCTATACTACTGGCATGTCTATGTGCAACTCAAGGGTATCAAAAGATTCAGCAGATGGGAATAGCAGCATCAGGGTGATGAGTAAGTGGATGGGAGACCACATGAAGTCCTACAGCTAAAGGCTAACCCTATAATAGCATTGTTTTCTTTTGGTAGGCAGTATGTGGGGCAATGTTTCTTGGATATTTTAAGATGTGTGGACTTCAACTCCCAGAATTCCCCAGCCACCGTTCCTGGCTGAGGAATTCTGGGAGTTAAAAGTTACGTATCTTAAAAGTGGCCAAATTTGAGGAACATTGGATTATAGTCTCCCATCTAAGTGCTAAACAGGTCTGAGATCAGCCTAGATTCCCAGAATTCTTCAGCCAGCCATGTTGATTGGTGAATTCTGGGAGCTGAAATCCACACTTCTTAAAATTGCCATGATTGAGAAACATCGCTCTGGTTGGGGAAAGGGAATTCATTATTTATTTGATAACCAAATTTATATCGCCACCCATCTCACTGAAGGTGACTCTGGGTATGTGACAATAAAAAGAACAATTGTACGTCACCCAAAAAAGAATACAGCACCCATTGTCAGATACTTTTGAACTGCTACTCTCAGTAGCCCCACCCAGAATCACCAATAATTAAATATTCTGGGGGTGGGATGAAAATAGTGTTATTCCCAGCAAGAAACATTGGACATAACATAGAATTGGAGGACTGGGAAAAAGTGTGGGAAAATAATTATAACAAAATCAGTGGCTTATAAAGAGAACCAGTACAAAATGTGGTATAGATGGTATCTGGCCCCTTCGAGATTAGCAAAAATGTATTCGAATGTAAGTCCAACTTGCTGGAAGTGCAAGCAGGCACAGGGCACTTTTTTCCATGTCTGGTGGCTTTGCCCCAAAATTAGGAAGTATTGGGAAAAAATAAGGATTTGGCTAATTGAAATAACGTCAGAAAAAATAGAACTCAAACCAGAAATTTTTTACTAGGGATTATTAAAGAAAATTATAAAAAAATTTTTACATATAATCACTGCGGCCAAATTGGCGTTAGCTCAATTTTGGAAAACTGATCAACTGCCAGCAGAACAACTGATAATCCAAAAAATCTATAATTGTGTGGAAATGGATAAATTAACACTCGAATTGAAAGATAAGGCAGACTCAAAATATTATATAGCATGGAATAGATGGTATAATTGGATAAATAGGAGAAATGAAGGCAAATGTAAAATTCTGAATGATACCAAAAAATTTTTTAAAAATGCACCGTCAATAAGACAATGGATATGTGACTAAACTCACCTTTTCTTTTTATGTAGTGTCGTTTATATGGATATATATGTGTTTAGTGTATATATGGTGTAGCATTTCGCTTTTAAATGTTTAATAAAGTTTGTTTTTAAAACCAAAAAAAAGAAAAGGAAATAGTGTTATTCCCGCTACACACCCCTATGCTATAGTCTCCACCAGCAATATTACCGGTCTTAGCTCCTGGTTTCTCAGAAATTATCAATTGATTAATTAATTAAACATGTATGAAAGAGAAGAGTTTCTCATGGTGGTAGCAACTTTCAGCTTGCAAAGTGTGGATATTCCTGAGCTATTCCCCTCCACCCCATGCATCACTCCACAGGGCTTACAACAGTGTGATACAATTAGGGTAGTAGTACCTTCAATGTTGCAAATTGGTCACCAGGACGAGAGGTTTTATCTTCTGAGCTTTTGGACTTGTGCTGGAGCCCATTCTTGGGGAACTTTCTCTTTACCAGAATGTGGTAGAGAGAAGCTCCCTGAGAATTGGATCGATCACGAGTCTGAAAGCTCAGAAGACTAAACCTCCGGTCACAGTGACCGACACATATTGGATCCTATGTGAAGGCCACGATGTAAAAAAAGATGTTGAGACTCTAGAAAGAGTGCAGAGAAGAGCAACAAAGATGATTAGGGGACAGGAGGCTAAAACATATGAAGAACAGTTGCAGGAATTAGGTATGGTTAGTCTAGAGAAAAGAAGGACTAGGGGTGACATGATAGCAGTCTTCCAATATCTCTGGGGCTGCCACAAAGAAGAGGGAGTCAAGCTATTCTCCAAAGCACCTGAAGGCAGGACAAGAAGCAATGGGTGGAAACTAATCAAGGAAAGAAGCAACTTAGAATTAAGGAGATTT
The DNA here is from genome assembly GCF_029531705.1 of Pantherophis guttatus. Next base: position 6,320,721 of record NW_026844073.1, read on the forward strand.
CCTGACAGTTAGAACAATTAATCAGTGAAGCAACTTGCCTCCAGAAGCTGTGGATGCTCCAACACTGGAAGTTTTTAAGAAGATGTTGGATAACCATTTGTCTGAAGTGGTGTAGGGTTTCCTACCTAAGCAGGGGGTTGGACTAGAAGACCTCCAAAGTCCCTTCCAACTCTGTTATTCTATATTCTAAGGTCATTGCAGGGAAGGTTTGCTCCGTTCGCCATATTCAGTATCTTCAATGGGTACTTTTCCTCAAACTTAATTCAGTTTGATTACTTTGGAAAAGCCTCTTCATCATCTTTTCTTTCCCAGATGATAAGAGATTTCTCAGGAAACCAACCAAAACAGCAGCTAGTTTCACTAGCTTTGGCATAGTCACATTTCTTGTTCTGCTTGTCTGCAACAATTCCTACAGAAAGTACAGTAATATACCTTCAAGGGTTCTTTCCCTCCCAAAATGATAAAATATTCCATTCCTCTGCCAAAAAAAAATCCCTTTTTGTAGTCAAACATACAGTCTGTGACCGTAATAAAAATGATTAATATTGTGTAATTTAGATGCTGCTTTTTCTGGGCTCTGTAATCTGTAATTATTGTCATGATTTATATATATATATATATAATTGAATTTATATACCGCCCTACTCCCGAAGGATTCAGGGCGGTGAATAGCCAAAAGATAAAGTACATATAATACAAACTTTAAAAACAATTAAAAAATACATTAAATAATTTGGCCCACAAATTTAAAACACCCCTATTTTAAAACAAATTTAAAATTACCAGTTAAAAGGGAAGTTAGGCCAAACCAACCTGCTGAAATAAAAATGTCTTGAGTGCACGGCGGAAAGTGCGCAAATCTGGGATCCCCCATATCTCTGGGGGGAGCTCGTTCCAGGTGGCAGGTGCCCCCACAGAGAAGGCTCTCCCCCTGGGGGCCGCCAGTCGACACTGACCGACGGCACCCTGAGGAGCCCTTCTCTATGGGAGCGCACTGGTCGGTGAGAGGCTACTGGTGGCAGAAGGCGGTCTCGTAGATACCCCGGTCCTAAGCCATGGAGCACTCTAAAGGTGGTAACCAAAACCTTGAAACGCACCCAGAAGACCACCGGGAGCCAGTGCAGCTCGCGCAGGAGAGGAGTCACATGGGAGCGCCATGTCGCTCCCATAATCACCCGCGTGGCCGCATTCTGGACCAGCTGGAGCCTTCCACTGTCCATTCCACCTGTGTTATTCTGTTGTGTGTGGTGTCCAGTGCTCTTGTAAATCTGCCTTCCCAATGTGGTGTCTGATTGGGACATGATGAAATCACAATGTCTACAACACAACATTGTAGTTTCCCCATTAAAAAGGACAACTTTTCTGCCATTATTCACATGTTTACCAGCATTTGGTTCCTTTACTAAACAGATTTCCAAACCCAGCCAAAGGATTAATAAAAAATGATCACGGATTTAAAAGCCACCCAATACTCTGTAGAAGAAGTTCATTTTGTGCTCAGGCAGCTTTTCATGCAAAAGCTTTTGGCCCATTCTTAGAGAAAGTAATTTTAGACCTCCAGGGTCGGGATGCAACTCTAGAAGACAATACAATATACTCCGATTAGTGTTCCTGTTTTCCCTTCTTGGTCAGATCCACAAAATAAAGGCAGTCCTCAGCTTACTTCCCACAAGCCCAAAAAATTTGTCGCTAAGTGAAACATTTGTGAAGTGAATTTTGTCCCATTTTACGACCTTTTGTGCCACAATTGTTAAGTGAATCACTGAAGTTGTTAAGTTAATAACACAGTTGTGAAGTAAAATCTGGCTCCCCCCACTGACTTTGCTTGTCATAAGGTCTCAAAAGGCATGACCCCAGGACAATGCAATCATCATAAATATGAGTCTGTTGCGAAGCGTCCAAATTTTGATTACATGGCCATGGGAATGCTGCAAGGGTCAAAGTTGAAAAAATGCTCATAAGTCTTTTTAATTGCCATTGTTACTTTGAACCAGAGGTGGGTTTCAGCAGGTTCTGACCAGTTCTGGAGAACCGGTAGCGGAAATTTTGAGTAGTTCGGAGAACCGGTAGTAAAAATTCTGACTGGCCCCTCCTCCATCTATTCTCTGCCTCCCAAGTCCCAGCTGATCAGGCGGAAATGGGGATTTTGCAGTAACCTTCCCCTGGATTGGGGAGGGAATGGAGATTTTACAGTATCCTTCCCCCGCCACGCCCACCAAACCATGCCATGCCTACCAGAGCCACACCCACAGAACCGGTAGTAAAAAATTTTGAAACCCACCACTGCTTTGAACAGTCACTAAATAAGATGTTATGAAGTCGAGGACTACCTGTAGCTCAGGGGTGGGTCTTACTTACCTTTACTACCAGTTTGCAATGGGGCCACGAGCGCGCATGCGCTTCTGCACAGAAGCTTCCTGATGACGTCGGGGTCGGTGGGTGGAGCCTCCCACCAGTTTTACTACCGGTTCTATAGAACCGGTCCAAACCGGGGGCAACCCACCACTGCTGTAGTTGATATATCATCACAGACACCTCTAGGGATACCAGATAAGAGATGCTCGTTTGTGGTACTTAAAACAGAATTGATGTTGAGATTTTCAATCTCTGTGAAAATGTGAAGTCAGGCCATATCCTGACGCTGTTCAGCCTCTGTCCTGCAGGAGCACGACGTTGAAAGCCATCTAAAAAATAAAAAATCAAATGCCCAAAACAGAAATATTGTATTTTTCTTCTCAACCCACACTTGGAAGAAGAGACTGCACAAATAACAGGCAAGATGGAGATTTGAACGGAGCTGCATTTGCACAAGCTTATAAAATCATAATGACATAAAACATTTATCTTCCAGTTACCAGACATCAATCCTCCATGTTGGGGGGAGGGGGCAACAGGTATGGCAGGATGGACTGACATAAATGACGTGAGAAACTGGTATCTTGCCAATCCTCCTCAGATGTGATAGACTTAATTCTTACACAAAGCACAGTGCCAATGTTGCAAATAGGGAGTGACTATTGGCCACGTGATCATATGCCGTGCTCAGACAGATAAGTTATAAACCTTGTGGTTGCATTCATATTAGATGCTAAGATTCATAGTTTCCTTTAGTGCTTTAATCTGTCTTTCACACAGACACACACACATGCGCACCCCTGACTTAAGGCGTGTCTCCATGTCTTGTACAGACCCAGAAAACTGAACCACTTGGGAAGGTTTTTGGACTAAAACAAGCATCTCCATTCATCAGGATCTGAATTGGTAGGGACGTGGTGGCTCAGTGGCTAAGCTGCTGAGCTTGACGATAGAAAGGTCGGCAGTTCAGCAATTCAAATCCCTAGCACCGCGTAACGGGGTGAGCTCCCGTTACTTGTCCCAGCTTCTACCAACCTAGCAGTTCGAAAGCACGTATAAAAAAATGCAAGTAGAAAAATAGGGACCACTTTTGGTGGGAAGGTAACAACGTTCTGTGCAGCTTTGGTGTTGAGTCATGCCGGCCACATGACCATGGAGACGTCTTCGAACAGCGCTGGCTCTTCGGCTTTGAAACGGAGATGAGCACCGCCCCCTAGAGTCGGGAACGACTAGCACATATGTGCGAGGGGAACTTTTAACTTTACCTTACTTTACCTTACTCATGCAAAATGGGGACGCACAAATATGGTGGATGCCCACTGGAATTAATCTTGGTGTCAGTGTACATGTATAGAACTGACTAAAGTACAGGTAGTTCCTGATTTACAACAATTCGTTTACTGTTCAAAGTTATAACAGCACTGAAAAAAGTGACTTATGACCGTTTTTCACACTTACAACCATTGCAGCCCATGGGCACGTGATCAAAATTCAGACGCTTGGCAACTGACTCATATTTATGACGGTTGCAGTGTCCCGGAGTCCTGTGATCCATTTTTCTGATCCACCTTCTGACAAGCAATTCACTTAACAACCGTGTCACTAATTTAACAACTGCAGTGGTTCACTATAACAAACGCGGCAAGAAAAGTCATAAAATGGGACAAAACTCACTTAACACATTTTTCACTTAGCAACATAAATTTTGGGCTCAATCGTGGTTGCAAGACGATGACTACCAGTAGTGTTATCCCAAACAGGGCAGATTCCAGTTAACAGCGACTTCAGTTCCCAGAATTCTCCAGCCAGCAGGTACCTACTGAAGAAGTTGGGAGTTGAAGTCCATCCTACTAAAAGTTGCCAAGATTAAGAAACTCTGGTTTAAAGTGATAATTTTTCTTTCCGACTCTTTAAAAGAAAAGGGAGATCTAATTATGGAAGGAAATAATGCACTGTGCTACAGCTGGTGTTTTGTGAAAAGATTTTCTATGTCAAAACCTTCACCTTAATGCTGAACAATATCTTAAAGTCGGTAAAATATTACGGACTAGATTTGAAAATATGAGAATGAATGATATATTATTCTCCACAGCAAGGGCAGCTGAGATGGTTAAAATATTTCTTTTATCCAAATAACAGATTCTATTTAATTTTGTCTCTAGTTCGAAATTGCTTCCGGATTTTGTGTTTGCAATGAGGGGGAAAAAATGAAATTTTGATTCTGTTTTTGTAAACAAGGCAGGCTTATTGTTATAGAAATGGCTTGTTCCTACTGTTGTGTAAAAGCAAAAAGTTGTAGTTGTAATGTTGTTACCTTTGACTGTGCCAAAGAGAGTCTGAAGTTGGTGCCTTTTTTCTTTTTTTTCTCCCATTACACTATATCCCCTCTTTTCCCCTTCCTCTCTACTTACTTTTCCATGGTTTTTTTCCCCTTTGTATTTTATACTTCGATAAACTAAGTTTTAACAAAAGCTTCACCTTATTTGTGTTATTCATAGGGTGGCCCAACGAGTTTAACTCGGTTAGTTAAAAATCTAGGTGGCTGCATTTGCACATAACAAGCTCAACTTGATTATGGTTAATCTCAGTTAAAATTACTGTGATACAGCATGGTGGATAATCTCCACTTGTTTGGTTATTTTAGGTTTCCCTGGCTTGTAGGAAGGTAGAAAATGAGTCAATGGATGCAGTAACCAAGTTCTGTGGGTTCTGAAACGGTATCCCTTACATGGTTTAGTCCACACTGTATCTTGAGTTTTTTTCTTCTTGATACAAGTGTCTGAATCTTACAAGCACAGACAAGCATCTGCTTAGCATTAGGAGCTTTTTATTTTGCTGGCTCTCAAAAGCTTGTCTCTAATTCAGAAAATTACCAAGCAGCAAAAAAATGTAATATCAATCTCCTGTTCTGCAAGGTTTGGCAACCTCGGGGCAGATATTACTCAGAAGAAGGAGGTTTTGCGGGTTTCGGTTCTCCTCACCTGACAGAGAGCATCATCTCAAAGAAATGGCTCATAAAACCACAAGGACCTTAACACCAAGATGGAAGTTCTGAGAGAGCTGTGTGTTGCTTCACCGACTCTTCCCAGGAATAACGTTCTTCCCAGGAGCTAAAAACATATGAAGTACAGTTGCAGAAATTGGGTATGTCTAGTTCAGGGGTCAGTAACCTGTGGCTCTGGAGCCGCATGTGGCTCTTTCATCCCTCTGCTGCGGCTCCCTGTCATTCAAAATATGCGTCACAACCACCAGTGTGCAACACCAGCTGGCACGTGATTTATTGAGTTTTTCAACCCCTGGTAGGCCAACCACGGATAAATCCAAGAAAAGAAAAGTATCAGAAGAAAACAGAATATTTAATTCAACTACATATGCTAGTTTTGTGGCCACTCAAGAAATCGTAAGCCACGGGAAGGGTTTTGTGGCTCCCGGTGTTTTCTTTTCTGTGGGAAATGGGTCCAAGTGGCTCTTTGAGCGTCTTAAGTTTGCACACCCCTAGTCTAGTCTAATGAAAAGAAGGATCGGGGGTGACAGGATAGCAGTCTTCCAATATTTAAGGGTCTGCAAACAAAGAAGAATTGCAGGGCAAGAAATAATGGATGGAAACTTATCAAGGAGAGATCCAACCTACCAGATTCTGGAACAGCTTTGTTCCCTTATGCCATCCGTCTGGTAAACTCAAAAGATTTGTTTTTCTGACCAAAAAAATGTATACATCCAAACTAGACTGTGTTGTTTCTCTGTGTCATATGATATACAGTAGTGACCAAAATTGTGGAAACTTCTTGGGAAAAGTGTATTTTTGAGGTTTGATGGCTAATAACACCACTTTTTTTTTTTTTTTTTTTTTGGAGTTTCAAGATAATCCTATTCCACTGCTGGAATGGCCTGGGAATAGCCCAGACCTTCACCCAATTGAAACTCTATGGAGCCGGCTAAAAAAGCTTGTTAGTTAGAAGCGACCCTGCAATAAAACCCAGTCATTCCATCTTGGCTTCACATTAGAACAGCTGCAGAGCTAAAAGACTTGGTTCACTCCATGGGAAGACGTTGTAAGGTCGTAATTCATGCTAAAGGTTACCCAACTAAATATTAATTGACATGGTGATCATTTTTGTATATCTCGTTTTTTCTACGGGGATCATTTTTGTATAAAAGTTATTGCATTGCATTCTTGATTAAATTCTCTTTCCATTGATATATAATTTTATGGTACTACTCCCCCCCCCAAAAAAAAGTGGTGTTATTAGCTAGTTTTAGAAAATACACTTTTCCCAAAAGGTTTCCACAATTTTGGCCACAACTGTATGTGAGTATATATACGTAATTTTGCATTTATTTATTTGTTTATCTTATCATGTTTATGTAGTGGAAAATTGGAGGTGGTGACCCTTTGAGAGCTGTATGCAACAAAATTTCATTTTTAATGTATGCCGATTAGTATACATTCAAAGTGACAATAAAGTCCTATTCTATCTATTCTATTCTATTCTATTCTATTCTATTCTATTCTATTCTATTCTACCCTACCCTACCCTACCCTACCCTACCCTACCCTACCCTACTCTACTCTACTCTACTCTAAACCTAGAACTAAGGAGAAATTTCCTGACAGTGAGAATAAATAACCAGTGGCATGGTTAAACCATGGCCAAACATAGAATTATAGTGTCGGAAAGGACTTTGGAGGTCTTTTTATCCAGCCCCTTCTCAAGGTCTTATATACCATTGCAGTCAAATGGTTGTTTTTTTTTAAATCTCCAGTAATGGGGCACCCATAACTCTGAGAGGTAAGTTATTGATAAAACATGTAATGATTAAACTCTGTTTAGGAGGCCTCCAACATTGGGGCCCATTGAACAAATTTGGAATTTTTGGAAGATGTTGGAGGCGCTCTCTCAAAATTGTTGTGCTGTTGTGAGAAGGACAGTCGTCTTTTTGATGCCAATGGGCCCCCCGTTTCCAAGAGGCAAAATGTTGAGGCTGCTTCTCAAGAGCTTCTCAAGAATTTGGTCTTCCGGGCACGCTTCCAAACAATGTTCTCTGCGTTGGAGCAATTTGCCAGTTTTATTGTCTAATTATAAGACCGAGTTACAACATGGAGCCTACAAGGCAACAAAGAAGGTGTATCCACTGATTCATTGGTGCCCAGGAGTCCACAATGCCAGTTCCTGCCCTATTCGAATGAGTTCTAATTCCATTGGCATTCATTACAGGTAGTCCTCAGCTTACAACATTTCTGTCAGGGTTAGGGTTAGAGTTCCTCAAAGAATAGCTTTACTGGATATACAGTATCATATTGGCACAAATCTGGTGAAAACCGACTCTGAAGGTTCCTGCGGTTTTTCACCTAATTAAAAGCAAAAGTTTCCCCCTCAACCCCAAACAATCAGTCACATGGTCCAATCAAGGCGCTGTCTGGTTGCCTTGGTGACATCACTCCTCCTTCCTCCGGCCAGGTGCGAGAACGTCCTTGGTTCCCAAGAGAAAGTATTTTATTTTGGCTACAAAACCCCAGCTATCTCTAATCCCCCCCCTTCCTGTCCCTCGTCCACTGTGGCAGCACTAACGCTCCAAGATAGCTTCAGCCAGGCCAGCTTCAGGGTTGACAAGTTACAACGGCACTGAAAAAAGTGACTGATGGCCATTTTTCACACTTATGACCGTTGCCGCATCCGCCTGGTCTTGTGACTTACATTTGGACCAGGGGTGGGTTCTACTTACCTTTACTACAGGTTCGTAATGGGAAGCTTCTGTGCAGATCGTCAATTATGATGTCCGGGCGGGTGGGCGGAGCCTCCCGCCCAGTGGTGGGTTTCAAAATTTTTTACTGCCGGCTGTGTGGGTGTGGCTTGGTGGGCGTGACTTGGTGGGTGTGGCTTGGTGGGCATGGCAGGGGAAGGATACTGTAAAATCTCCATTTCCACCCCCCTCCAGGGGAAGGATACTGTAAAATCTCCATTCCGTCCCCAATCCATGTAAGGTTACTGCAAAATCCCCATTTCCTCCCTTATCAGCTGGGACTCGGGAGGCAAAGAATAGATGGGGGCGGGGCAAGTCAGAATTTTTACTACCGGTTCTCCAAACTACTCAAAATTTCCACTACCGGTTCTCCAAAACTGGTCAGAACCTGCTGAAACCCACCTCTGCTCCCGCCCCTTTTACTACCGGTTCTAAAGAACTGGACAGAACCGGGAGCAACCCAGCACTGATTTGGACGCTTGGCAACTGGTTCCTCTTTATGACGGTTGCCGTATCCCGGGGTCATGTGATCCCCTTTTGTGACCTTCTGACCAGCAAAGTCCATGGGGAAGCCAGATTCACTTAACAACCATGTCACTACCTTAACAATGGCAGTGATTCACTTAACAGCCGGGGGCAGGAAAGGTCGTAAAATGGGAGCAAAACTCATTTCACAAATTTCTCACTTAGCGACATAAATCCTGGGCGCAATTGTGGTCGTAAATCAAGGACTGCCTGCATTTCTTAGTTTGATATGAAGACAATTTGGCTTCCCCTGTTGACTTAGCTTGCCTGAAGCTGGCTGGGAAGATTATGGCAATCACACATGACCCCAAGACTCTGCAACCATTATAAATACACGTGGTTGCCAAGTGTCCAAATTTTGATCACATGATCATGGGGATGCTGCAATTGTCGTAAGTGCAAGGACCGGTCATTAATTCGGTCAATACTCCCAACAATACTCCAATCATCGGGCCCTGAAAACACATCTTTTTCACCTAGCCGGGCTGGCTTGATCCCATCCCTTCAATTTTAATTTGTAATTGGTTTTAACCCAGGTTGTTTTACATGGATAGCCAAAATTATTTAATGTTTTTTAAATTGCTTTTAAATTTTATATGTTATGTTTTACCATGACTGTTCACCGCCCTGAGTCCTGTTGGAGGAGGGCGGTCTACAAATAAAATAAAATAAAATAAAATAAAATAAATAAAATAAATCAAGGGCTTTTTTCAGTGCTGTGAGCTTCAAACTGAACAGATGGTTGTTAGTCCAGAATTACTTGCAATTGTTTGTACCATTCTCCTTCTGCCGGTTTACGTCCTAAATAAAGATTTGATGGACATTTTTTATAGGACAACAGCAGAGGTGGGTTTCAGCAGGTTCTGACCAGTTCTGGAGAACCGGTAGCGGAAATTTTGAGTAGTTCAGAGAACCGGTAGTAAAAATTTGGACTGGCCCGGCCCCCATCTATTCTCTGCCTCCCAAGTCCCAGCTGATCGGGAGGAAATGGGGATTTTGCAGTATCCTTCCCCTGGAGTGAGGTGGGAATGGAAATATATTGTATTCTTCCCCTGGAATGGGGTGGGAATGGAGATTTTACAGTATCCTTCCCCTGCCATGCCCACTAAGCCACGCCCACCAAGCCACACCCACAGAACCGGTAGTAAAAAAATTTGAAACCCACCACTGGACAACAGCCTCCAACAGCCTTACTCATTAAATATCATGCAATATTAAAAAAAAAAAACTTCACATAACAACAATTTATTCTTTTTACTGCAAGGTGCTCTGTCTGAGCAGAAAACTATGCTTCAGGGAGAACATATGGGTTTCCCCTTCTCGCCTTGATGTGTTGTCAATACAGACTGGAATTTATGTGGAATTCGATTCATCTAGGGCGCACCCCCAAGATGAAAGGAGAAAGGAGGAATTAGGAACTATAGCATCTAGATAAACTCAGGTAAACACCAAGATTTATTTATTTATTTATTTATTTATTAATTAAATTTCTATACCGCCCTTCTCCAATAGGACTCAGGGCGGTGCACAGCCAAGATAAAAACAAAGCATACAAAATTTAAGAACAGTATTAAAATAATTAAATATTTTGGCCGAAATTAAGATAACCCAATTTAAAATCAATTTAAAATTTAACTCAGGCCAGCCCAGCTTGTTGAAATAAATAGGTTTTCAGGGCCCGACGAAAAATCCGGAGGTCTGTTATTATACGTAACTCTGGGGGAAGGTTGTTCCAGAGGGTGGGATTAATACTAGACCAACGATCAAGAAGTAAACACTACTCCAATCAAGAAACTACCAACTCAGATAGTTAGATAGGATAGAAAGAATACGTTTCTTAATAAAGGACATAATTAAAAGCTAGAATAAGAGACAGAAATAAGAGAAAGGGGGAATATTAGTGTATACATTTTTATATGTATGACTGTAACCTTGTTGCTGGTATCCTTAAGATTTATATTGACTGTTTCCCTATGACTATCATTAAGTGTTGTACCTTATGATTCTTGACTAACGTATCTTTTCTTTTATGTACTCCGAGAGCGTATGCACCAAAGAGAAATTCCTTGTGTGTCCAATCACACTTGGCCAATACAGAATTCAATTCTATTCTATTCTATATAATAAAATAAAAGCAATAACAAGAGCAATCATGGAATAATTGAATAAGGACAGGCTGCAACTTAATATAAATGTGTATTATTATTAGAAATATATAAGTTGGTTGAATGTAATAATTATGATTCATTACTACTTTTATTTGTATTGGGATGTACGACGCCCAAGTTCCACACTGTTCACGCATCAATACATATATATAAAATAAAAAATAAAAAACATGGGAAGGGAAAAAAAGAGGAACTACCAACTCAGACAAACCATCAAATGGCAAATAACAGCCTAAGCGAGGAACTACTAAGACGAAAACAACACTCCCACCAAGACTGACAGGGCAAGCCGCTAGCATAAATAGACAGCAAACTCCATTCCCATTTCAACCTGGAAATAAGGAAACATTTTATGATGGTGAAAACAATCAACCGATGGAACAGAAGTTGCCTTCGGAAGTTGTGGGAGCTTCATCCCTGGAAGCTTTCAAGGAGAGACTGGACTGCCGTTTCTCAGAAATGGTGTAGGATCTCCTGCTTGGGCAGAGGGTTGGACTAGATGACCTACAAGGTCCCTTCCATCTGTTATCTGGTGCAGGAGGCCGACTAGGCCATGGCCACGTCCACCCAGCAACCGGGCAGAGAACATTTGCTAACATTTTTGAAGCCCACCGCTGGCCACTCTTTGTCCTTGACCCAAAAGGATTTGGGAATATAGTTTGACCTGCCCCACTCCTGAAGCCATTAAATCTTTCAACAATGGCTTCCAAATCTCAACTTATTTAACTTCATGCGATCTTCAGATGGTTTCCTTGGCATCTCCTGCCAACCGCCTTCAGGATCAAGGGCACGGTGGCCCCCAAGATGGAATATTTGATTAAATCTGGCTTCCTTTTGTCAACGAAACATCTTTTCAGCCAGCCCTGGATTAACCATTAAGCAAAACATCAAGGGAAGGGAGGGGGGCACCATATTTTTTTTCCTCCCCTAACTAACAAATCTTAACTCTTTCACTGCTATCCTATACTTGAGTCAGTTCCTTCACAATTGTCCTGTTTTGCGGCGTTCAACTTTAATTTGCATTGTTTTTTTTAATTTGATTTATATGCTGCCCTTCTCCGGAGACTCAGGGCGGCTTACAATGCGTTAAGCAATAGCCTTCATACTTTTGTATATTTATACAAAGTCAGCTTATTGCCCCCACAATCTGGCTCCTCATTTCACCTACCTTTGAAAGGATGAAAGGCTGAGTCAACCTTGAGCCTGGCGAGATTCAAACCTGCAGTAATTGCAGGCAGCTGTGTTAATAACAGGGTGCTTTAGACCACTGTACTACCAAGGCTCTTAAAAAGAAACACTTGATTTGGCATCCTGAGGGACTTAATCCTGAGGGACTAAGGCAGAGATCTTCAAACTTGGGAACTTTAAGACTTGTGGACCAATGGTGCGTTCCAAATTTTTTTACTACAGGTTCTATGGGTGTGGCTTGGTGGGAGTGGCTTGGTAGGCGTGGCAGGAGAAGGATACTATAAAATCTCCATTCCCACCCCACTCCAGGGGAAGGTTACTGCTAAATCCCCATTTCCTCCCGATCAGCTGGGACCTGGGAGGCAGAGAATAGATGGGGGTGGGGCCAGTCAGAATTTTTACTACCGATTCTCCAAAATGCTCAAAATTTCCCCTACCGGTTCTCCAGAACTGGTCAGAACCTGCTGAAACCCACCTCTGTTGTGGACTTCAACTCCTAGAATTCCCCAGCCAGCATGGCTGGGGAATTCTGGGAGTTGAAGTCCACAAGTCTTAAAGTTCCCAAGTTTGGAGACCCCTGGTCTATGGTGTCAACATTTGGTCGGAAGGTGTCTTCAGATATCACCTTGGTTTCTATCTCATGACGTGAGAATTTCGCTTCCCAGGTCTTGTTCTATTGATGTACTTTCTATTCACATTTACAAGAGTTGCCGGCTGAGATCAAAGGGAAAAAAGCCCTTTCATCTCCTTTCAGACAAGCCCAAACACAGAATTGCTTTATTACAATTGTGATCATTACTGGAGGCCCTAGCCAAACTTTCTTCTGCTGTATGGAGCATGCGTGCTTCACATGGAGGGAAGAAATTACACGCGTTGATGATGACCTTGGTGAGAAGATCTAAGATCCATAGATGCCTTCAAGGGATGACTTGAGGTTTAACAGCTTTCTAAAGTGAAACTCCCTGACTGTAACATCAAGGGGATCACTTCAGACATCTTGACAATGTCTGTTCTGGAAGTCCTCAAGTTCTCTCATCTCATTGCCCCGAAGAAAGACACCTACAAAATGTTGCAGCCACCTGTTCAGGGGTGGAAGCATCTAGCTGTCAGATGTTCTCGTGCAATCCTTTTTAGCATGCTTAATGGTGAAGTCTAATGGTGTTTCTCAACTTTGGCTCAACTTTAAGACGGGGGAGGGGGGGACTTCAACTCCCAGAATTCCCCAGCCAGCATATTTATTATGTATCTTAACCTCACATCAATCTTCCCCAATCTACACTTCCTCCATAGCTAATTCTGGGAAGCCCAATAGATCTTGATGTTTGAGAAAGCCTGGTTACACCTGAACTGTATCTTATTGCGGGTTACTTTATGTTCAAATCCAATCAAGAATGCAGTAGTGCAGGCTAACTCTGCCCACTGCCAGGAGTTCGATCCTGAGCAGTCTAAGTGCTATGCTATTGTCCTTCCTTCCTTCCTTCCTTCCTTCCTTCCTTCCTTCCTTCCTTCCTTCCTTCCTTCCTTCCTTCCCTCCTTCCTTCTTTCCTTCTTCCATCCATCCATCCATCCATCCATCCATCCAGTATTGCAGGCTGACTCTGCCCACTGCCAGGAGTTCGATCCTGAGCAGTCTAAATGCTATTGCTATTGTCCTTCCTTCCTTCCTTCTTTCTTCCTTCCATCCATTCATCCATCCATCCATCCATCCATCCATCCATCCATCCATCCATCCAATATTGCAGGCTGACTCTGCCCACTGCCAGGAGTTCGATCCTGAGCAGTCTAAGTGCTATTGCTATTGTCCTTCCTTCCTTCCTTCCTTCCTCCCTTCCTTCCTTCCTTCCATCCATCCATCCATCCAGTATTGCAGGCTGACTCTGCCCACTGCCAGGAGTTCGATCCTGAGCAGTCTAAGTGCTATTGCTATTGTCCTTCCTTCCTTCCTTCCTTCCTTCCATCCATCCATCCATCCATCCATCCATCCATCCATCCATCCAATATTGCAGGCTGACTCTGCCCACCTGCCAGGAGTTCGATCCTGACCAGTTCAAGGTTGACTCAGCCTTCCAACCTTCCGAAGTCGGTAAAACGAGGACCCAGTTTGTTGGGGGCAACTCTGTAAACCACTTAGAGATGGCTGTAAAGCACTGTGAAGTGGTATATAAGTCTAAGTCCTATTGCTATTGCTTTTAAACCCTTTTCCTTTTTGGTGCATGATTTTTGGCACGTTTTTTGAGGTTAACCCAGCCTTTAAAATAAAGCTGTGTCTTTAATTAAAGAATTGGCATTTGTCATTCTCTCTTTCGTACTATCACGTTTCTAGATCTCTTGTGTTTTTATTGTGTTGCCTTTGAGCCATTGCACAACACGTAGAAAAGGTGTTTTTACAAACATCTTGCACAAAGGAATACACAAAGGGAAGTCACTATTGTTCATTTTGTAGGTGGACAGGAAAAGGCTGAAAAAAGAGCTTGTTTGACAAGAAGTCAGGATGATTGTGAGATGGTAATGGAGAAAAACAGGAGCTCTTTGGGACCATCTGGTTTTGCGCCCAACTCGTACAGATCTGCTCATTGAAGCCTGTTAAAACATTCCTAATGGGGCAAGATTCAGATCAAAGATTTCTTAATGCAGAATTCCTATAGCAGTGTCTGGACCGGGACGCCTTGCGCACGGTCACTCATGCCCTTGTCACCTCCCGGCTGGACTATTGTAATGCTCTCTACATGGGGCTCCCCTTGAAGAGCACTCGGAGGCTTCAACTGGTCCAGAATGCGGCCGCGCGGGTGGTTATGGGCGCAACCCGTTGTGCCCGCGTGACACCCCTCCTGCGCGAGCTGCATTGGCTCCCAGTGGTCTTCTGGGTGCGATTCAAGGTGTTGGTTACCGCCTTCAAAGTGCTCCATGGCATAGGACCCGGGTACCTTCGAGACCGTCTTCTGCCACCAATAGCCTCCCACCGACCAGTCCGTTCCCACAGAGAGGATCTCCTCAGGGTGCCATCGGCCAAGTTATGTCGGCTGGCAACGCCCAGGGGGAGGGCCTTCTCTGTCGGAGCCCCAGCCCTGTGGAACGAACTGCCCCCGGAAATACATAAGATCTCCGACCTCCGGGTGTTTCGTTGCGCATTGAAGACCCTGTTGTTCCGCCAAGCCGGGCTATCGACATGATAATTTTAAATTGGGGTATTTTAAATTTTTGGGGTTTTAAATCAGCCAAATCTATTTAATTATTTTAATTTTTAATCATTGTTGTGTCTTGTGTTTTTAAATTGGCTGTACACCGCCCTGAGTCCTTCGGGAGAAGGGCGGTATAGAAATAAAATTATTATTATTACTATTACTATTACTATTACTATTATTATTATTATTATTATTATTATTATTATTATTATTATTATTATTATTTGTGGACTTGAACTCCCAGAATTCTGCAATCAGCATGCTACCTGGGGTATTTTGGGAATTGGAAGTCCACATACCTTCAAGCATGCTGGACGAAGAATTCCGAGTTGAACTCCACACATCTTAAAATATGCTAGCTGGGGAATTGTGGGAAATGAAGTCCACACACCTTAAAAAAAACTGGATGGAAAATTCTGGAGGATGAAGTCCATATACCCTAAGGCATGCTGGCTGGGGAATTCTGGGAGTTGAAGTCCACATATTTTAAAGTTGCTAAGGTTGGGAAACATTGTCTTACAAGCATTGGAGGTAGACACAATATCCAGGTAGACAGGAAGTTACATTCCTAAATCAGCAATTCAAAATGAGGACAACCTAAAAACCAAGTAAATCCATCCGAGGAGAAAATTTTGCAAAGGGGTACCCATACAATTAAAAATGGGTATGAAACTGTCCCCTAGATTGTAACCAACAGCAGAAGGAAGAGACATCAATGCAGTTGCGTAATTGTAGATTCAGGACTTTATTTCAGTATAGATTTATGTAGCTTCTATTCCACCCAATATCAAAATTGACATTGTAACAGTAAAGAGTTGGAAGGAATCTTGGAAATCATCTAGTCCAGCCCCCTGCTTTCACAGGAGACCTATACTATTTCTGATAAATAGATTTCACCCCTGTTTAGTCCAGGGGTGAAATCCAAATTTTTTTCCTACCGGTTCTGTGGGCGTGGCTTGGTGGGTGTGGCAGGGGAAGGATATTGCAAAATCTCCATTCCCACCGCATTCCAGGGGAAGGATACTGCAAAATCTCCATTCCCTCCCCACTCCAGGGGAAGGATACTGCAAAATCTCCATTCCCTCCCCTCCTGGGGGAAGGATACTGCAAAATCTCCATTCCCACCCCACTCTGGGGACAGCCAGAGGTGGTATTTGCTGGTTCTCCGAACTACTCAAAATTTCCGCTACCGGTTCTCCAGAACCTGTCAGAACCTGCTGGATTTCACCCCTGGTCTAGTCCCTTCTTAAAAGTCTCCAATGATGGGGCACCCACAACTTCTGAAGGCAAACTGTTCCACTGGTTAATTGTCCTCGCTGTTAGGAAGTTTCTCCTTAATTCCAGGTTGCTTCTCTCCTTGATTAATTTCCATCCACTGTCTCTTGTCTTGCCTTCTGGTGCTTTGGAAAGTAGGTTGCCCCCTCCCCCTCTTTTTGTGGCACCCCTCAAATAGTGGAATACTGCTATCATGTCCCCTCTACGCACGGCAGGAGAGAAAGTTGAACACTTTTCATATCCGCTGTCTCCGACGAATTCTTGGCATCACCTGGCAGGACCAAGTTCCAAATAGCGCAGTCTTGGAACGTGCTGGAATCTCTAGCATGTATACACTATTGAAACAGCGATGTCTACGCTGGCTGGGGCATGTCGTGAGAATGGCTGATGTCGGATTCCGAAAGATCTCCTGTATGGAGAATTAGTGCAGGGAAAGCGCCTCAGAGGGAGACCACAGCTGCGATATAAGGATATCTGCAAGAGGGACCTAAAGGCCCTGGGAATGGACATTAACCACTGGGAAACCTTGACCTCCGATCGTTCAGCTTGAAGGCTAAAGACGCAGCATGGCCTTCTCCAATTCGAAGAGACGCTTGTTCGGCAGGCCGAGGCAAAGAGGCCGTCCCAGAACCAGCGAAATCTGGAAGCTGGGCAAGGGACAGAATGTATCTTCCCTTAGTGTGGAAGGGATTGCCACTCTCAAATTGGCCTTTTTAGTCACACCAGATGCTGTTTTAGGACCTCTTTCCAGAGCACGATACCATAGTCTCTTGAGACTGAAGGATGCCAATGAGATCCCCTCTAGTCCTTCTTTTCTTTAGACGAAGTACTGTATATTCAATTCCTGCAATCGTTCTTCATATGTTTTAGCTTTTAGGTCCCTAATCATTTTTGTTGCTCTTCTCTGAACTTGTTTCCAAAGTCTCACCATCAATGATCATCATTAGTTGGTATCTTTTGAGAACGAAGACAATTCATCCTGATTTTTCACCTGGAGCCATAGCCTCTGGATTAGGATGGGATCCAGTTATAGGGAGCATCGTTTTCCTGGCCCCAAACAGATGAGTCATCCGTTGGCTCAGTTTACAGAACGTCAACTTCAATGGGAAAATTGATTTTTGGTATGAAGATTTGCCAATGAGGCATTAATTGCTTAATACATTTCACTGACAGAGCAGACAAGAAAAGTTGTGGGTCATGAAATTTCTCCACGAAACCCTAAGGCTTTTATTTATTAATATCCAAACAAGGCTGTTATTAACAAGGCTTAAGCTCTACCATCAAATTTAGAAAAATGTCTCATTGGTATTTTAGAAACTAAAAAGGGTGAATGGTTAAAACACAATGCTTGGCATTGAAATGTTTCCATCTGCCCAGAAAATGGAAGGGAAGAGAGGGGGGAAGGAAGGGAGGGAGGGAGGGAGGGAGGGAGGAAAGAAAGAAAGAAAGAGGGAAGGAAAGAAAGAAAGAGAGAGAGAGAAAGAAGGAAGGAAAGAAAGAAAGAGAAAGAAAGAAGAAAGGAAGGAGGGAGGGAAGGAAAGAAAGAAAGAAAGAGGGAAGGAAGGAAGGAGGAAGGAAGGAAAGAAAGAAAGAGGGAAGGAAAGAAAGAGAGAGAGAGAGAAGGAAGGAAGGAAAGAAAGAAAGAGAAAGAAAGAAGGAAGGAGGGAAGGAAAGAAAGAGGGAGGGAAGGAAGGAAGGAAGGAAGGAAGGAAGGAAGGAAGGAAGGAAGGAAGGGAGTACCTGTATTCTCCAACCATTCATCTTTTTGGTTATCCTACTGGTATATTCTTGCTGTGTTCCTTATCACTATTCGTTTCATAGTTCTATTTTTTCCCTTCCGTTTAGTTTTACTTTGTTCTTTCGAAGCCGTATTTTCAGAAATTCCTCCTCTCCTAGCCAAGACAGGCCCAGAGCAGGTGCTGAAATTCACCAGTGACAATTAACTATTAATTACTATGCAGTCAGGAAGATAATTAATAGCCTGTAGTTCTCATAGTTAATAATGAATCAGAAATGCAGTTTCATCAGGCTCTTTTTCGTCTAGCATCTTTCCCAACTTGGTGCTTTCGAGATGCGATGGACGAATGAAGATTCTCTCATTCTTCAGCTCCTGTATGAATTTTTTTGCGGCCGTATAAAATCGGTCGAAAATCTTTCAAATTGCCGCTGCTATCTTGCTTTTTTTTTTTATCATATCCTGCAGATATATCTAGATTTGCCTTTGCCTTTTTCTAGATTTTTTTCCCCCCCTGGAAATAGGGAAGTGGTATATCCAAGAGTGCTTCAGTTTGGATTGGTGTCCCTCAACCTTTTTACTTGGATCTTACGCTTGGACAGGTAGTGTTACTAACGTGACTGCAGTGATTCACATAACAACTGTGGCAAAGAAGGTCGTCAAATGAGGCAAAACTCACTTAACAAATGCCCCACTTAGCAATATAAATCGTGGGCTCAATTGCGGGTCGTACATCGAGGACTTCCTGTACTCCTATACCAGTGATGGCTAACCTTTTTGCTGTCGCGTGCCAAAAACGGGGGGAGCGGGGGGAGCGTGCACGCGTGTCCACACCCATAATTCAATCTGCACCACTCCCCTGCACATGTACGCTCAACCCCCCCCCCCACGCTCCCCACGCTTTTGGCACACAATGGCATGGTGGATCCAGTAGGCCCATTTTTTGCCCTCCCCAGGCTCTAGAGGCTTTCTTGGAGCCTGAGGAGAGCGAAAAACAGGCCTTCCCCACCCATTCCTCAGAGGCCCTCCGGAGGCTGGAAACAGACTGTTTCACGACTTCCGGTGGGCCCGGAAGGCCCGAAAATCAGCTGGCCGGCACACACATGCACACAGGAGCTGAGCTAGGGCAATGCTTGCGTGCCCACTGCTATGGTTCCGTGTGCCACCTGTGGCACGCGTGCCATAGGTTCGCCATCATGGTCCTATACTGTCACTTTTTTTCCAGTGCTGTTGTAACTTTGAACGGTCACTAAATGAACTGTTGTAAGTCGAGGACTACCTGTAAGGAGGTCCCGAGGGTCAAAAATATCGAGTTAGTGACTGCCACCATTCAGCAAACTCCCATTCCTTGTTTGGTGCGTTGCACATCATGCACATGAAAATCACCTGGTGAGGCTGCTATTTTGGCTTCTTTCCTGCCCTTGTTATAATCTCTTGCAATAGCTGCAGTGGCTAGATTCACACAGCCCAGGTGGTCCTCGACCTACGACAGTTCGTTTAGTGACCGTTCAAAGTTACAACGGCCCTGAAAAAAATGACTTATGACCATTTTTCACACTTACGACCACTGTAGCATCCCTACAGTCACGTGATGAAAATTCAGAGCCTTGGCAACTGGCTCGCGTTTATGACGGTTGCAGGATTTCAGGATCATGGGATCCACTTTTGTGACCTTCCTTCTGACAAGCAAAGTCAAGGGAGAAGCCGGATTCACTTAACAACGGCGTTACTATCTTAACCACTACAGTGATTCGCTTAACAACGGCGGCAAGAAAAGTCCTCAAAGGGGACAAAACTCACTTCACAACTGTCTCGCTTTAACAACATAAATTTTGGGCTCAATTGTGGTCGTAAGTCGAGGAGTGCCTGTACAGGTAATCCTCGATTTACGACAACAATTGGGAGCAGAATTTCCCTTGCTAAGAAAACCTGTTGTTAAGTGAGTCACACTCAATTTTATGAGTGTTTTCGTGAACCACTGAAGATTCATTAAGCAAATCTGGTTTCTTGGCTTGTCGGAACCTGGTTTAAAAGGTTGCAAATGGCATTCACACGATCCTGGCATACCACAACCATTGTAAATTCATGCCGGTGGCCAAACTCCTGGATTTTGATCGTGCGGCTGTGGAGATACAGTGACGGTCATATATCTGAGGACTGGTCCTAAGTGCCTTTTTTTTTAAAATACCTTTGTAACATCAAACATTCCTTAAAATGAAGACAGGTAGTCCTCGACTTACGACCACCATTGAGCCCAACATTTATGGGGCTAAGTGAGACATCTGTTAAGGGAGTTTTGCCCCATCTTGCAACTTTTCTTGTCACCGTTAACTGTGAAACCCTGCCGTTGTTAAGTGAGTCACATGGTTGTTAAGTGAATCCGGCTTCCCCCTTGACTTTGCTTGTCAGAAGGTCGCAAAACGGGATCACGTAACCCCAGGACACCGCAACTGTCGTAAATGTGAGTCGGTTGTCAAGCATCCGAATGTAAATCAGGTGACAGTGGGGGAATGCCGCAACGGTCATTAAGTGTGAAAAATCATCCATTTTTCAGGGCCGTTGTAACTCCCGTCACTAAGTGAACGGTTATAAGTTGAGGACTCGCTGTAGTTGTTCGGCGGAGGACTGGCCTGTACAAACCAGAGTGGCTTAAGTCACCTGTTGCCCTACCCCCTTGTTAAATACACTGCTCAAAAAAATAAAGGGAACACAAGGAGAAACATCCGAGATCTGAATGAATGAAATAGCCTTATAAAATACTTTGTTCGTTACATGCAGTAGTTTTGTGTTCCCTGTAGTTGTTTGAGCAGTGTATAAACTATTGTATGTAAAGAACAAAGTATTTCATAAGGCTATTTCATTCATTCAGATCTCGGATATCTTCTGCTTGTGTTCCCTTTATTTCCACCCCAGACCACCCCAACGATGCCCTTGATGTGATGTCTCGCTGCCTGGAGGCCGTGCAGGTCTGGATGGGGAGGAACAGGCTCAGACTCAACCCGTCCAAGACCGAGTGGCTGTGGCTGCCAGCATCCCGATATAGTCAGCAGGTGCCATTGCTGACTATTGGGGGTGAATCTTTGCCCCCCACAGAGAGGGCTCGCAATCTGGGTGTCCTCCTGGACGCACGGCTGTCTTTAGAAGAGCATATGACGGCCGTGGCCAGGGGGGCCTTTTATCAGGTTCGCCTGATCCGCCAGTTGCAGCCCTTTCTGGACCGGGACGCCTTGCGCACAGTCACTCACGCCCTTGTCACCTCCCGGCTGGACTATTGTAATGCTCTCTACATGGGGCTCCCCTTGAAGAGCACTCAGAGGCTCCAACTGGTCCAGAATGTGGCCGCGCGGGTGGTTATGGGTGCAACTCATTGTGCCCACGTGAAACCCCTCCTGCGCGAGCTGCACTGGCTCCCAGTGGTCTTCCGGTGCGATTCAAGGTGTTGGTTACCACCTTCAAAGCACTCCATGGCATAGGACCCGGGTACCTTCGAGACCGTCTTCTGCCACCAATAGCCTCCCACCGACCAGTCCGTTCCCACAGAGAGGGTCTCCTCAGGGTGCCATCGGCCAAGTTATGTCGGCTGGCGACACCCAGGGGGAGGTCTTCTTTGTGGGAGCCCCAGCCCTGTGGAATGAACTGCCCCCGGAACTGTGTAAGATCTCTGATCTCCGTGTATTTCGCTGTGCCCTCAAAATGTTGTTCCGCCAGGCTGGGCTATCAACATAATAATTTTAAAATTGGGGTATTTTAAATTTGGGGGGTTTTAAATCAGCCAAATCTATTTAATTATTTTAATTTTTAATCATTGTTGTGTCCTGTGTTTTTAAATTGGCTGTACACCGCCCTGAGTCCTTCGGGAGAAGGGCGGTATAGAAATAAAATAATAATAATAATAATAATAATAATAATAATAATAATAATAATAATTTATTTATTTATTTATTTCAGCAGTGTATATTGTATATTTTTGGCTTTCGGGTGGAGGGGAAGAAAAATGGATCAATCACATTAAGAGAAGACCTGGAAAACTGAGGGAACCCAAAAGAGCTGAAAATCCGAGTCACCTTCATCTCCGAAGCTAGTCTAACTTCGGCAGCGCTCTGCACACGCCCAGACACCATTCTCCCCAATTTCCAGGCTTAAATAAACTCCCTAATTCAGGGGTCTCCAATCTTGGCAACTTTATCCCTGGAGGACTTCAACTCCCAGAATTCCCCAGCCAGCTTTGCTTTGCTGACTGGGGAATTCTGGGAGTTGAAGTCCTCCAGGTTTAAAGTTGCCAAGGTTGGAGACCCCTGCCCTAATTAACCAGATTCCAGGGTCAAGCAAGAGCATGCGGCGTGGCATCGCCCAGGACCCTCAATTGGCTCCTTTGCAAAGGTCCTGAAGCTTGTGGCTGAAGGGGGGGGGGGACAGACAGAGCTTTTTTTTTTTTAATTTGATTTATATGCCGCCCTTCTCCGGAGACTCAGGGCGGCTTACAATGTGCTCAGCAATAGCCTTCATCCTTTTGTATATTTATACAAAGTCAGCTTATTGCCCCCACAAATGGATCCTCAATTTACCTACCTTAGAAAGGATGGAAGGATGAGTCAACCTTGAGCCTTGGCGAGATTCGAACTTACTAATTGCAGACAGCTGGTGTTAAATTACAATGTATTAGTCTGCTGAGCCATCCAGGATCCTTTACCCCCCACCTCCTTCCCCTCCCCTCCCCGTCCATCCAGGTTTAAAGTTGCCAAGGTTGGAGACCCCTGCCCTAATTAACCAGATTCCAGGGTCAAGCAAGAGCATGCGGCTGGCATCGCCCGGGACCCCCAATTGGCTTCTTTGCAAAGATCCAGAAGCTCATGGCTGGAGTGGGGGGGGACAGACAGAGCTTTACCCCCCCTCCTTCCCCTCCCCTCCCCTCCCCGTCCATCCAGGTGAGGGTCCGCCTCGGGAAGCGCGGAGCCCGTGCAGGTGCATCCGTCGCCCGGGGGCCAACGCGCTCAGCTTCCCAGCCGGGCGAGGCGCGGCGGCTGCTTTTTCGGGGGCGGGCGCCGTGTGCACCGGGCGGGGCGGCTTTTGCACCCGCTCCCCGCGGGGAAATAAATAGCGGCCGTGCGGGGCTCTTCGCCTCACTGGATGCGCATCTTCGCCCTGAGCCTACTTTGCATCCACCGGAGCTCCCGAGACTCAAAGCGCCCGCATGGATTCCGAAGACTGCTCGTGCTCCAGCGGTGCGGCTCCGCCTGGACTCCCCGCCATCCCTTCTGCCCTTCTGCTTGGAGAGAGAGAGAGAGAGAGAGAGAGAAAGAGAGAGAGGGAGGGAGGGAGGGAGAGAGAGAGAGAGAAAAGAGACAGAGAGAGAAAGAAAAAGAAAGAGGAGGAAGAGAGAAAAAGAGAAAAAGAGAGACTAAGACAGAGAGAGAGAGAGAGAGAAAGGAGAAAAGAGAGAGAGAGAAAGTAGATAGAGAAAAAGAGAAAGAAAAAAAGAGGGGGGGAAGAGAGAAAGAGACAGAGAAAGAAAAAGAAAGGAGAAAGAAAAAGAGACAAAGAAAGAAAGAAAGAGACACAGAAAGAAAAAGATAGAAAGAAAGAGACAGAGAAAAAAAGAAGAGAAAAAGAAAAAGAGAGAAAGAAAGAGAGAAAGAAAAAGAAGAGAGAGAAAAAAGAGTAGAGAGAGGAAGAGAAAAAGAGACACTCAGAGAGAAAGAGAGAGAAAGAGAAGGAGAGAAAGACAGAGAATAAGAGTGAGAGAAAAAGGAAGAAAGAGACAGAAAGAGAGAGAGGGAGAGGGAATGAGAGTGAGAGAAAAAGAAAAAGAGAAAGAGAGGAGAAAAGAGAGAAAAAGAGAAAAGAGAGAGAGAGAAAGAGAAGGAGAGAGAGAGAGAGAGAGAGAGAGAGAGAGAGACTGACCTGTGCTCTGCTTTTTGGGGCCGCCTCTCCCTCCTCGCAGGTCCTGCTTTCCTTCCCAGGGCTACATCCTCACGTTCAAGACGTGTGGTGATGGGGGAGCGCGGCGGCTGGTAGCTTTCCTGGGTGCTCTTAGCCAAGGGACCCACCCAAAAAATCCCTTCGCTGCTTCCTCGCTCTCTTTTCAGACTTTGGGGCACTGTAGCCAAGGGCCAGCTAGGGGGTGGTGAAGAAGCTGCTACGGGCATCCTTGCTTGGGTGAAGGAGAAGGGTCCCACCCCCGCTATTCCTTCTTGGGTTGACCTGGAGGGGTTGCTTGCCAAGGCTGTAAAACATTGGAGTCCTCGCGGATTTGTGTTGAAAGTGCCCTTTTGTCTTGTTTGTGCTCCGAAGGTAATTGTGTGTCTTACTCTTTTTTTTCTTTTTTTTTTTTGCAGGTGGGGTGTGCTCCTGCGGCAACAACTGTCAGTGTAAAAATTGTAAATGCAAATCCTGCAGGAAAAGTGAGTACCGTGATTCGCTTCCTAAATGTTTCGTCTTCTCTCCTTTCGAGTTGTAGCTCTTGTGTTTCTTACGAAGTTTGTGAGTTGCAGTCGCACAACATCCTTGCCAGGACAGGCGCCCCCACCCCCCCGCTCGCCATCCTTTATTCAGTTCACCCAATCTGCATTGTATGGGGCACCAAACCCTTCAAACAACATAGCAGGCTAATCAAAGACGGCTCTGATCATTTCATCCATGGAGATGCTCAATCATCCAGGTTCATGGTTTTTTCCAAAAGGCAGCTGGAGTGACTAAATGTTTCGCTTCTCATCCAAGAAACTTCTTCAGTTTTAACCTAGTGAGAAGCTTCTTCAGTTTAGTCTAGTGAGAAATGAATTAGAACTGTAGAAGCTTCTTGGATGAGAAGTGAAAAGTTTTCAAGGGGAAAAAAAGCAAGGAAGTCCAGTTGCCTTTTGGAAAAAAGCACTTTTGATTGTTTCATTCCTCATATAAGACTTTTTGCCTTACTTACGTTCCAAAGTTGTCTAACTCAAAACCCCAAATTCCCAACAACCTGTTACTTTAAAAAAAAAAAAGGCAAACTGTCAACTTTTTATTGCTGGTTATTTAATTAATTTAATTTAATTTCCTTAATTTAATTGCTGAATTAAACTGTTTTGGAAAGCGCCAAAACGCCAAACCTCCATTTTAAGACTTCTTTCGAAGATTTGCAAACAGGTGTTCTGTTCATGCCCCGAAACACCTTTAGGCAGCTGCATTCAAAATGCCGTTTAGCCCCCATTAATTCCAATTAACCCTACAAGCCCGCAGCTAAATCGTGGTTGCTCAAAGTCAACGCAGAGATAATTATGTACCACTTAATTTCTATGGTGAGGTTGTGCTCGGGATAGAACTAAAGCCCTCACAGATCCAACACATCATAAAACCATGAGTGTTAGATTTGGACTTGACTTAGCGAAGTTAAAACAACGAGGGATAGTTCAGGACATGATGGGGAGCAGAATTGTTGATCGGTGTGATACAACACCACATCATACGATCCCATGTTTTGCTTAAAGTTGGTTTGAGTAAACCACAAAAGGTTTGACGCAGGTAAGATTTATCACCCTGTACACCAAGTCTTGGCTTGGAGTAAGGTCCATCCACTGGGCTCTGTAGGGCATGCCAGTGGTCATAATTCAAAAGCAGACGGGGTTAGATGCCAGTGGGATGATATTTTCAGGTTGGTTAAGGGATCAAACAATGTAGAACAGTTTTGCAAACATTAAGACCAGTGGTAGGTTTCAATTTTTTTTACTATCAGTTCTGTGGGTGTGGCTTGGTGGCAGGGGTGAAATGTAAAATTTGTTACTACCGGTTCTGTGGTCATGGCTTGGTGGTGGGGGGTAATGTGACTGGGTGGGTGTGGCCAACTTTTTTTTTTTTTTTAACTTTTCAAAGCATTTTTTCTAATGCTTTGAAAAGCCTCTGATGATCGCACGGCTCAGCTGGGATCGTCAGAGACTTTTCAAAACATTTTTTTTACCACCTCTTCGGCCAAGAGGTTGCAGGAAAAAAAAGCTTTGAAAAGCCTCTGAGGATCCCAGCTGAGCCACGCGATCATCAGAGGCTTTTTTTTTTTTTTTTACTTTTAAAAGCATTTTTTCGTCGGAAGAGGTTGTAGAAAAAATGCTTAAAAAAAAAAGAAGCCTCTGATAATCGTGCGGCTCAGCTGAGCATGGGGGGCCGGAGGTGCAGGGATTTTTGCTACCGGTTCTCTGAACCACCCACCGCCATTGCTACCAGATTGGACGATCCGGTCCGAACTGGGAGCATTTCACCCCTGCTTGGTGGGCGTGACAGGGGAAGGATACTGTAAAATCTCCATTCTGTCCCCAATCTAGGGGAAGGTTACTGCAAAATCACCATTTCCTCCCAATCAGCTGGGACTTGGGAGGCAGAGAATAGATGGGGACAGGGCCAGCCAGAATTTTTACTACCAATTCTCCAAACTACTCAAAATTTCCGCTACCGGTTCTCCAGAACTGGTCAGAACCTGCTGAAACCCACCTCTGATTAAGACACACTTTTTATTCCATATAGCCCTATTTATTTATTTATTTGTATTGTTCCACTCATTCTGGGATCTGTGAAAGCTAAGTGTTGGAGGTTTATCTTTGGTCTATGGAATGTGATTTTTGGACCCCTGACAAGTCTTTTTTTTTTTTTTTTTAACTAAACATGATGTCCAGGTTCACAGCCCATTAAACCTAATATGTACAATATTGGTTCAAACATCATACTGTTCGGGTTTAATGTCTATGAATCCAGAATCTCTACCTCTTCGTTCAGATTACTTTTTTCCACTTGAGCAGGGATAGGGTGTTGATACTTTCCTTTTCTTTTTCTTCAAAGTTTTATTAAATTTCAAAAAAAGTATTAAATACTTATAAGAAAAAAAGAATGAAAAAAAAAAAGGGAAAGGAGTGAGAAAGAAGCAACACCAGGGAGCTATAGAAAAAAAATGCCATAGAGCTAAATCTTAGAGCTTTAAAAGCTAAAAAAAAAGTTATAGAGGTATAAAAGCTATAGAAAAAGATAACATTTGACTTTCTTTGATACAGATAAAAATCTAAAACTCAACAACCCTTTGAAGTAGAATAAACTACAACAAACAGCACTTCTATCACCAGGAACAAATCTAATCATCAAAAAGCAAGGTTACAATTGCATTTCAGTGTCAAACAAAAATATATATATAGAGAGAGAGAGAGTAAAAGAGTGGTTTCCAAGTAGAAATGAAGTCCTTCTTTTAATCAAAGAAGTAAAACAACTCCATTTCATTATTCATTCTCCCCTTGGTGAAAAATATGTCTAGTCCAGAGGTCAGCAACCAGCGGCTCTGGAGCCACCTGTGGCTCTTTCACCCCTGTGCTGCAGCTCCCTGTCATTCAAAATATGCATCACAGCTGCCAATGTGTGACACTCGCCAGCACGCAATTTATTGAGCTTTTCAATCCCCCGGTAGGCCAACCATGGATAAATCCAAGAAAAGAAAAGTTTCAGAAGAAAACAGAACGTTTAATTCAACTACATATGCTAGTTTTGTGGCTGCTCAAGAGATAGTCAGGCACGGGAAGGGTTTTGTGGCTCCCGGTGTTTTCTTTTCTGTGGGAAACGGGTCCAAAGGGCTCTTTGAGTGTTTAAGGTTGCAGACCCCTGATCTAGTCTAACAAAGAGAAGAACTGTGATAGCAAATATTGGATTTGGGGGGCTACGAATCAACCTATTCTCCAAAGCACCTGAGGGCAGAACAAGAGGTAACGGGTAGAAGATAATTAAATCTCCAGGCTGGAGAATTCTGGGAGTTGAAGTCCACATGTCTTAAAGCTGCCAAGTTTGAAGACCTCTGGTTAAGAAGACCTCCAAGGTTTGTCCATCAAACCTCAGAGAAAAGCCTCTGATTTCAATCGAATGTTTGGTTTAAGGTTTCTCTGTGTTGAAGGTTGAGGTTGACATTTTTCCATTCTCTTTTCAGGCTGCTGTTCCTGTTGCCCGGTGGGCTGTGCCAAGTGTGCCCAGGGCTGTATTTGCAAAGGCCCCCCTGCCACTAAATGCAGCTGCTGCAAGTAAAAGAGAGGCTGGCTTCTTCCGTCTTGAAATCTGTATATTTGCCCGCAGAAATGTAATGTTGATGTCCTGTTATATTTTTGCTATTGCGTGCTCTTATTGTTAGTTGTGAACGTAAACGACGGTGACAGTAATAATGCCACGTATGTATATAAGAAATGTTTGCGGTGTTTTGGCATTTGCCTTTGCCAAGGGACCAGCAGGAGGCGTGGGTAGGCATGAGATGCTGTGCTCCAGTTAGGAATCTGCTCTTAAATGAAGTTGTATTACCGCTATATTTCAGATATCGGAATTTTTGGCAACCGATTGCAAGGTACTAACTCCTGTTTAAAAATAAAATGATTTTAAACACCTAAAATGTGTCCACTGGCTTTATTCCTAGTCAGCAATGCTGTGAATTGGTAGATATGATATCTTCTAACCCTATTATTCTATGTTCTAGATTGGCTGCCTTCATAGATAAAAATACTGCATTGGAAGAGTTGTTACCAAAGTTGTAACACTAATAATTTCCAAACTGTAGTTCAGGAGGACTAGGGAGAAGTTAAGGAGTTCTTACGTCTCCTTTTTTCTTCTTGTTGTTGTTCAATTGCTAAGTCGTATCCAGCTCTTCGTGATCCCATGGACCATAGCACACCAGGCCAACCCTCTCCTCCACTGTCTCCCAGAATTTGCCCAAATTCAAGTTCCTTGGGTCAATGACACTATCTAACCATCTCATCCTCTGCCGTCCTCTTCTCCTTTCGCCTTCCATCTTTCCCAACATCAGGGTCTTTTCCAAAGAGTCTTCCCTTCTCATTTGGGGGCCAAAATATCTGAGCTTCAGCTTCAGGATCTGACCTTCCAAAGGACAGCCAGGGTTGATTTTCTTTAGGATCGACGGATTGGATCTCCTTGCAATCCAAGGGACCCTCAAGAGTCTTCTCCATCACCACAATTTGAAAGCATCAATTTTTTTAGTGCTCAGCCTTCCTTATGGTCCAACTCTCACAGTTTTACATTATTATTGTATAATAATATGAGTCGCGGTGGCACAATGGTTAGAGTGAAGTACTGCAGGCTGTTTCTGCTGATCACCGGCTGCCAGCAGTTCGGCAGATCGAATCTCACCAGGCTCAAGGTTGACTCAGCCTTCCATCCTTCCGAGGTGGGTAAAATGAGGACCCAGATTGTTGGGGGCAAGAGGCTGACTCTGTAAACCGCTTAGAGTCGGCTGTGAAGCACTGTAAAGCGGTATATAAGTCTAAGTGCTATTGCTATTATTGGGGAATCCACAGCTTTGCCTCTATGGAACTTGTTGACAAGGTGATGTCTCTGTTTTTTAATATGCTGTGTAGGCTCTTCTCCTTGATAGCCATCAAGGGGGAGGCTGTAACTGTGGTAGAATGAGGTCTGAATTCTCTGGAGGGAGGGGCTGCATTCCGGAGGTGCCAGTTTAGATAGCTTGTGTGAGACAAAGAGGATGAAGATGGTTCCTCCTCAAGAGGTCCCAGACTATACATTTAATGGTGCAAGGAGCTGTTTCAATCTGACATGATTTCTATCCATAGGTGAGGAACCATAAAGTTTGATTCTGAATTTTCAAGCAATTGTGCTACCCTTTCTGGTTCCGACCAGGTCTAACTGGGATGATGCTGAGGTGGCCTACTTTGAGTATCCTGTGAGGTAAAAAATAACTTTTGTAAGAAAGAAGGCCACCTACTCCGATGATGCCGGATTCGCATTTCCGAATCCTTATCTTTGCATAATTTGAGAGCCAGTTTGGTGTAGCGGTTAAGGCACTAGTCTGCAAAGTAGGATACGGCGAGTTCTAATCCTCCTGTAGGCATGAAACCAGATGAATGATTATGGGCCAGTTACTCCCACTCAGACTTTAGAAGAAGATAACTGGGACCAACCACTTCCAGAAATCTTGGCATAAAAACTGCAGGAACCAGTCCAGGCAGTCACCAGAGTCAAAATTGACTTGACAGACAATAAACATTTAAAAACGAAAAACTAACCGGTTGTACAACTTTACGCTAATTCTTTAACTTGATTAAATGAGTCGTGCACTCCAATTAAAAATTCAACACACTGGTTGCCCACTACTAGAGTACAATAAGATTATTTATTTGCTGGCTGCGGAATTCTGGGAGTTGAATTCGTTTTAAAAGTGGCCAAGGTTGGACACATCTTTGCTAAAGTAAGCCACGTTTTGACTTGGCGGCCCAGATGGCTGGCTGGCGAGAGATTTCTCCCTGAGGTTTATCATCTTTTCCTGGCATCCTGTAAAGGGAAATTTGTTGAATTAGGACTTTTGCCCACCTGGGGGAAAATTCTGACCTGTGATCCAAGAAATGTCTGGCTGAGTTTTGAGGTTCTTTTCAGGTGAAGGTTTATGGTGGACGTATCCTGCCAATTTTTTTTTCCTAACACACACAAAAAAGACAAGTGGTAGAAAAACACTGTATGGAAGGTTGAGACATAGGGAGAATCCCAAGTCTATTCTGTTGCAGAGTAAAACCAGCTGAGCTGAATGCTATTACAATATAGTCCTCAATTTACAATCTTTTGTTTAGTGAGAGTTGCAATGGTACTGGAAAATGTGCCATATGATTGTTTTTTCACACTTATGACCACAGCAGCAGTCATTGAGGAAGGCAGATTCACTTAATTCTGTTACTAACTTAACCGCAGCCATTCACTTAACTGTGGCAAGAAAGGTAGTAACTCACTTAACAACTGTCTTGCTTAGTAATGGAAATTTGGGGTCCAATTATGGACATAAGTTCAGGTGTCAGGGTTCCGAAGGATGCCCTAATTAAATCATGACCCTTCCCCCCAGGGTGTGTCACCAATCACATTCGCCAACAGAGCGATTTCGCGGGTTGTAGAGACCACTCCCCTCCGGCTGCTGTAGGTAACCCTGGGATACAGCCTTGAGAGAGATAAGTTTGGAATGTGCATCTGTCTTTGGCTGCTGTGCCGTTTCGTCGGTTTCCCATCCCCCCTTGCTTATGGCAACTCGAGAGCAGGCCAGGGATGCTTTGCGAGTTGACACTAGGACTACCTGTAGGTGCCTTTTCAACTCAGCTGTATGTTTTTGTCAACACAAACTGTAGGGACCACCCACAAAAGATTCAATTTTTTTCTTCTAGACATCTTTGTCAAACCCTGATGGTTTGCCATGACGGGGCGGGGCGGGGCGGCACTGGTGGCTAGGCTAACATATGACTGACGACGGGGCGAGGCCAGCCAGTAGAATCTTGGACCCCTGAGATTCTTTCTTATACCTGAGTCATGTAGCAGTTCCTGTACTTCAAGGTGGTTTTTCTTTTCTTTTTTTTAAAGATCAGTCCTCCTCCCCTTTCTAATTTTGTACATGGGGGATCAGCAGGGGACCTAAAGTTATCTTGGAGATTTGAGGAATATGGTCAGCAGGAGAAAAAGACAGAGTGAGTTTACCTTTGGAATCAATGTAAGTTCTCTATGCAGGAATGAATACAATAGAACAGAGTAGGAGTAGAGTAGGAGTATGAGTAGAGAAAGAAAAGAGAGAGCAGAGAATGAGTAGAGGCAGTAAAGAATGGAGAGAGAAGAGAAAGAATAGAGAGAGAAAAGAATAGAGAGAGAAAGAATAAAGAGAGAAGAGAAAATATAGAGAGAAAAGAATAGAGAGAGAAGAGAAGAATAGAGAAGAGAAAGAATAGAGAAGAGAAAGAATAGAGAAGAGAATAGAGTAGGAGTAGAGTAGGAATAGAGAAAGAAAAGAGAGCAGAGAAAGAGTAGAGGCAGTAAAGAATAGAGAGAGAAGAGAAAATATTAGAGAGAAAAGAATAGAGAGAGAAGAGAAAGAATAGAGAAGAGAAACAATAGAGAGAGAAAAGAATAAAGAGAGTAGAGAAGAGAAGAGCAGAGCAGAACAGAACAGAATAAATGATTGGTCAAATGAGATTGGACACACAAGAAATTTGTCTCTGGTGCATAAGCTCTCAGTGTACATACAAACAAGCGATAGGTCATAGATCTTAAACATACCGTAGTTACAATCAATCATAAGATACGAGTGATAAATCATAAGATACTAATAAAAGAAGATAGTAGGAAAGAAGAGAAAGGATGAGAATTGAGAAGATGAAAAAGATGAGAAGATGAGGATAATAGCAATACAGCCTACTACATGGCTAAATATCTTTAGGGCCAAGACAGTGCTGTCTTAGGTGATTTGTCTGGTTTTTCATTCATTCCACAGCTACCCTATCTTCCTCCCTCCCTCCCTTTCTTGTTTGCCAAGATGAGTGAACTTTCAAGTTAGAATCTCATCTTTACAGAGCAGATAAACCAGACTTTTCTGTAAGGTGGCTGGTGGTCCTTTCCTGATAAGATAAACCAGTCTTTGTTCCTGCCTTCTCAAGCAAATTTGGAATCGGTGGCAAGAACTTTCTGTAGCTTCTGGAGAAGTGCATGCCACAAATGCTAGCTAACCATAATTATCCAATCCAATTCCTAGTAGTTAGCCTTCAAATAGTCATCCCCCCAAGCCACAGGTTTATGTTGTGTGTTGTGTGGATGCTGCCAAAGATCTTCACGCTCATTCCCGATGCAGCAAAAGCTTCGCTAAACAGAGGCAGCCTTGAATTCAGGACAAAATGTCCACATTTAACAGCCAACCTCTTTCCTCTACAAGCTGTGGAGCAAGCTGTGTACCCAAACACTTTCTAAAATGTGATTTATCATCCTTGTCACAATCTGGAAAGTATTCAGGACACACAAGGTGGGAGTAGGACTCAAGATGGCGGCCAAAACTGTGTGACTGGAACCCCACCCCCCTTTTTAAAATCTGCATAAAAGGAGGCGGGGCTTCAGACACGTTGGCTGTGGATGTCATCTTGACTTTTTTGACACTTTCTTGGGGTGTAACCCAGTGGTGGGTTGCTCCCGGTTCTGTCCGGTTCTTGAGAACCGGTAGTAAAAGCGGCAGGAGGCTCCCCCACCCGCCCGACGTCATAAGTTACGATCTGCGCATGCGCATAAGTGCCATGTGCGCCCGCGCTCTCTTGTTGCAAACTGGTAGTAAAGGTAAGTAGAACCCACTCCTGGTGTAACCCAATCTCAGAGCTAGTTTTCTCTTTTTACCATAATTTCTAATGTTGGGGCTTCATATTCATATAGTAGACCTTCTACAGTCATTGGACTAAATCAGGGTTCTCCAACCTTGGCAACTTTTAAGATTGTTGGACTTCAACTCCCAGAATTCCTCAGCCAGCCTTGTCTGTGGACTTCATGCTGGCGGGGGAATTCTGCGATTTGAAGTCCACAAGTGTTAAAGTTGGCAAGGTTGGAGACCCTTGGACTAAAGCTAAAGGTATGAAGTCCACTTTCCTCAAACTGTTGTTTTCCATGCACACACTGGACTACAATCCCCATCCAGGACATCTGGATGGGGATAGGAAATATTTTGTTACTGATTGGTGTGTGGCTAAAATGTTTCTGGCAATTAGCTCGCGCGCACCGTCCACACATGCACGCAGCATCACAAAACACGGCAATTCACTCATGCACGCCATCCACGTGTGCGATGTCAAACAACACGGCAATTCGCTCATGTGCGCCATCCACACATGCGTGCATCACAAAACACGGCAATTCGCTCATGCACGCCATCCATACATGCGTACAATGTCAAACATGGCAATTCACTCGTGCGCGCCGTCCGCACATGCGTGCAGCATCACAAAACATGGCAATTTGCTCATGCATGCTGTCCACACATGCGTGCGATGTCAAACAACGCGGCAATTCGCTCACACCCGCCATCCTTGCATACATGCGGCATCAAAACCAGAGCAATATAAGACGGGATTGCGCCAGGCGGGCCCACCTGCAGGTGGCCACTACCGGTTCACCTGAACTGATGCGAACTGGCTAAATGCCACCTCTGAAGATATCCCCAATGAACTGAACTTACTTCCACAAAAGGACTCCAAGATGGTGGAGCACATCGGAAGACATTTTGGGTACCTGCTCTGGCCCTTCTTTTCCTCACTATATAGGAAGTCCTTGACGTATGACCACAATTGGGTCCAGAATTTCCGTTGCTAACCAAGGTGGTGGTGAAGTCAGTTGTGGCCCGAGTTTATGACTTTTTGTGCCATGGTTGTTAAGTGAATCACTGCAGTTATTAAGTGAATCGCATGGCCATTAAGCAAACCCAACTTCCCACACTGACTTTGCTTGTTGGAAGTGTGGGAAGTTAGCACCCACCCCTTTCCTAGAAGAATGAAATATTTTAGGAAATATTAAAAAGGCAGAATATTATGTTTCCCTGGATGGGAAATGGAGAAGCATGTTTTAAAGACGAAGCAGCTCCCACCTTCTTGCTCTCCCCCCACCCTTTGTCAATGGACCAGAGGCAGAAACCCAATTCCCTCCCACCTTTGTCAATGGACCATCATCTGCAACACAATAGGACCCATCTAGCAACAGAAACTCACCACATGGCACCTGGGAAGATTACATCAGCCAGCAAGGCTAGCTAAGACCCCTCCCCCACCCCCTGGGAGTCTGACAACCAATCAGGATACTCTTTCTGGGCCCCAGGAAGTTCAAAGCCAGAGAGGGCATAAAACCCGGGGACTCGCAGCATCTCCGCCCTTTTTCTGTTCAGGAACTCAAACCATGTGATCCTGTCCACCATTAAACCATCTTTCCAAGCAGTCTCCATGTTTCCAGCGTCTTTTTCCCCACTTGGAGCTGAACCCAGAAGGATGTTTCTTCTAACAGAAGCTGGCTGGGAAGTTCATGAACGGTGCACCCGTGACTCAGGATATCGCAACCGTTGTAAATACACATCAGTTGTCAAGCTCCCCAGTTTTGATCACGTGACCCTGGAGCCGCCACAACAGTCATAAGTTCAAGGACCGATCGTTAGGACACACTTTTCAGTGCTGGTGTACCTTCAAACACTCACTAAACAAATGGTTGTAAGCCAGGAACACTTACACAACACACAGATGAATAGCCAGCAGTTTTATTCCTGATTGGTTAACTTTAACATTGGTAAATACTGTACTTTAGTAGCTTAGCAGGTTGTGAAAACTCAACTTGCTTTCACTAATTATTTGCCCAAACCCAGAAAGTGAGTAACTCAGTAACCAAGTTAAGTGAGCTGTGTGCAAACACAGCCCAACTGCAAGGTTTGAATAGTGCTTTAGCTGTTGGGTGTTGTAACTTAGAATGCCCTATGAAATGGTGTGATTTAGAATAGAATAGAATAGAATAGAATAGAATAGAATAGAATAGAATAGAATAGAATAGAATAGAATAGAATAGAATAGAATAAAATAGAATAGAATAGAATAGAATAGAATAGAATAGAATAGAATAACAGAGTTGGAAGGGACCTTGGAGGTCTTCTAGTCCATCCCTCTGCCCAGGCAGGAAACTCTACACCACTTCAGACAAATGGTTATCCAACATCTTCTTAAAAATTTCCAGTGTTGGAGCATTCACAACTTCTGCAGGCAAGTTGTTCCACTGATTAATTGTTCTCACTGTCAGAAAATTCCTCCTTAGTTCTAAGTTGCTTCTCTCCTTGATTAGTTTCCACCCATTGCTTCTTGTCCTGCCTTCAGGGGCTTTGGAGAATAGTTTGAC
Organism: Pantherophis guttatus; assembly: GCF_029531705.1. Next base: position 6,356,540 of record NW_026844073.1, read on the forward strand.
TGCCTCTTCTTTGTGGCAGCCCCTTAAATATTGGAACACTGCTATCCTGTCTCCCCTAGTCCTTCTCTTCATCAAACTAGATTTCTTCTACACAAACAACTCAGGGGCTTTGCAGGGAAGAAGGATGCTTAAACGATTAAAAACCCAAGAGTACATGTGCTGAAATGAGTAAATCGACATTTGAAATTAGAGAACAAGAAGATAAACAATATTATAAGATATGGGATTTATTTTTATCTATGGCTAGATAACAAAACGTGGAAATGAAATACGAAACATGAAATGAATTTTATAAATATAATATTTGAAAATAATTTTTATGAAGCGATAAAGCCATCGTTAAATAAAGGATAAATGAGGATACTTATTTGTTTGATATACGAGAAATTAAGAGAATTATTAAATTTTGAATATGGGAATGAAGCACCAAAGACTTGTAACCGATAGACACACTGTTTGCAGTTGTAATGGATGATGGATTGATGTTTTATGTTTTGTTTTAAAATTAAAAAATATTTCAAAACAAAAACAAAACCCGAGAGTATCCAATCTGGAAATTAAAAGCGGTATTCCACCTGGAGTTCAGGAAAGCCACAATAAATGAGCTTTGGGTCATTGTTTGCTTAAACATCTACTAACTAGAGCTTTATCTGCTGACTCACTCGTGACTCAGCACCAACTCACTTGGCTCCTTTGCGCACTGCACTCTGCACACCGTTTTCGGAAGGGAGGGGGGAATTGTTTGTATTGTCATGTGCAAAAGGAGGCGGGCTTAACAGCTGCACACCACACGAGAGGTTGCAGCAATCAAGTCTGAATGAGAAGAGAGAAGTTTGCACACTGTTGTCCATCTCATAGTTTGACCAGGGAAGATGGAAATGGCTTCACTGTGTTTTGAGCCGGCAAGACGGGGGTGTCAGATGTCTGCCCCCAAACCAAACCAATCAATCAATTCATCACAAGACTCTTAATTCATCACAAAACACTAAGCTAATTAAATCGACCCTTCCAACAACTCTGTTATTCTCTTTCTTAGCAACAAGGCTCCAGGCCCAATTGCTCAAAATTAATCAAGATTCCAACTTTTTGGAATATGAGATAGCTTGGGATATGGGCTAAGAGAAATACTGTACTTTAGTTTCTCAAACTACCAAAGTAGTATTCTTGATTGAGTGGTTGGGATTTGAAAGACGCGTAATTTATCTTTTTTTCTTTTTAAAGGCAACTTTACCTACCGCCAAAAATTGGCATAACTTCATGCTTGGCACCAACTTCATGACATTTTACTAGAAGAGAGCATTATTTATGTTCTTTAATTTAGAAAGTTTAATGGTTAATTTTGGAGAGATGAAAGTTATGGACAGTTTTCCATGTTTTCCCCCTTTTCATTTAGTTTGACGGTTGTTTCATCTAGCTGGCTTAAGGCTTTCGGTCTCTTTTCCATTTTGTGAAAGAAAACATTTTTAAAGAAATGTTTTTTCTTTAAATGTTTCTTTAAAGAAACATTGTAAAATAAATATACGGAAACAACATCCGCATACATAGTTTGGCCCTGTTTTCTTTTGGGATGATTTAAATGATTAAATTGGTTTGTTTTGAAATTTAAAAAAAATGCTTTTCCATTGAAGTCCTTATTATTTGAAATCCTAACGTGCTGAGCTCAAAGACTGGCTAGCTAAGGTGTAGGAGGGTGGGGATTATAAAATCTACGAAAAACCTTGTTTGATTTCATCTTAGTTAGGATCCAGCAGGGTGATGATCTAAGACAGTGAGGTTCTCCAAGCTCCCTGAAATATTTCCTCCAACATACTTCGCAGGTTGTGATCAAGAAAAAACAATCAAGAGACCTCAAAGGAAAGCCATTGATCATCTTTGAGCCACAAATAATAAAATAAAATATTATTCTAATCTAAAGAAAGAAAGAAGCCCCTGCCATAAAATTCCGGACCAGGTGGACAACACCACGGAGATCCAATCTGGATCCCCCACTATCTATCTATCTATCTATCTACCTATATCTATCATCTATCTATCTATCAATCATCTATCATCTATCTATCCATCCATCTATCATCTATCTATCCATCCATCTATCATCTATCTATCTATCTATCTATCTATCTATCTATCTATCTATCATCTATCTATCATCTATCTATAAATCATCTATCATTATCTATCTATCTATAATCTATCAATCATCTATCTATCATCTATCTATCATCTATCCATCCATCCATCCATCCATCCATCTATCTATCTATCTATCTATCTATCTATCTATCTATCTATCCCGCCCTTCTCCAGAAGGACTCAGGGTGATGAACAGCCAAAGGTAAACACAAAGAATACAAAAATTTAAGAACAGTTTTAAAAACATATTAAACAATTTTTGGCCCAACAATTCAAATACCCCTTTTAAAATTAAAATTAAAATTTAGCAATGGGAGAAGTTAGGCTTCCAGCTACACAGAATGAGGACCCAGGGCAGGCTTGGGCGACCCCCTCCACAGCTGCCTGGAGATCAACCGGGTGAGGCTCCCCCAGACCCCGTTTCGAATCAATGACGCCCCCCACCCCACCCCACCCCGGAGCCTACATTCGCTCCAGGGGATAAACTAAGGTTAATTTTCGGGGTGGCTTAGCGTGGGGAGAGAAGGTAGCCCGTTTCTGCTGCACCCCCCTTGGGCTACGGAGGCCAGGGACAGCGGGCGCCCGCGGGCGCCCTCTTGCAAAAGCGTGGAGGGGGGTGAGCTCGAGACTTTGCGCGCGGCGCTGAAGCGGATCTTTTGCGCTCATCCTCACCACCGCCCCCTCTCCGGCCGCGGCCCGTGCGCAGGACAGGGAGGGAGGGAGGGATGGGCGCTTTGCACACGCCTCGCTGACCTCGCGGCCGCTATAAAAAGCCGGCGGCAAGGGAGCTCTCCAGCATCCTCGCCTGTTTCGTTCGCCTTGGGCTCTTTTGCGCTTCTTTCTCGCTCGTTCTCTTTCTCTCTCGTTGCGATGGATCCTCAGAATTGCGGCTGCGCCACCGGTAAGTCTAAGCTTCTGCTTTCCCACCAGTCCTGCATTGGGGGGCGGGGGGAGGGGGGGTTGCATGGTCTTTAAAAAAAAAAAAACTACCCCTCCTCAATTTAGAAACCCGGTTTTTTGCTGCGGGGAACCGGCTGCCCCGAAACCAGTAAGCCAGGATGTGTTTAGCGCAAAGAGATGCGCGGAAAATGCTGCGGAGAGAGAACCTATGGTCTCCGCGGCTTTCGTTGGGCTGGAGTCTTTGCCGGACCTCAATGGGTTGGGAAAGCGGTGGTGGTGGGGTTATCCGTCTCCTTCGTGCAAAGTTGGAAAAGGGACCTTGGAGGTCATCTAGTCGAACCCCCGGCCCAAGCAGGAGACCCTGCCTACACCATTTCTAACAGATGGCAGTCCAGTCTCTCTCTCTCTCTTTTTTAATTTGATTTATATGCTGCCCTTCTCCGGAGATTCAGGGCTGCTTACAACGCGTTAAGCAATAGCCTTCATACTTTTGTATGTTTTATACAAAGTCAGCTTATTGCCCCCACAAACCGGGTCCTCAATTTACCTACCTTAGAAAGGATGGAAGGCTGAGTCAACCTTGAGCCTGGCCGGATTCGATCTTACTTTAATTGCAGACAGCTGGTGTTAAATTGCAGTGCCTTGTCTGCAGAGCTATCCAGGCTCCTTTTTGAAAGCTTCCAGGGATGAAGCTGCCACAACTTCCTAAGAGTTGTGCTCCAAGAGAGATCCGTTTCTTCTCCCCGAACACCCCAGAACTCTTTCTGGGTGTCTGGTCTGTAACTAGGGGGGGGGTCTAAGCTGCCCCCCCCCCACGGACAGAAGCTGCTATTAACTATTTCGTGCAGCTGCCTGACACTAAGCGGGCAACGCATGCTGTAGAACTGTAGTTTATTTATTTATATTTATTTATTTATTAATCAAATTTCTATACCGCCCTACTCCCGAAGGACTCAGGGCGGTGAACAGCCAAGATAAAATACAGATAATACAAATATTAAAAATCCCTTAAAATTATTAAATAGTTTGGCCGAAACACAGATTAAAACACCCAGTTTATAAAATCACGAATTAAAAATTTAAAAGAGTTCTGGCTTTGGCGTGTGCCTTTGGAAGCCTATAAAACCATGGTTAAATTGTGGCTTAATGTGATTAAACTATGAGGTCTGTTAAACCATGGTTTAAGTGCATGGCTTAACCTGAGGTGTCTTCCCTCTCTCTGCGTAGGCACACACATTTAAGTAGGAAGAGTTTTGGGCGCACTAGGGAGACTTCGAAGAGGGGGGAAAAAAATCTCTGGAGTCCTGGTTTAAAATGCTAGGATGCCCATAAATTTCCTTTCTCGGCACTACATTGGCTACATTTATTAAATGGCTACTTCACTAACCTGAAATGGGACTTAGTTTTTGCAGAAAGATTGGTTTCTAAACCTTTTTGCAGCCTTTTATTAAAAACTGAGGCTGAAATCTATTTTTGCTTTAAGAGCTTTTGCAAACTCCCATCTTGTTAGGGATACTATGCTCAAATTTTCAGTGTTTCAAAAAACTCCTAGCAGCTGTTCCAAAAGGGAAATTGGTTTTCCTGTTGCTAATTTATTCCCAAATTGGGTTGGGTATTTTTATTTTTATTTTTGCAAATGTAGAATTAAAACTCACTGGGAAATGAAGAAAATTGCCATGAATCTGCCTGTTCTCTTTGCCACTAGTTCCTTTGAAGAAATATCTTGATTTTCTACAAGTCTAGCAGTTTTGACAATCTCCCGGAGACTGGGGGAAAAAAATCCGCAGGGGCTTCCATAGAAACCTGGCCTAGATCCTTGGCATGAAACTAGCAACCCCAATAAGCGGAGAGCTGTTCCAAGTTGTTCAATGCTACATCTTGATGTCAAACTTGAGCAAGTCTTAATTGCTTAAGGCCCTGCACAAATTTTAATTGTCCTGGAAAGCGGGCAAAAAAAGATTCAGCTGAGAAAAGAAATTTGTGAACTGTTCCTGTATCTGGAGATAACTTGTTGTAATGAAAGGGGTTTGAATCATGGTTTCAGCCAATTACCTTTGTTCTTTCCCTTCCTTTCTTTAACATTTCAGGCAGCTCTTGCTCCTGCAATGGATCCTGCAAATGCAAAAACTGCAAATGTACTTCGTGCAAAAAAAGTAAGTCTTATTTTCTGGAAAATCAATTGGGGGTTGTTCAAATCCAAAGGTCAAGGTTTTTGAGAAGAAGAGGGGACGCTGTAAGTCATCTGGTTTGACAAGACTAAGTAGTCCCATTGGAACTATCATGAATAAGTGTCTGTGGGTTTAGATATAGAGCGAATGCTCTTGAAATATGTTAAAGTTTCAGTTCATGTAATTGCTCTATGAAGTCTCCATTAGAATGGAAACTAAGACATGAGAATGGTTGCAGAAACTGGGTATGTCTAGTTTAATGAAAAGGACTAGGGGAGACATGATAGCAGTCTTCCAATATCTCAGGGGCTGCCACAAAGAAGAGGGAGTCAAACTATTCTCCAAAGCACCTGAGGGCAGGACAAGAAGCAATGGGTGGAAACTAATCAAGGAGAGAAGTAACTTAGAACTAAGGAGAAATTTCCTGACAGTTAGAACAATTAATAAGTGGAACAACTTGCCTCCAGAAGTTGTGAATGCTCCAACACTGGAAGTTTTTAAGAAGAGACTGGGACAGCCACTTGTCTTGAAATGGTATAGTGTCTCCTCCTTGAGCAAGGGGTGGACTAGATGACCTCCAAGGTCCCTTCCAGCTCAATTCTAAGGTGTATGCCATTACGATGTCGTTGAGGTTTAATCCCTATGCATTCTAGAGAATTTTATTCTGAGCAAGGATGATGTTCTTGTCTTGGGTCAACCTAACCAGGTTTTATAGATAGGGGGGAAGCTACAATAAATTTCTTGGTTGAACATTTTATTGGGGTGTGTAAATGGGGCAAAATACGACTGTCCATTTGGAAACGTGAGTCACATTGAGATTGAATGTGGGAACTGAACTGGTTCGGTTCAGTCTGATATAGAAAACCCAATGCTATGCCTTCAAGCAGGGTGGATTTGATTTAAATCGAGTTGATTTAAATCACAATTTAAATCATGATTTAAATCACTAGTAAAAAGGCTTGATTTAAATCAACTCGATTTAAATCATAATTTTTAAAGAGCAACTGTCATCTCTGCTACTCCTTTGACCCGCTGTTGACTCACCGATAGTCCCAGTGTTGCAGAATACACAGCCTCATGCTACATAACTAAGCTCCATTTCATGCTGAATAAACTAAATTATTGATGTATCTTAAATAGAAAACTATCTTACGATAGATTTTTACCCCAAAAGTTTTTTATTAAAATAAATTCAATAAAAATCAAAAAAATCCGATTTAAATAAAAAAAATCTGATTTTTTTTTTGATTTTTTTAAAAAAATCATTGATTTTTATCCACCCTGCCTTCAAGTATCCCAAGTTGATTACTGTACCCCATTTCTCACGTTATTTCAACTCCTGTTTCTCTCTGCTCCTTCCAGGCTGCTGTTCCTGCTGCCCCGCCAGCTGTGACAACTGCGCGAAAGGCTGTGTCTGCAAAGACCCTTCCCTGAACAAATGCAGCTGCTGCCCCTGAACCCCCCCTGGCCACTTCTTTTTGTAATTATGTTAAATCTGTGGTGCAGTAAATAACGATTTTTCAGGCTACAGCGACATGTGTTGCCCTTGTGTTTTTTTAAAAGCCTGAGAGCATGAAAATAAAGCTGACTTCAGACAAACGCAGCCTGTTTGGGTTTCTGTTTTTTGGGGAGTGGGCTTCTTCAAGTGACTAACCTGGTTTTAAAAGTGGTCCGCTACAGTGGAACTCTGGGCCGAGTCTTTTGAATATATCTCGGTTTCGTTAAACACGGTGTTCTAAATCCATTTGCAATGTGGTTTGCTTGCTTTTGGAGCCACAGAGTGGATTTTACATATATGTAAAAATAGCCTATATATCCTGAACACTAATATATATATATATATATATAGAGAGAGAGAGAGTGTGTGTATTCAGGATATATAGGACTGCACATCAGAGGTGGGTTTCAGCAGGTTCTGACCAGTTCTGGAGAACCAGTAGCGGAAATTTTGAGTAGTTCAGAGAACCGGTAAATATCACCTCTGACTGGCCCCACCCTCATCTATTCTCTGCCTCCCGAGTCCCAGCTGATTTTGCAGTATCCTTCCCCTGGAGTGGGGTGGGAATGGAGATTTTGCAGTATTCTCCTGGAGTAGGGTGTGAATGGAGATTTTGCAGTATCCTTTCCCCTGCCACGCTCACCAAGCCATGCCCACAGAACCGGTAGTAAAAAAATTTGGATTTCACCATTGACATAACCCCATCATAATTGCAACCGTCATAAATGTGAGTCAGTTGTCAAGCATCCAAATAAGAAATTTTGTGACCATGGGGACACTGCAATGGTCCCAAGTGAAAAAATGTCACTTTTTTCAGTGCCGTTGCAAACTTTGAATGTCACTAAATGAACTGTTGTAAGTAGAGGACTACCTGTACTAATTCCTGCATTGCTGATTCCTTCTTTCTTCCCTCCCTGTCTTCCTGAGACGAGAAAGGGCAGCACCTGTTCTTATGTGAGCAGGTGGAAACCTAAAGAGCAAGGAGGGCTCACCTTAAGTCTCATCAACCTAATTATAACCTAACTTGTTCCAAAACGGGAGAGATGACATCTTGGGCTGCAGGCAAACCAGAGGAACCGCAGGAGGTGGGAAGGAAGTAATCTGTTTAGAGACGAGGTGGCTGAAAACTGGAGAGACAGACAGGTAAGTTTTCTCTTGGGGGCAGGGATGGCCCTGCGTGGATCCCAAGGTGAGATGATAAACCTACAAGTAGAAGCTTTTCCTGTATAGCTCAGTATTTCTCAGACACTTTTAAGATGTATGGACTTCAACTCCCAGAATTCCCTTGTTGCCGGGAATGAGAAACATGAATCTTGAAGCTGCCATTTTGGGAAAGGATATGTGGGAGTCCTTACCTGGTCTACTTTTTACCTGCCCTATAAGAGAAATGGATTTACCTGACCCCAGGTACTTATTATCATATGCAGTGGACTTGTATGAAAGCAAGAAAATTGTCAGATGTAAATGCCTTATTCCCTAATGTGTAAATAATGTATATATGAGATATCAGGGGTTAACTTATTCTTTGACTCTTAATGTATTCATAATTCACCACTCCCACTCTTGGCTCCACCCTTTGTATATATAAGGAGCCACGTTCACCATTTTCTTCGCTTCTATCTGTGAATATTCAGTGAATATAGAATGCCTATTATAATTAAAGAGAAATATATTTAAACCTCTAACTCTCATTATTATTATTGAGTCTGATCCTAAAAATATTGCAACAAACTGGTAGCAGAGGATGGTTCATTGACTCAATAAATACCTAAAAATGTCTAAGAAAGATAGGCCCAACACCAGGGCCTACAGCAAAGAAATAGAAACTGAACAAGAAATAATCAACGAATCCACAAACGCGATTTCGAGAGAATCCGAAGAATACACCACTGAAGAAGAAGAATTAATAAATGAAAATGATGGCCAGGAGGAAATCGAAATAGAAAATAACGAACTCAGGTCAGAGATATTGAAGTTATTAAAAAGCCAGAAGAATGATGAAAGCCTCATCGCGAACCTCCAAGAAATGCTGAAGAACAGCGGAGCAGCGAGAGAGAAAAACATCGCTAAAGAGAAACCCAAAGACCAAACAACTGTGAGTGATATGACTACAGAGAAAGTCGTTATGAAAAAGAAAAAATGTGATCCCGCGCGAAATTTTGAATGGCAGCCATCTTGGTTTCAACAAGCCTCCAAAGTGAGCGAAGCAGAGCCAATCAAAATGCTCAGTTCAAAATTTCTGGCGCGAAAAACGTTATCAGACAACGAAAGTGAAAAGGAGGATTCAAACTCTTCGGAAGAGCCAGAATCAGAAAATGAAGACGACTTAACGAAATCCCAAGTAAAGTCAGCAATGAAGACGCTTTTTGCTGCATTTGGGCCAAAATTAAAAATTTCCAAAGCGCCAACGAAGAAGCAAGCGAACAAGCCGATACTTCAAGACCTGCACGCTCCCATCCTGACTTCGAGAGCGACGACGCCCGAGCCCAGAGAGCCATGTCGATTCCGCCCTACACCGCAGACCGAAGCAAGTGCCAACGCACCCAAAAGAAAGAGAAGAACAGTCGCCGCCATCAGAACTCCTAAGACCGAGCCAGAGACCGACTCGTCTGAAGAGGAGCGGAGCGAGCGAGCTACAATGGAGAGAACCTTCCACGACGACGTCAAAGAAGAAATGAACAACGCGCATGTGCGAAACTACGTAGACGGTCCGGAAAGACTTGAACTGGCCAGAGAACCGCGCAGACTCGTGGCGAGCATCCCCATGCCGTTTTGCAATTTCCTACACTTGCGAGACCACGGACTACCTCAGGTTGTAAGTAATGGACAAAATAATGTGGGTAACTTACCCAGTGACTTCCCAAAACTTAGGGTTGATGGCATTAATTTACAAGAATGGTATCAACAGCTCCAGGTTGTTTTTATGAAAGAAAATTTACTATTTTTTATCACTAGTCCCCCAAGAAGACCTTGGACTTTAAAAATAGATTATTTACACCATAAGGCATTTTTCTTAATAATATCTAGCGTGTCTCCTGCAATGTATCATAGCATCAAACCAAATCTAACTGTTTCAGAAATAATTCAATGCATGTTTAATTTGTTTCACAGCGATAGTGTAGCTACCACCACAAGAATGTCTAAGGACTTCTTTTCTTCCAGAGTAAAACCAGGGGTTTCCATAAGTGAGCATTTAATATCTTTAAACAAAATAAGAGCTGAGCTGCATTTGAGGGGGGAAGTGATTTCAGATAAAACAATGAAAAGTGTTATTATCAACTCACTTGATTCATCATGGGATAGTTTTATGTCACACTTAGACACCATCAATCTAGGATATTTATCAATAGAAAGTCTGTCTAACAAATTGATAGCAGAAGACAATTCAAGAAAAAATCGTTATAGCAATCACACAGAACACAAATCTTTTAGGAAGGTAGCTTTCCAAGAAAAATATAATGAAACTTTTAAATGCCACAATTGTGGGTCCAGGGAACACAATAGAAGAGATTGTCCCAAAATTTCAAAGGAAAGACATAGGTCAGAATATAGGAATAAATACAATTATAGACAGTCTTCAACAGATAGACATAAATATAGAAGCCCACCAAATTACAGAGAAAGTAGAGGGGGCAGAGAAAATTCAAAAGAGAGAAAATCTGGTTCACTGAATGGACTAAATAAACAAGACAGCACTAAAACGCAACAAAATGAAAACAATAATTGGCTTATTGATTCTGGGGCAACTAATCACACCACTAATAACAAAAATATATTGTCTTCATTTACAGAAGATAAGTTTGTAATAAAGGTAGCTAATCAAGAAAAAGTTCAAGTATTAGGCAGAGGGAATGTGACCTTGCCTAGTCTAGGAAAAATAGAGGGGGTATTGTTAATACCAGAAATACCTCATAACATACTAAGTGCCATAAAACTAAGCAGAGATTCTGACATCAATATAGTTTTCTCAAAGGGAAAAGCAATTCTAGAAAAGAATAAAACAAATGTAGGCACTGTGATGATTAAAGGAGGCCTACCCTATCTGATAACAAAAGAAAGATGGTTACATAACATTGATTCAAATATGGAAGATTGTATTGAGGCAGATGATGAAAATATTAGTAACAGTGGCAATGATGAATGTAAAATATCTCATGATCACACAGATACACACAATGAGAAGAAACCAAAAATAGGTAAACCAATTCATGACGAGTGTGCTCACATCTTACATAGGAAGTTAGGACATGCAAGTTTTCCTGTAGTACAAAAAATGACTGAACACGCAGAAGGTGTCAAAATAAAAAATTGTGAAAATTATTTGGAATGCTCAGTATGTAAATCTACTAAACTGAAAACTAGTCCCAGGCCAAAAAAATCCACCAGATCAACTAACAAAATTTTTGACTTAGTACACATGGACTTAGTTGGCCCATTAACTCCATCAATCACTTATAGGAAACGTTACTTCCTAACAATAGTAGACGATTACAGTCGCTATGGTTTTGTTTACACATTAAAACACAAGGATGAAACCTTTCAAAAATTTAAGGAATTTTACAAACGCATAGAAACACAACATAATATCAGAATAAAACAAATTATGACAGATAGGGGATGTGAATTCATGTCTAAAGAATTCTCCCAATGGTTAAAGGATAGAGGAATGCTACATTACACGTCTAGTCCATTTTCTGCGTTCCAGAACGGGATTGCAGAGAGAAAGAATTCCACATTACAAACCATGATTAGGTGCACATTAGAGGATGCTGGTTTAGGCAAACAATTTTGGTCAGAAGCCTTACATTATTCAAATTACACTCAAAATAGAACCTGGTCCAGTATTGTGAATAAGACACCATATGAGGTGATGTATAATAGGAAACCAAAATTAGCACACATGCACATATTTGGGGTCACTGCAGACGTACACATACCTAAACAGTTGAGAAGAAAGGGAGAAAACGTATCCAGAAGACTAAGATTTATGGGATATGAAACTGGCACCAAAGGGTACAGATTCATTGATAATAATAATAAATTTATAGTTTCCAGAACAGCTGTGTTCCATGAACAGGCCAACTGGTCTAAATTACATCTTAATGAAATATTTCCAAATAAATGCAAAGATACAAAATCTCGTGAGGAAAGGACAATAGAAAATCAAAATGTCAACAAAAATAAAAACAAAACCAAAACATGGACAAATAGTCAACACAAAATAAAGACAGACACATTAACAAAAAAGGAAGCAAGATATTTGCATGACTACCATAGCAAACCAGAAAGAGCTATTAGGAACAACAGAAATCAAATACCAAATAAATACAGAGATTACATAATGCATATGGATGGTGAACAAATAACACCTAATACATATGAGGAAGTATTAAAACTCCCTCGTGAAGAAAAGGAAAAATGGGAACTAGCTATGAAAAAAGAGATGGAAAGTTTGCAAGGATTAAATGTATTCACACCTGCAATTGCACCTAAAGATAAAACAATTATTGGTACCAGGTGGATTTATAAAATTAAGAACCTAGAAGGAGGCAATACCTTATACAAAGCTAGATTGGTTGCACAAGGTTATGCACAAAAATATCCGGAGGACTATACTGACACGTACTCCCCCACAGTAAGAACAGAGAGTGTTAAAACAGCTCTAGTAGTAGCATCCGCACTCAATCTTGATGTATTTCAATATGACATACAGACTGCGTACCTACACGCAAAACTAGATAAGGAAATATATGTAAGAGCACCTCACAGTCAATACACTAATAAAAATGAAATTTGGCTATTGAACAAGAGTTTATACGGATTAAAGCAATCTGGCAAAAGATGGTACGATTGCTTGGTAAAAGTACTTAAGACCATGGATTTCAACGCTACCACTGCTGATAACTGTTTCTTTGTCAAAAAGAGTGATGATCACATTGAATTTGTATTGATTTATGTAGATGATATTTTATATATAGGAAAACACAAAGAGAGAAGAGAAATCTTTGTAAACAAGCTAAATGAACATTTCTCGTTGAAATCTCTAGGTAAAGTAAACAAATACCTTGGTGTACAAATTAACAAAACTAGAAGGGGATTCAAACTTACTCAGAAAGATAAGATTATTGAACTTCTAAACAAATGCAATTTAAACAATGCCAAACCTTGTGACACTCCTATGCAAACTGATTTCCTTAGAAATACTGATGAATCTTCCCCTGAATTCAAGGATAATACATTTTATAGATCAATCATAGGTTCACTTCTTTATATATCTAATTGGACTAGGCCAGATATTGCATTACCACTTAATTTATTATCAAGGCATGTTAGCAAACCAACAATGTATCACTGGGAAGCTGTCAAAAGAATCTTAAGATATCTGAAAAGTACATTAGACTTTTGCCTAGTATTAGAACCTAGTGATAATAAAGAACCAAAACTTACATGTTACGCAGATGCGGATTGGGCTGGAGATATATCATGCAGAAAAAGCACTTCTGGTTATATTTTTCTGTTAAATGACTGTCCAGTTTACTGGTACACTGGTAAACAAGAACTGGTAGCCACTTCAACCACAGAAGCGGAATATGTTTGTTTATCCAAAGCTGCAAATAACCTTGTATGGTTTAATGATTTGATTTCAGATGTCTGGAAAAAACCTGCTTTACCTTTTGTTATGCATGAAGTAATAAAGCAGCCATTGAAATATCCAGATCCGATGCCATTGGACAGAGATCCAGGCATATAGATATAAATTTAAGCATGTGAGACAATTGTCTCAAGATGGATTTATCAAAGCAGTGCATTGTGATACCTCTGAACAATTAGCTGACATATTGACGAAGCCTTTACCTTCTAAACAGCACAAATACTTAACTTCCAAATTGTATGTCTTATATTGTCCTGAATCTGAATGTAATTGGTGTTGTATAGCGAACCGGCATTTAGAGGGGGATTTGTCAGATGTAAATGCCTTATTCCCTAATGTGTAAATAATGTATATATGAGATATCAGGGGTTAACTTATTCTTTGACTCTTAATGTATTCATAATTCACCACTCCCACTCTTGGCTCCACCCTTTGTATATATAAGGAGCCACCTTCACCATTTTCTTCGCTTCTATCTGTGAATATTCAGTGAATATAGAATGCCTATTATAATTAAAGAGAAATATATTTAAACCTCTAACTCTCAATTATTATTATTGAGTCTGATCCTAAAAATATTGCAACAAAAATATTGGAAGAAAATACATACTTGGTTGGAAAAGATGATTAAGCATCATATAGATCTGAAACCAGAAATATTTTTGGGGTGTATAATGCATGTACTGACAGCAGCAAGGATTGTATTTGCACAATATTGGAAAAATGAGAACACTCCCATCAGATGAGGATGTAATTCAGAAAATATTAGACTGTGCAGAGATGGATAGATTGACTTTAAAAAGAAAAGACAAAGAAGACATAGAATATTACTTGATATGGAATATGAGTGGTTAGAGAGAAGAGGTAGAAATTAGATGAAAGATTATTGCTATGTATGAATTAAATATAAAGACGGTTTATAATTATAAACATGCCAATATAATTAACAGAATTATAAAAAGCTAATATAAAGAGAAATTTAGTCAAAACTATTCTGTTACACTATTACTACTGTCACCAGTATATGTGTTAATATTTCTTTTTATTCTGTGTTTTTGTTTTTTGTTTTTGTAAATGATATACCCTGACAATACACTGTATTCAAAATGTTTATGAATACAAAAATAAATATAAAAAATGGATCTAAATGTGGGCTTCTGGGAGTTGAAGTCCACATTCTCACCCCACTTCCGAGCCTACCAGAAGTTGGGAAACGGGCCATTTCCAGCCTCCGGAGGGCCTCCGGGGGGGGGGAGGCTGTTTTCACTCTCCCCAGGCTCCTAGAAAGCCTCTGGAGCCTGTGGAGGGCGAAAAACAGGCCTACTGGGCCCACTGTGCCATCGTGTGCCAAAAATGGAGGGAGCGCGGGGAGCGGGGCGCATTGAATTATGGGTGTGGGCACACTCAGGCACAACCCCCCATGCTCCCCACGCTTTTGGCACGTGACGGCAAAAAGGTTAGCCATCACTGGTATATAGGGTCTTTTGCTTGAGCAGGGGGTTGGACTAGAAGACCTCCAAGGCAGTGGTGGGTTCCTCCTGGTTTGGCCCGGTTCGACGGAGCCGATAGCGGTGACGATATGACGTCACCGAACCGGTTCTCTTTGTTCGGGAGCTGGGCCCTCCCGCCTCGCCCACGTTATTCTTACTTTTTATTTGGCCCTGCCCCCAATCTATTCGCTGCCTCCCGAGTCCCAGCTGATTGGCTAGAAGGAAAAAAACTGTTTAAACTCTTGCCGTGGGGCTTCAAAGGACTATCCTACAGCTGATCAGTGTTAAAAGGCAGTGTGGTGGTAGACCAGGACGCTCGAAAAACAAATGGGTAGACCAGGATGCTCCAAGAACAAATAGGTAGACCGGTACAGCTCTGCAAGCAGTTAAAAGCCTGGTAGACCAGTACCTCTGCTAAATCCTAAAGAATTGTCACATGACCATCAAACCACGCCTACAAAGTAAGCCACGCCCACAGAACCGGTAGTAAAAACTTTTAGAACCCACCCCTGCTCCAAGGTCCCTTCTAACTCTGTCATTCTGTTATTTGAGTAGTGTATAGATTTAACTTGGATCGCTGACCATTTAATAATAATGACACGTTTCAAGGGGGGGGGTTCTTCTCCTTTATTTAAAACCATCCAAAACATCTGCTTAGAATATGAGACACAGAATATTCCTTCTCCAAAGGACGCGTCCGCCTTCCCATATCGATACTTGCCTTCTCAACGCACGTTTCTGGATGTTCTCCTCATCTCTACAGCTCAAAGAAAACAAGAACCCTTATTTACAAGCGGGGCCCAGGTGTGGGGCACAGAGGACCATGGGGAAACGTGCTGGCACCTTTTTGCCAAGGTTACGAAGGAACATGGCTTCGGGCTGAAAATACAGTTTCTCACCGTTCGCTGCATTGCTGCCGTCAGCAACTTAGAGATGTGTAGAGGGTAATTCTCCAGCAGGATTCAGGTCTTTGGTAGCCAAGGGCAAAAGGGAGGGAACTTGTGTTTGCAGAGAAATTCGCACAGCGAGAACGTTGCTCTTCTAACGAAGTTCTCATGGAATTCGATGAAAGGGAGGAAGCTTGGAACAACTGTTCTCAAAAGAGAGGAGATGCTTGCGTGCATTTTCCCAGGTGGTATTCTAACTCTTCTTCAGTCCTTAAAGGGATAAGGAATGTGTGTGTGTGTGTGTGTGTGTGTGAATTTGTGTGCATGAATAATCTGTCTTTGTCTGCACTATCATTTGACAGTATGCAGCCTTCTCATGCTTTCCATTCCAAGAATCAAAGAGGAATTCCTACCAAGAGGCATTTTATTGTTTGATCAAACTTTTATCCCACTTTTATTACTTTATAAGTTACTCAAGGTTGTGAACAAGCCTAAGTACTTCCTCCATCCTCCTATGTTTTTTCCATAACAACAACCCTGTGAGGGGTGGGTTACGTTGAAATTGAAGGACTGGTCCAAAGATACCCAGCCAGCTTTCATGTCTAAGGTAGGACTAGAACTGGATAGCTCTGCAGACAAGGCACTGTAATTTAACACCAGCTGTCTGCAATTAAAGTAAGTTTGAATCTTGCCAGGCTCAAGGTTGACTCAGCCTTCCATCCTTTCTAAGGTAGGTAAATTGAGGACCCAGTTTGTGGGGGCAATAAGCTGACTGTCAGATGTAAATGCCTTATTCCCTAATGTGTAAATAATGTATATATGGGATATCGGGGGTTAACTTATTCTTTGTTTCCTAATGTATTCATAATTCACCACTCCCATCCTTGACTCCGCCCTTTGTATATATAAGGAGCCACCCTCACCATTTTCCTTGCTTCTATCTGTAAATATTCAGTGAATATAGAATGCCTGTTATGATTAAAGAGAGATATATTTAAACCGCTAATCTTTATTATCATTATTGAGTCTGATCCTAAAAATATTGCAACAAACTGGTAGCAGAGGATGGTTAATTGACTCAATAAATAATTAAAAATGTCTAAGAAAGATAGGCCCAACACCAGGCCTACAGCAAAGAAATAGAAACTGAACAAGAAATAATCAACGAATCCACAAACGCGATTTCGAGAGAATCCGAAGAGTACACCACAGAAGAAGAAGAACTAATAAATGAAAATAATGACCAGGAGGAAATCGAAATAGAAAATAACGAACTCAGGTCAGAAATATTAAAGCTATTAAAAAGCCAAAAGAATGATGAAAGTCTCATCGCGAATCTCCAAGAAATGCTGAAAAACAGCGGAGCAGCGAGAGAGAAAAACATCGTCAAAGAGAAACCCAAAGACCAAAAAACTGTGAGTGATATGACTACAGAGAAAGTCATTATGAAAAAGAAAAGATGTGATACCGCGCGAAGTTTTGAATGGCAGCCATCTTGGTTTCAACAAGCCTCCAAAGGGAGCGAAGCAGAGCCAATCAAAATGCTCAGTTCAAAATTTCTGGCGCGAAAAACGTTATCCGACAACGAAAGTGAAAAGGAAGATTCAAAATCTCCAGAAGAACCCGAATCAGAAAGCGAAGACGATTTAACCAAATCCCAAATAAAATCAGCAATGAAGACACTTTTTGCTGCATTTGGGCCAAAATTAAAAATTTCCAAAGCGCCAACGAAGAAGCAAGAGAAAAAGCCGATACCTCAAGACCTACACGCTCCCATCCTGACTTCGAGAGCGACGACACCCGAGCCCAGAGAGCCATGCCGATTCCGCCCCACGCCGCAGACCGGATCAAATATCAACGCACACAAGAGAAAGAGAAGAACAGTCGCCGCCATCAGGACTCCTAAAACCGAGCCAGAGACCGACTCGTCTGAAGAGGAGCAGAGCGAACGAGCTGAAATAGAGAGAACCTTCCACGACGATGCCAAAGAAGAAATGAGCAACGCGCATGTGCGAAACTACGTAGACAGCCCGGAAAGACTTGAACTGGCCAGAGAACCGCGCAGACTCGTTGCGAGCATCCCCATGCCGTTTTGCAATTTCCTGCACTTGCGAGATCACGGACTACCTCAGGTTGTAAGTAATGGACAAAATAATGTGGGAAACTTACCCAGTGACTTCCCAAAACTTAGAGTTGATGGCATTAATTTGCAAGAGTGGTATCAACAGCTTCAGGTTGTCTTTATGAAAGAAAATTTACTATTCTTTATCACTAGTCCTCCAAGAAGACCTTGGACTTTAAAAATAGATTGTTTACATCATAGAGCATTCTTCTTAATAATATCTAGCGTATCTCCTGCAATGTATCATAGTATCAAACCAAACCTAACAGTTTCAGAAATAATTCAATGCATGTTTAATCTGTTTCACAGCGACAGTGTAGCTACCACTACAAGAATGTCTAAGGATTTCTTTTCTTCTAGAGTAAAACCAGGGGTTTCCATAAGTGAGCATTTGATATCTCTAAACAAAATAAGAGCTGAGCTGCATCTGAGGGGGGAAGTGATTTCAGATCAAACAATGAAAAGTGTTATTATCAATTCACTTGATTCATCATGGGATAGTTTTATGTCACACTTAGACACCATCAATCTAGGATATTTATCCATAGAGAGTCTATCTAACAAATTGATAGCTGAAGACAATTCAAGAAAAAATCGTTCTAGCAATCACACAGAACACAAATCTTTTAGGAAGGTAGCTTTCCAAGAAAAATACAATGAAACTTTTAAATGCCACAATTGTGGGTCCAGGGAACACAATAGAAGAGACTGTCCTAAAATATCAAAGGAGAGACATAGGCCAGAATATAGAAGCAGATACAATTATAGGCAGTCTTCCACAGATAGATATAAATATAGAAGCCCACCAAATTACAGAGAAAGTAGAGGGGGCAGAGAAAATTCAAAAGAGAGAAAATCTGGTTCACTGAATGGACTAAATAAACAAGACAGCACTAAAACGCAACAAAATGAAAACAATAATTGGCTTATCGATTCTGGGGCAACCAATCACACCACTAATAACAAAAATATTCTGTCTTCTTTTACAGAAGATAAGTTTGTAATAAAAGTAGCTAATCAAGAAAAGGTTCAAGTATTAGGCAGAGGAAACATAACATTGCCTGGTCTAGGAAAAATAGAGGGGGTATTGTTAATTCCTGAAATACCTCATAACATACTAAGCGTCATAAAACTAAGTAGAGATTCTGATATCAATATAGTTTTTTCAAAGGGGAAAGCAACCTTAGAGAAGGACAAAACAAATGTAGGTACTGTGATGATTAAAGGTGGCCTACCCTATCTGGTAACAAAAGAAAGATGGTTACATAACATTGACTCAAATATGGAAGATTGTATTGAGGCAGATGATGAAAATGTTAGTAACAGTGACAATGATGAATGTGAAATATCTCATGATCACACAAATACACACAAAGAGAAGAAATCAAGAATAGGTAAACCAATTCATGATGAGTGTGCCCACATCTTACATAGGAAGTTAGGACATGCAAGTTTTCCTGTAGTACAAAAAATGACTGAACACGCAGAAGGTGTCAAAATAAAAAATTGTGAAAATTATTTGGAATGCTCAGTATGTAAATCCACTAAACTAAAAACTAGTTATTATTATTGAGTCTGATCCTAAAAATATTGCAACAAAAATATTGGAAGAAAATACATACTTGGTTGGAAAAGATGATTAAGCATCATATAGATCTGAAACCAGAAATATTTTTGGGGTGTATAATGCATGTACTGACAGCAGCAAGGATTGTATTTGCACAATATTGGAAAAATGAGAACACTCCCATCAGATGAGGATGTAATTCAGAAAATATTAGACTGTGCAGAGATGGATAGATTGACTTTAAAAAGAAAAGACAAAGAAGACATAGAATATTACTTGATATGGAATATGAGTGGTTAGAGAGAAGAGGTAGAAATTAGATGAAAGATTATTGCTATGTATGAATTAAATATAAAGACGGTTTATAATTATAAACATGCCAATATAATTAACAGAATTATAAAAAGCTAATATAAAGAGAAATTTAGTCAAAACTATTCTGTTACACTATTACTACTGTCACCAGTATATGTGTTAATATTTCTTTTTATTCTGTGTTTTTGTTTTTTGTTTTTGTAAATGATATACCCTGACAATACACTGTATTCAAAATGTTTATGAATACAAAAATAAATATAAAAAATGGATCTAAATGTGGGCTTCTGGGAGTTGAAGTCCACATTCTCACCCCACTTCCGAGCCTACCAGAAGTTGGGAAACGGGCCATTTCCAGCCTCCGGAGGGCCTCCGGGGGGGGGGGAGGCTGTTTTCACTCTCCCCAGGCTCCTAGAAAGCCTCTGGAGCCTGTGGAGGGCGAAAAACAGGCCTACTGGGCCCACTGTGCCATCGTGTGCCAAAAATGGAGGGAGCGCGGGGAGCGGGGCGCATTGAATTATGGGTGTGGGCACACTCAGGCACAACCCCCCATGCTCCCCACGCTTTTGGCACGTGACGGCAAAAAGGTTAGCCATCACTGGTATATAGGGTCTTTTGCTTGAGCAGGGGGTTGGACTAGAAGACCTCCAAGGCAGTGGTGGGTTCCTCCTGGTTTGGCCCGGTTCGACGGAGCCGATAGCGGTGACGATATGACGTCACCGAACCGGTTCTCTTTGTTCGGGAGCTGGGCCCTCCCGCCTCGCCCACGTTATTCTTACTTTTTATTTGGCCCTGCCCCCAATCTATTCGCTGCCTCCCGAGTCCCAGCTGATTGGCTAGAAGGAAAAAAACTGTTTAAACTCTTGCCGTGGGGCTTCAAAGGACTATCCTACAGCTGATCAGTGTTAAAAGGCAGTGTGGTGGTAGACCAGGACGCTCGAAAAACAAATGGGTAGACCAGGATGCTCCAAGAACAAATAGGTAGACCGGTACAGCTCTGCAAGCAGTTAAAAGCCTGGTAGACCAGTACCTCTGCTAAATCCTAAAGAATTGTCACATGACCATCAAACCACGCCTACAAAGTAAGCCACGCCCACAGAACCGGTAGTAAAAACTTTTAGAACCCACCCCTGCTCCAAGGTCCCTTCTAACTCTGTCATTCTGTTATTTGAGTAGTGTATAGATTTAACTTGGATCGCTGACCATTTAATAATAATGACACGTTTCAAGGGGGGGGGTTCTTCTCCTTTATTTAAAACCATCCAAAACATCTGCTTAGAATATGAGACACAGAATATTCCTTCTCCAAAGGACGCGTCCGCCTTCCCATATCGATACTTGCCTTCTCAACGCACGTTTCTGGATGTTCTCCTCATCTCTACAGCTCAAAGAAAACAAGAACCCTTATTTACAAGCGGGGCCCAGGTGTGGGGCACAGAGGACCATGGGGAAACGTGCTGGCACCTTTTTGCCAAGGTTACGAAGGAACATGGCTTCGGGCTGAAAATACAGTTTCTCACCGTTCGCTGCATTGCTGCCGTCAGCAACTTAGAGATGTGTAGAGGGTAATTCTCCAGCAGGATTCAGGTCTTTGGTAGCCAAGGGCAAAAGGGAGGGAACTTGTGTTTGCAGAGAAATTCGCACAGCGAGAACGTTGCTCTTCTAACGAAGTTCTCATGGAATTCGATGAAAGGGAGGAAGCTTGGAACAACTGTTCTCAAAAGAGAGGAGATGCTTGCGTGCATTTTCCCAGGTGGTATTCTAACTCTTCTTCAGTCCTTAAAGGGATAAGGAATGTGTGTGTGTGTGTGTGTGTGTGTGAATTTGTGTGCATGAATAATCTGTCTTTGTCTGCACTATCATTTGACAGTATGCAGCCTTCTCATGCTTTCCATTCCAAGAATCAAAGAGGAATTCCTACCAAGAGGCATTTTATTGTTTGATCAAACTTTTATCCCACTTTTATTACTTTATAAGTTACTCAAGGTTGTGAACAAGCCTAAGTACTTCCTCCATCCTCCTATGTTTTTTCCATAACAACAACCCTGTGAGGGGTGGGTTACGTTGAAATTGAAGGACTGGTCCAAAGATACCCAGCCAGCTTTCATGTCTAAGGTAGGACTAGAACTGGATAGCTCTGCAGACAAGGCACTGTAATTTAACACCAGCTGTCTGCAATTAAAGTAAGTTTGAATCTTGCCAGGCTCAAGGTTGACTCAGCCTTCCATCCTTTCTAAGGTAGGTAAATTGAGGACCCAGTTTGTGGGGGCAATAAGCTGACTGTCAGATGTAAATGCCTTATTCCCTAATGTGTAAATAATGTATATATGGGATATCGGGGGTTAACTTATTCTTTGTTTCCTAATGTATTCATAATTCACCACTCCCATCCTTGACTCCGCCCTTTGTATATATAAGGAGCCACCCTCACCATTTTCCTTGCTTCTATCTGTAAATATTCAGTGAATATAGAATGCCTGTTATGATTAAAGAGAGATATATTTAAACCGCTAATCTTTATTATCATTATTGAGTCTGATCCTAAAAATATTGCAACACTGACTTTGTATAAAATATACAAAAGTATGAAGACTATTGCTTAATGCACTGTAAGCCGCCCTGAGTCTCCGGAGAAGGGCGGCATATAAATCAAATTAAAACAAACAAACAAACTCATAATCTCCTGGTGATTGGTCCAAAGTTACCCAACTGGCTTTCATGCCTAAAGCGGGACTAGAACTCACAATCTCCTGGTGATTGGCCCAAAGACACCCAGCCAGCTTTCATGCCTTAAAGCAGGACTAGAACTCACATCTCTTTAGCTTTCATCCCTGGGAAAACAGCCCTCTTTTTAAGATTATATAAAACACCTGCAGAATCTGAGCCGATCGGTTATCACGGTTAGGATGCTCCTAGCTCCCTCCAGATGGCATACACATCGTCCAAAGTTGGTGCCCTTTAAAACATAGGATAATAGGGTTGGAAAGGACCTTAGAGGTCTTCTCGTCCAACCCCTGGCCATGGCAGGAGGTCCTATACCATTCCAGATTTTCTTTGTGCTCGATGGGAGGGATATACATTGTGTCAACTTGCAAAGCTTTCAAGTTGCCATGAGCAGGAGGGAGGGAGAACTGATAGAGCTGATTGATTTCCCTAACTGAAGTGCATTCCATACATTCTTCCTGACCGCAATCAGAAGGAGGGTGTTAGGTTTCACAGCCAGCCAAAGTGGTTAATTGGAGAATGTGATTTATGACATGGCCAGAGAGGAGGGGAGAGACAGGGTCACAGGGGAACGTAAATCTACGTAGGATCAGTCCTAACTGCATCCCAGTATTGCTGGAATGGTGCTCCTAATAAATAAATATATTTCCTTTGAAGTTTGGATCATGGCTCATGAATTAATTAGGGCATCTTTTGGAAACTTGACACATTGCTTGTAGCAAGAGGAGTGGATTGGGGTCTGTCAGGACAGATATGAAAATGAGAAAATGGGGGATTTTGAGAAAAACCTCAGGAATCCATTGTGGCAGAATGAGGATAGAAGAACAGATGACTTTTCTTAAAGAATAGACTCAAGTTGTTAGGCAAAGGCCAAGATGGAGGACCTCTAGAGATCCTTTTCTTACAGAAGTTCTTCAAAACTTTACAGATGGATTCAAATCATAGTTTGTTTACCGCTCCTGGCGATTGATTGAATCACTATCTGTAGGATTTGTACAAGATGGCTTACGAGCCTTGGTGGCTGGTTGCACAGGACGTCCTAAATCAAAACTTAGCCTATCTCAAAATGGCGGCATTTCTCTCAGGTTTCACCTAACAAATATCTTTACGGGCTCTTTTTATGGCCAGAACTAGAGACAGCCAAGAGGAAAATTCAAATCCTCTTTGTAATAGCAACAAGGCTCAGTTCTTGTGTCTTTTTATCTGACCAGTGTTATGGTATTATCGATGGTCCACACAGTCAGCCAGATATTCAGACTGGATTTTACATTTTTATCCATCTATTGAGAGTCCTTTCCGAGGACCTGGGATATGCAGATGTTGTTGTTTGATGGTGTTATATGATTTCAATGTGCATGGCTCACAATAACACTCCAATAAAAGAGAATTTAAAAACCAGTATACAAAGCGTAAAGACGATCAAAAATCACTTTAAAACAGAAGTAATCATGATCAACAGCGAAATCCATCCTTGCATCAGCTCAACATAGCCATTATTTTAAAAGAATATTTGATTAAAAACAAGCTGAAATATATATTTTATATTTTATATATACACTGCTCAAAAAAATAAAGGGAACACAAGCAGAAGACATCCGAGATCTGAATGAATGAAATAGCCTTATTAAATACTTTGTTCGTTACATACAGTAGTTTTGTGTTCCCTTTAGTTGTTTGCGCAGTGTATAAACTACTGTATGTAAAGAACAAAGTATTTAATGAGGCTATTTCATTCATTCAGATCTCGGATGTCTTCTGCTTGTGTTCCCTTTATTTTTTTGAGCAGTATATTTTAAACTAGCTTTAGGCTTGATTGTGGAGCAGAATCCAGAGTTTATCTGGCAATAACAAGCATCTGCCCCATTTCAGAATTCAACAAAGTTAGCAAATATATATATATATATAAATCAACTTATGTGCTGCATTAAGCACAGAAGAGTAAAAAAAGATCAAGTGCCAAGTTCTGTTTTAAACAAGATTTTCCAGTTGCTGTAATTTCTGATATTTATCGGTATTTCCAACAAAAACACACTTATTCCATCTAGCTGGGCTGGCTTGATCCCATCCTCTCAGTTTTAATTGATTCGGTTTTAATCTGGGTTGTTTTAAATTATTGGGCCAAAATTATTTAATTGTTTTTAAATTGTTTTTAAACTTTGTATACTATGTTTTATTTTGGCTGTGCACCGCCCTGAGTCCTGCGGGAGAAGGGTGGTATAAAAATAAAAATAAATAAATAAATACAATAAATAAATAAAATAAAACATTTGTGTGAATAACAGCTTCCTAGCTTTTGCCAACTTTGAGTGAGTGGCAGCTGAGCCTGGTTATTGCAAGGGATGGTTCTAACTGCAGGTTGTGTATTTGTGTCCTTGGCAGTCTTACTACTACTTATTACTATCAGTTCAAGCCCTGCCATAGACTGAAGACATCATTTTCATCCACAAGTGCCTGATGCCACCCAGTGGATACTTTTAGCATGACAGTTTTGTCTATATTACCATCCAAAATACCTTTGTGCTTATCACCAACAGAGATGATGCAGGGGTGAAATCCAGAAGGTTCTGTCAGGTTCTGGAGAATCAGTAGCAGAAATTTTGAGTAGTTCGGAGAACCAGCAAATACCACCTCTGGCTGGCCCCAGAGTGGGATGGGAATGGAGATTTTGCAATATGCTTCGCCCAGGAGTGGGGTGAGAATTTGCAGTATCCTTCCTCTAGGGTGGGGTGGGAATGGAAATTTTGCAGTATCCTTCCCCTGGAGTGGGGTGGGAATGGGGATTTTATTTATTTTATTAAATTTATTTATTTTATTTTATTAAATTTTTTTACTGCCCTTCTCCTGCTGGACTCAGGCACAGCCTAGAATAAAAAAACATCCCAATACAGTATCCCTTTTTTTGCAGATTTTGCAGTATCCTTCCCCTGGAGTAGGGAGGGAATGGGGATTTTGCAGTATCCTTCCCCTAGAGTGGGGAGGGAATGGAGATTTTGCAGTATCCTTCCCCTGGAGTGGGGCGGGAATGGGGATTTTGCAGTATCCTTCCCCTAGAGTGGGGAGGGAATGGAGATTTTGCAGTATCCTTCTCCTGGAGTGGGGTAGGAATGGAGATTTTATTTATTTTATTAAATTTATTTATTTTATTAAATTTTTATACTGCCCTTCTCCTGCTGGACTCAGGGCGGTGCACAGCCTAGAATAAAAAACATCCCAATACAGTATCCTTTTTTTGGAGATTTTGCAGTATCCTTCCCCTGGAGTGGGATGGGAATGGAGATTTTGCAGTATCTTCCCCTGCCATTCCCAAGCCACGCCCACAGAACCGATAGTAAAAAAATGTGAATTCCACCACTGCCGTAATGCCCAGACTTTTTCCTTCGTTACCCCAAACCACTTATCAGAAAGTGTTACTGAGCGTTGATCACTGCCATTGTTAAGTTAGTAACACGGTTGTTAAGGGAATCATGGCTTCCCCAGGAACTTTGCTTGTCAGAATATCGCAAAACACATGATCACATGACCCCAGGACACTACTAAGGCCATCATAAATATGAGCCAGTTGACTAATGTCTGAATTTTGATCGCATGACTATGGGGATGCTGCAAACAACAACAAAAAAACCTGGTCGTAAGTCACTTTTATCAGTCTTTTGTTTTTAAGAAGAGACTGGACAGTCACTTGTCTGAAATGGTATAGGACAGGGGTCAGCAACCTGTGGCTCTGGAGCCACATGTGGCTCTTTCATCCCTCTGCTGCGGCTCCCTGTTGCTGGTCGGCTCCACAATTGATAGGGCTTTCAGTTAGGACAGGGAGAGGAAAAAGGACGCCATGCTAGGAGGAAACTCTATGGTGGGGGAACCGGACTTCCGGTCAGCAGAGGAAGAAGGATGCTGTGCTAGGGGAAGACTATGATGGGGAAACCGGACTTCCGGTCAGCTCCAGAATTGAACGGGGGCTTCCGGTTAGGACCTTTGTGGCTCTTTGAGTGTTTAAGGTTGCCGACCCCTGGTATAGGACAGCGATGGAGAACCTTTTTGGCAACGAGTGCCCAAACCGGAACGTGTGGGCATGCGTGTGCATATGTGTGTGCCGGAGCACTGGAAACCCAAAGATCAGCTGGCTGGCGACAGTATGCCTGTTTTTTGGGCCATTTCAAGGCCAGTTTCCGGCGCTCTGATGCCCATGAAGACCAGCTGGCTGGTGTGCCGGAAACCAGATTAGCTGGCGATGGAGCGCGTGCCCACAGAGCGCTTTGCATGCCACCTCTGGCACGCGTGCCATGGGTTCGCCATCACGGGTATAGGATCTCCTGTTTGAGCAGGGGGCTGGACTAGAAGACCTCCAAGGTCCCTTCCAGCTCTATTCTGATTCAGTGCCATTGTAACTTCAAACAGTGATTAAATGAATAGCCTGCCGTAGGTTCATAGACCTATGGTTTTACCTGATCCACATAACAACCATCTCTGCTTCGTATCAAAATTGAGGCTGAGGAAAAGGAAACCATTTTATTTAAAGTGCAATCGATAGGGAAGATATTGTATATATATATCCTTGCACAGATTCTATCAAACTCTGGCGTACGTTCTGAGAAAAAAATAAAAATAAAAATGCAGACCCATGTTTCTCAAAGCAGAAATTATTTTTTTATTATGTGATAAACCTCTGTTGTGTAACACGGACTTTCTTCAAACTGGAGATCTTTCATTCAAGATCTCAAAAGAGACAAAAAAACAGGAAACAAGAGATAAGATTGGTGGTTTTATTCTCAAACTGCATATTCTTACATCCAAGGCAGGGGTCTCCAACCTTGACAATTTAAAAACCTGTGGACTTCAATTCCCAGAATTCTCCAGCCAGCATGGCTGGCTGGGGAATTCTGGGAGTTGAAGTCCACATGTCTTAAATTGATAAGGTTGGACATCTCTGACCTAAGGCCAATATTTTGTCAGAGAATGCCGAATGCAATTTAGAAGAGCTAAATTGTTTCTCAATTTAAGAGTCTCTCAACTTCAACGGCTTTAAGACGTTTGCAGTTCAAACTCCCAGCATTCCTCAGCCAACATGGCATTGCAGTCTAAGGCAATGCTGGCTAGGGAATTCTGGGATTTGAAGTCCCCATATTTTAAAATGGCTGAGGTTGAAAAAAAAAACCCCACCGATTTGGAAGAAAGCCTGTTTTGACCCAAAATTAGCAAGAGAAAAACACCAAGTATCGGATTTGGCGGGCCCTCCTGTGATCCCAGTTGTTTTTATCATTTCCCAGAAATCAGGGTTGTTTCCAAGCGGTCAACTAGGATCAGTTGATTGTCAGCACTTCG
The DNA here is from genome assembly GCF_029531705.1 of Pantherophis guttatus. The sequence continues at coordinate 6,384,315 of NW_026844073.1, forward strand.
TTCTGGATCACTTGACTCAGCTGGGTTTGGAGGTCGCTCAACTTCTTCTTTAACCCAGATAAGGCGGAGAGAACAATGGTCTCGGGACGCAGAGAACCGCAGGACTCCACATTGTAGTAAAACCTGAGCAGGGGATAAAAAAGTTGGAGGGACCTTCATTTAAGCCACGATTCAAGCCTAGCGCTTGGCGCTCATAATCTGTGGTTTTAATTAATGTAATTATTGCACAGATGTGCCCCCAAGTGGACCATTCAGGGGGCTCCTGGCAAGTGATCCAATATTGTGGTATTCCCTCTGGGAGGAGGTTCCGAAGAGTCTATAGCAGGAGTGCCAGATTCTATTAACAGCTTGGTTCCTTAAGCCATCCGTCTTGTAATTTTCAGCCTTCTTTCCCACCGCCATGTATAGACTGATGTTTCTCTGTGTCATTCACGTGTGGGTATTTTATTTTATTTTATTAAATTTCTATACCGCCCTTCTCCCGAAGGACTCAGGGCGGTGAACAGCCACAAGATAAAACACATAAATACAAAAATTTAAAATAAATTAAAAACGAATTAAATAATTTGGCTGAATTTAAAATACCCCGTAATTTAAAACAAATTAAAATTGACATTTAAAAAAGGGGAGATGATTTAGGCCAGGCCAGCTTGATGGAATAAAAAAGTCTTAAGTGCGCGACGGAAGGTGCGCAGATCCAGGATCCTCCGTATCTCTGCGGGGAGCTCATTCCAGATAGTAGGTGCCCCCACAGAGAAGGCTCTCCCCCTGGGGGCCACCAGTCGACATTGTCTGGCCGACGGCACCTGGAGGAGCCCCTCTCTATGGGAGCGTACTGGCCGGTGGGAGGCTATTGGTGGTAGCAGGCAGTCACAGGGTATGTGGGTATATGCATGATGGTTATCTTTTGAGAGTTGAATGCAACTAAATTTTATTTTAATGTATGCTGATTAGTGTATATTTAAAGTGACAATGAAGTTTTTCTATTCTTTTCTATTCTTTCTGTTGTATATTCTATTCTATTCTTCGTTTTCTATTTTATTCTTATTCTTTCTGTTCTGTTCTATTCTATTCTTTCTGTTCTATTCTTTCTGTTCTACTATTCTATTGTTTTCTACCGTGTTTCCCCCAAAATAAGACCAGTTCTTATATTAATTTTTGCTCCAAAAGACGCATTATGGCTTATTTTCCGGTTAGGTCTTATTTTGAGGGAAATACAGTACTAAACGCCTCCGTCTGCTGACGAACTTAACTGGGGCTTATTTTGGGGGTAGGGCTTATATTATGAGCATCCTGAAAAACCATGCTAGGACTTATTTTTTGGTTGAGGCTTATTTTTGGAGAAACGGTATTCTATTCTATTCTATTCTATTCTATTCTATTCTATTCCATTCCATTCCATTCCATTCCATTCCATTCCATTCTACACCATTAATTATGGTGTTCAGCAAATCAGGATTAAAACAAAACACAGGTTAAACTGAAGTGTGAACCAAGTACTGTATTGATTTCAGGGGGGGTCAGAGAATGCCATTGCCCTAATGAACTGTTTAGACCACAGGCAGTCCTCGAGTTACGACTATAATGAAACATGCCCATCAGAGTTATAACTCATTACCATTGTAAACCAGGCCATCCACATTACCAACCCAATTTTATGACTATTATTGCGGCTGTTATGCGACTTACTGCAGTTGTTAAGGGAATCCTGGTCATTAAGCAAACCAATGTTTATACAAAAACTGGAAGTAAATACTGTTTTTTTGGGAAAAACATTGTTGACCATTGTAGACCATTATAATTTCAACTCCAGCTCATACATTCCCCCCAGGGAAGTCCATGGTAACTTTCCATGGTCACTAAATGAACAGTTGTAAGTCAAGGACTGCCTGTGTAGCCTTATCCAACCAGCTGAGTTCCAGTTGGAGAGAAATCTAATTCAGGTACCCGATCCCTCACCTTTCTGGCTTCCCGTTAGGATCATAGGGTGCCTGGGCTTCATCTTCATCGATTTCTGAATATTCACTCTTCGGCCTAGAAGGAGACAAGAAACAGAAGAGTTGATGTTGAGGTGGGAAGTTAAACATCCATAGAGAAGACCCTGCTGCTTGAAAAAGATCAAAGGCAATAAAAAAAACAGGATGTCAGAAGTCAAGGAGGTGAGATGCTACCTACCACTGATCACAAAACGAAACTCAAAAGAGGCAGGTACTGACAGGCAGTCCTGGAGAAAAGATGCTTTTCAGGTCACAAAAGTCAGAAGCATCTGGATGACCAAACAAAAACAACAATAGAGTGTTTACAGAAACCTACTGTTGTGGCCTGATGGCCCCTCCAGCAGCCGAATCAGAGGAGGAGGTGTGGGAGTCAGAGCCACCATCAAGGCAACCTGAGAGCTCCAAGGGGGAAGAGGGAATGGAGCTGGCACAGAGACAGAGATGGAGTCTGGGCCGTCCGTCAGCCCTCAGATGGAGAGTCAACAGCCCCCAGGTCTGGAGGTGGCTGATGAGGAAGAGGAGGAACAGCTGGGTCCAGTGCCTGACACGCAGATGCACAGAAGGCAGAGGAGAGGAGAGCAGTGGAAATCTATGGGCCGGTCCTTGGAAAGGAAGAGCCACCACTGCTAGCGAAGCCCCACCCTAGCTCTGGGGATAAAAGGCAGGGGGAGGAGATGAATAGATGTGGCAGACAACTATTCATCTCCCTGCCGGACAGACTTTTTAGTCTGCTGTGAGAGAGAAACCTTTTAAAAGAGCCGAGGTGGCGCAGTGGTTAGAATACTGCAGGCTACTTCTACGGACTGCCAGCTGCCTGCAATTTGGCAGTTCATCTCTCACCAAGCTCAAGGTTGACTCAGCCTTCCATCCTTCTGAGGTGGGTAAAACAAGGACCCAGATTGTTGGGGGCAAGAGGCTGACTCTGTAAACCGCTTAGAGGGGGCTGTAAAAGCACTATGAAGCGGTATATAAGTCTATGTGCTATTGCTATTTTGTTGGGGCTGCTGGCACGCCTAATAAAGGAATCTTTGAGTTCACTTCAAAGGGTTTGTCGTGTTTGGGGAGCTGGATGAGAACACCTACCATTCCTCAGGCTTGGGGTAGACTGTATGACGCAGGGCGTTGTCTGGATCGTACTCAAAGGCCACGCCTGCTGTGGGGTTCCACTTGGCATGCTCCTTGCCAAAACCCTTCGTGGCATAAGCCCGGAGCCTTAGTTCTTGGCCTTTCCGCAACTTGACAATCAGGATGTCTAAAAAAAAAGAAGAACGATGCATCTTGTCGGACTGGAGGCTTATCAGAATCGTGATGGGTGCCCGTAAATGCAGAATGCGGTATTGCAAACTAACTTTGCCCCCAGCCTGGAGTTCGATCCTAACCAGCTCAAGGTTGACTCATCCTTCCATCCTTCTGAGGTCGGTAAAATGAGGACCCAGATTGTTAGAGGCAATAGGCTGACTCTGTAAACCGCTTAGAGAGGGCTATAAAGCATTATGAAGCAGTATTTAAGTCTAAAAGTGCTATTGCTATAAAGCAAGATGTTGGATGTCTTGGTCAGAAAAGTCTTCTCCATCCCGATACCTTCCTTGATCACCACCTCCATCATCTGCCCAAACTTATTATAGCTATCCAATGCCAATAGACTCTTTATTACCAACTACAGCTGTGGTATGTGCTACTCAAGTGATGGCTCATAGATCAGCCAGAATGCTCCGTCTTCCCTAAAGCAGGGGTCTCTCCAAACTTGGCAACTTTTAAGACTTGTGGACTTCAACTCCCAGAATTCCCCAGCCCAGCCATATTTGCGAACGTACCATCTGGTTCAACGTAATCATTGGGGTCATTGTCCCTTCTCCTGGATGTCACCTGCAGAGGACAAAGGAAAGGTAGGACAAGGAACGAAGGCTTCTCCTCTTCAGGACCATGTTGGCAATTCTGGCAGAAATGCCAGTCTGCCATGAACCCTGGGGAGGAAGGCTGGAAGAGACGGCAAAGGCTTGGAGGAACATAAAACTGAATTGAAGATTTCTCTTTGAGAACCTACAAAGTTCCCTGGGAGAAGAATGCCGTACGTGGAGTGACTGTGTCCAAAACTTCTCTTTTAAAACTGATTGGACAATGAGGAGAGACAAGCAATGGGAAGGGACCAGGGGTGGGTTCTAATTTTTTTTACTACCGGTTCTGTGGGCGTGGCTTATTTTGTGGGTGTGGCTTGGAGGTCATGTCACTAGGTGGGCATGGCTAGCTGGTCAAAGTCATTTCTGGAAGGTCCTCGCACTTACGACCAGTCCTCGCACTTACGACCCGACTCATTTGTTTGCTTTTAACACTGATCAGCTGTAGGGCGGATCTTTGAAGCCCCACTGCAAGAGTTTAAACAGTTTTTTTTCCTCTAGTCATCAGCTGGGACTCAGGAGGCAGCAATAGATTGGGGGTGGGACCAAATAAAAGGTAAGAATAATGTGGGGGTGGGGGTGGGGTGGAGAACCGGTTCGGTGACGTCATATCGTCACTGCTACCGGCTCGGCCGAACCGGACCGAACCGGGAGGAACCCACCACTGGAGGGGAAATTAATTGGGGGAAAAACTCTTTTAGTTTTGGCTTTGAACTGCTGTAATTCACTTGACCTCTAGTGAACGATACCTTTATCAACAAATGGAGGGAAGGATCATTTTTATTTAAAAAAAAAAAAAAAGCAGGACTGAAGCTTGAAAAAAGCTGAAGCAGGTCTGACAGTTCAACTCATGAAGCTTGAATATGGCCTATGGACTAATAACTATAATAAATCAACAAATAACATGATTTGTCCTTTGAAAAAAGCAAAGGGTTTCTGGACCAGCTCTCTAGAGTAGAGGTCTTCAAACTTGGCAGCTTTAAGACTTGTGGACTTCAATTCCCAGAATTCTCCAGCCAGCTATGCTGGCTGGAGAATTCTGGGAGTTTGAAGTCCACAAGTCTTAAAGCTGCCAAGTTTGAAGACCTCTACTCTAGAGTCTGTAAATAGTCCCCTTACAACCATCAAGTTGCTTGCTTGGAATCTCGGCTATGCTTTTATCTTGACCAGTGGTGGGTTGCTTCCAGTTCGGACCGGTTCACAAGAACCGGTAGTAAAACCGGCGGGAGGTTCTGTCCACCGACCCGAATGTCGTCAGGAAGCTTCTACGCAGGAAGCTCGCTTTGCCCTCTCTCTTGCGGTCCTGTTGCAAACTGGTAGTAAAGCTAAGTAGAACGCACCGCTAGTCTTGACCCAACCGCAGTGTGTAGACAGAGAACAGGACACTGACCGGTATAACTTGGGAGTTGTTGGAGATCAGGTCCCGAGATGTGACATGCCGCGTCTGGTCTTCATTACACCGGACATCGAGGGAGAATTCCACCGAACAATCGGGACAAAATTCATCGCAGTTGCAGTCCTGGTAAAAAGGGGAGACAGGAAGGATGAGGGGTCCTTCTGGAGCTCAACTCACCCAGGGACTGTCAGTCTTCTAAACTGGACCGAATTTTCACTGGCCATGGTCAGATGCCATAGATCTATACTATAGGCCACCCAACCAGAGGAAATAGATTAACTTTTTGCTAGACAGCTAACTAAGGTATGTAAGAAGCACATCACAATAGTAATGGGGGACAAACTCTGCACCAAGTGGAAGATCTAACAGGTGTTGTGGTCCGCCAGCAGCCTGCGGAGCTGGCAGCGGAGTCGGACAGCGATGAGGCTGAGGAAGAACATGGGACAGTCCTGGAGGCTCTGTGCCAGAGGCAGAGATGGGGCCAGGGCCATCGGGGAGTGAGGTGCGGACTCCAGAGCCTCCAGAGACTGATAGGAGTGAGGCAGAGGAACAGGAGGGGCCTGTTCCTAATGCACGCATGAGAAGAGCTGCCAGAAGGCAAGAGCAGCTCAAGCAAAGAGGATGACTTGGGAGTAGGGCCAAGAGATGATTGGCCCCTCCCATAAAGCTTAAAACAGAGCAGCAACAGTGTTTGGGCTTTGCCGGAAAACAACGTTGGTAGCTTCGTCTTCGTCTACGTCTTGTATTTATTTTTGTATCTGTGACTTTTGATCATTTGCCAAGAAAGGCCTTTGGCAGTTTGCCTAATTGGACCAAGGTTTGAGATAGGACTGAGGAATTTGTGTTGGGAGGAATTTGCTTTAATTTAGTTGAACGACGCTGGGAACAAAGTAATTCTCAGCTGCTCAAATAAAGTTTGTTTGTTTTTTCACTGACTGATTTTCCTACTACTTACTTGGGCCTGGGTCACAACAACAGGTTCCTAACAAACCTAGCAGACAATTTTGTTTCCCAAAAAGTAAAGAAGGGAACAAGGGGATCAGCCATATTGGACTTAATTCTCACTAAGAGAGATGAAATGATAGAAAGTGTTGAAGCTACAGGAACCTTCGGGGCAAGTAACCATGCAATAATGGAATTCAACATTATGCAAGCACTAGTAGTAGAACAAAGTCAAACTATAGTCTTGGACTTTAAGAGAGCTAATTTCAATGAATTTAGAGAGAGCTTGGGAAGGATTCCATGGATGAGAATCCATGGGGAAAACAACTCAAGAAGCTTGGGAAATTTTGAAAAGTGAGATTATAAAAGCCCAGTCTAGCACAATACCAATGAATACAATACCATTATCATCATCTTTTAACGACCCCATAATCCCTTGCGGGGTGCAGTCTGGGCAACTGAATGGAGCTAGCAGAGTGTTTTAATGGCCGGATGCCTTTCCTGTCGCCAATGCGGAGCTTTGTTCAGCAGAAATATTCTCATTGTGCCCGAGAGAAAAATATCTGCCTCTACCTAGGATCAAATTCACAGCCTCCTGATTGTGAGGCAAGAGCTCTCCCTCTAGGCCACCACACCACTCTGGGTCAGATGCCCTCTATAAGTGGAGCAAAATACAGGTAGTTCTCAACTTATAACAGATCACTTAGGGATTGTTTAGGGACATGAACATTTTTCACACTTATGACCGTTGCCTCATCCCCATGCTCACGTGATTTACAACTGACTCACAGAATTGAAACAGGAATTTTGATCCTCTATCTTTAACTCCTTCCTCATAGTGATCCTCCCAAAATATAATTTATTGCCGGCTTAGACTCACCCTGGAATACTGCAGTTTATCAACCACACCATCACTGGTAAGCGGGATCAGACCTAAGGGGAGAAATTGAGGATGAAAAATAATCAAAAAGTTTCAAGTCGAGTCAGAACTATCTGGCAGAACATGTGTAAATAGCAATAATTCTAATTTAATCTATCATATTTTTCGGACTATAACACACACTTTTTGTTTCTCAAAAGGGGGTGAAAATGTCTGTGTATCTTATAGACCGAATATTGTTGAAGCCCCGCCCACCTGCCAGCCGTTTTTTGGCCTCCACACGCCCTGTTTTGGGGCTTTTTTCTGACTGTTTTTGAGGCTTTTTTCGGCCCATATTCAAGGCTTTTTTCAGCCCATTTTGGTGGCTTTATTCAACCTGTTTTTGGGGTTTTTTCAGCCCTTTTTGGGGCTTTTCTCAGCCTGTTTTTTAAGCCTTTTTGGCCCGTTTTTGAGGCTTTTTTTGAGTTGTTTGGGGGGCTTTTTTCACCCTGTTTTTTATGGCTTTTTTCGGCCCTTATTTGAGGCTTTTTTTGGCCCATTTTGGGGGCTTTTTTTGACCCGTATTTGAGGCTTTTTTCAGCCCATTTTGGGGGCTTTTTTTGGCCCATTTTTGGGGCTTTTTTTGACCCGTTTTTTCCAGAAAAACTGGCCTAAAAAAGCTTCAAAAACAGGCTGAAAAAAGCCCCAAAAGTGGGCCAAAAAAAGGCTGGAAGAGGCAAAAAAGGCAGGCCAAAAACTTTTTTGTTGTTTTCCTCTTCTAAATTTAGGTGCGTCTTATAGTCCGAAAAATACAGATCAGTGTTTCTCAACCTTGCCAACTTTAAGGTATGTGGACTTCAACTCTCAGAATTAGCAGAGCTGGCTGGGGAATTCTGGGAGTTGAAGTCCACATATCTTAAAAGTTGCCAATACGGATTTAAAGAATTCCCAGAGATGCTTTTTCTTTCTGTTTTATTTTTGTACATTTTCCCTTGCATTTTCATTTTCTGAATAAAATAAAATAAAAATGTGCAAGAAAAAAAAAAGTCTTTTCCTTCTGTTTTACGATTACCTACCTAATCGGTGCGCGATGAACTCATCGTGTAGCACGGATGAATTGGCATCAATCTGAACCCAGTCTATAGCTGAAAACAAAATAAGAATGAAGTAAACACAAGGAATTTTCTTCCCAAATTAATGCAAAAAGAAAGCGAATGCATGAGAGAATCTGACAAATGTTGGGGGATATTACCTATGATAGGAACTTCTGCTATGAAGACTCTCCTGATGGAATTTGCGACTCTGGAATTAAAAAAAAAAGCACAATATTTATAACACCTAAATTGTAATTGTTGTAATAATTATCTCAGTTCTTAGGAAGGGCTCGATAGGTGGATAACAATTCCAAATCCAGTTTGAATATCTGGCTGACTGGCTGATGAACCACAATTTCTCATGCTGGGGGGGGGTATTTTGGGAATTGAAGTCCATCCGATTTAAAGTTGCCAAGTTTGAGAAAGCAGTGGGGCTTGCTGGAGTGAGCCATGAGACCCCCCACCAAACCCTCCATGGCAAACCATTTGCAGCTTGACTGCTCGCCTTCAAGTCCCATTGCAATACAGGTAGATATCACCTTATGACCACAATTGAGCCCAAAATTTCCAGTGCTAAGCAAGACAGTTAAGTCTCCACATGTGTGTGTGTGTGTGTGTGTGTGGGGAGACCCGCGTATCCACACCAGCTGGCGTGGATGGATCTTCCCCCGAGTAAGTGGGAGACAAAGACCTAAATGTCTCCCTTCCACCCTACATTGCCTCTCCGCACACCTGGATGGGAGGGAAGGACCTGCTTCCCTTCCACCCATGCTGGATGCCCCACGCACAGGTGTGAGTGGGAACGACCCACGTATCCAGACCAGCTGTCTGTGGCTGGATCTCCCCCCCCCCCCCACAGGTTGGGGGTGAAAAACCAACGTGTCTGCCTTCCACCCCATGCTGCATCTCCCTATGCATGAGTGGGTGTGGGAGAGATCCGCCTGTCTCCCTTCCACCCCACGGATCTCCCTTTTACCCCATGCTGGATGTTCCCACGCCCCGGTGGGAAGGAAAGACCCGCGTGTCTCCTTCCATCCAACGCTGCATCTCTCCACGCACGGGTGGGAGTGGGAGAGATCCGCGTGTCCAGCTGTCCGTGGCTGTTCCTCCCCACAAGCGTAGGTGGGTGTCCAGCTGTCCGTGGCTGTCCCCCCCACACGCGTGGGTGGGAGTGGGAAAGACCCGCGTGTCCAGCTGTCCGTGGCTGTTCCCCCCCACACGCGTGAGTGGGAGTGGGAAAGACCTGTGTGTCCAGCTGTCCGTGGCTGTCCCCCCCCGCACACACGTGGGTGGGAGTGGGAAAGACCCGCGTGTCCAGCTGTCCGTGGCTGTTCCCCCCCACACACGTGGGTGGGAGTGGGAGAGACCCGCGTGTCCAGCTGTCCACCAGTACCTGGATTTCCGCCATCCCTACAGGTTGGGGGGGGGAAGACCCGCGTGTCCAGACCGGCTGGCCGTGGAGAAAGCCCCCCCCCACCCCCACCCCGTCCTCTGGGGGTCTGGGCCACGCGGGTGGGATGGACTTTGCCGCTGCTCACGCCAGGTCGGTGTTCTCGATGATGAACTTGACGTTGTCGTCGCTCAGCTCCGTGATGCGCACCGTGGGCTGGTTGGCGTAGGGCATGGCGAGTGGGAAGCTCCTCCGCCGCCGCGGCTCTTCCTCCGGGGCTGCTAAGCCTGCCTCCCAGCGACCCGGGAGGACCCAGTGCAAGACGCCCCGCCTCGCTTCGCCTCTGAGCCCGGCCTTGGAGCGCCCTCTCGCCGCCTTACTCCGCACTTCGCCCCGGGCGCTTTGGATGCGCTTTGCGGGTCCTTTTTTTTAAAAAGACTCGTGGATTTCAACTCCCAGGATTTCTGAGCCAGGAATCCCCCCCCCCGATCCCGAGGTTTATTTTTTGTTTGTTTGTTTTGCACTGTGAGTTGTATTGTGTTGGGGTGGGGTCGGTTGCACGAAGGGAGGCTCAGCCAATCTCATAGTACACATGTTGTACAACTCTGACAATAAAGGTTTGAATTGAACTGAGTTCACATCAAAAACATATTTAGTTAGGCCTTGATGGATTCGCCTGGGTTTCCCCACCCCCTAAAATGAGCAGAGGACTGGGGCAGGGTTAACCTTGGAGGTCTTCTAGTCTAACCCCTTTCTTGGGAGGTCTCTATAGAATATAACTGCTAGGAAGATGAGAAGTGAGCTTTCTTCACTCTTCACTTCTGCTGCTCTTTTGTGCTTCGACCCTTTGTTCCTTTTTTCTTGATGTTGCCTCTAAAGCTGCAAAAAAACATATTATCAAGAAAATGCTACTGGGAAATTATGGGTGCTCTCCATTACTGGAGGCTTTTAAAGAAGAGATTGCGCGCCGTTTGTTCAGAATGGGATAGGGGTTTTTAACAGATTAACAGAGTTGGAAGGGGGACCTTGCAGGTCATCTAGTCCAGGGGTCAGCAACCTGCGGCTCTGGAGCCGCATGTGGCTCTTTTACCCCTCTGCTGCGGCTTCCTGTCACTCAAAATATGTGTCACAACCGCCAGTGTGCAGTACCCGCTGGCACGCGATTTATTGAGCTTTTCGACCCCCGGTAGGCCAACCATGGATAAATCCAAGAAAAGAAAAGTTTCAGAAGAAAACAGAACGTTTAATTCAACTACATAGGCTAGTTTTGTGGCCGCTCAAGAAATAGTCAGGCACGGGTAGGGTTTTGTGGCTCCCGGCGTTTTCTTTTCTGTGGGAAACGGGTCCAAATGGCTCTTTGAGTGTTTAAGGTTGCAGATCCCTGGGTTAGTCTAAAGAAAAGAAGAATTAAGGGCGACATGATAGTAGTATCATGTTGCAGCCAGAATTCCAAAGGGCTTCTCTTATGATCTGTCTTGCTGCTATCATCATCTTCTTTACTTTTTCTTTTACTGCTTCGGGTGTTAAGGGAGATTCAAAGTTCTGGCAGCCTCAACCATTGATGTTGTAGCATGTTTTGATGTTCTCCCAGTGTGTACAGTGTGTAAGCCTGCACTTTAAGATTGGAATCTGCAGATGATAAATAATTGCACAGTATTATTACTCAAGAACTTTAACATTTGCAGAGGTGCAACAGCTACGCAGGTATCTTCAAACGGCAAACACATATGTTCCCTGATGTGCAGTGATGCAGAAGTCTAAATCAAGCTTAAGTTGAACAACCATTTGAAGTTACGCCACTGACAAAAATGACTTATGATCAGTCCTCGCACTTATGACTAGCACAGCATCCCCGTGTTCATGTAATCAGAATCCAGGCACTTGTCAACCGTTATGTATTTATGATGGTGGCAGCATCCGAGGGTCATGCAATTGCCATTTAGAACTTTCCCAGCTGGCTTCCAACAAGCAAAGTCAAGGAGAGAAGCTGGACTCACTTAGCAACCGGGTGACTCACTTAACAACTGCATGAGTCACATATGAATCATGGCCAAGACAAAACAAAACATTGCTTTCCTTAGCAATGGAAATTCTGGGCCCAATTGGGCTCATGTCAAGGACTACCTATAATCAGTGATTGGCTTTTTGGCCTGACTTTAATGCATGTTTTATTCTTCCTTTTTGCAGATGTGTTTTCCACCAGTTACCACCCCGTTCCCTCCCCCTCTTGGATTTTTCATGGCCACCGAATGGAAGCTGTACGGCCTCCTGTTTCCATAGCAACGAAGCCTTGCTAGTCGTGATTTAGGGAGGCGTCTGACGCCCGCCACCCAGATCTCATTCTGCCCACACTCCGGGAAAGAACACAAAAGAAAGAAAGATCCACACAAAGGAAAGAAAGAAAGAAAGAAAGAAAGAAAAAAACCCCAAGCATTTCCAACGTTAAGCCAGTCTCATTTTTATTTCGTATTATTCGTGCGCCCTATTCCCCCCCACCATCCCTCCCCCGCTAGCGTCATAAGGGTGTGGGCGGGGCCCGCTTGGCGCGCCGCCGCAAGGGCTGATGGGAGAAACCGGATTCTCCACCAATCGTTGCGCGCGGCGGGCAGCGGCGCGCCGTCGACGTGAGAACGCCGCCGGCGGAACCAGGGGCACGGTAAGTGTGGCCGCGCCGAGGTCAGAACATGCGGCTTTTTTGCTGAGCCTGTTGGATCATCTTCCCTCGGGCTTCCCGGAATGCAACGCCTTAGCTCGGCGCCTTAGCCCTTAAGGGGGGGTCCATTTTTTCCCCTTTCCTTTCTGCAAAGCAGCTTCCTTTACTCCTTTGGACTTCATCTCCCAGAATTCCCTAAGCGGTAAAGCCAATGGCTGAGCGGTGCAGGGAATTCTGGGAGCTGAAGTCCAAAAAAAAAAAAAGCATATGGAGGAAAAAGAAGGCGTGGGTTGGATTTTGCCTTCCATATGAAGGAGCACAGCCCCGCTTTTTAATTTTGCTGGGACCCCCCCTTCGCCCCATGCAGGTGCCTGACACTCCCAGAGGCTTGTTTCTCTTGGGAGTCCCAGAAGCTGGAAGGGGTCCTTTTTGGTACCCAGGAATGGAGGTTTAATGTGGGCTAATATTTCCCTTGACTTTTGTCATCTGGCTGACTAGCATTTAAAAGGCCCTTTCTCAAATTTAGCAAGTTTAAAGGCATGTGGATTGTCAGTTGTATGCCGCCCTGAGTCTTCGGAGAGGGGCTGCATACAAATTGAATTAATAAATAAAATAAATAAATAAATTTACAGAATTTCCCAGCCAGTGTATCATAACAAATCTGAAGTGGTGTAGGGTTTCCTGCCTAAGCAGGGGGTTGGACTAGAAGACCTCCATGGTCCCTCCCAACTCTGTTGTTATATAGAATAGATTATAATTTTTTTATTGGCCATGTGTGATGGGACACACAAGGAATTTGTCTTTGGTGCATACGCTCTTAGTGTACATAAAAGATACATTCATCAAGAATCATAAGGTACAATACTTAATGATAGTCATAGGGTACAAATAAGCAATCGGGAAACAATATCAATATAAATCGTAAGGATACAAGCAACAAAATTACAGTCATGCAGTCATAAGTGGGAGGAGATGGGTGATAGGTGAGAAGATTAATAGCAATGCAGCCTAATGTGAATAATTTGACTGTTGAGGGAATTATTTGTTTAGCAGAGTGATGGTGTTTGGGAAAAAACTGTCCTTGTGTCTAGTTGTTCTGGTATGCAGTGCTCTATAGCCTCGTTTGGAGGGTAGGAGTTGAAACAGTTTATGTCCAGGATGTGAGGGGGTCTGTAAATTACCTGTGTTTCCCCAAAAATAAGAGCCTTTTTTATATTTTTTTGAACCCTGTAATAAGCGCTTGGCCTTATTGCCATGTGCTCAAAAGCCCCATTGGGCTTATTATCAGGGGATGTCTTATTTTGGGGGAAACAGGATATTATATTATATATTACATAGCATAGCTGGGGAATACTGGGAGTTGAAGACCACGTGTTTTAAAATTGCCAAATTTGAGAAATGCCGATTTCGAAGAAAAGCATCCTTACCTGGAAGGGCCATTCTGCTGTTAACTGATTATGAGAGTATTAATTGGGACCAAGTCCCATTAAATTCAGTAAACCACTTTTCTGATCGATAGGTTTGTGCTGTAGAACCTTTAAGTATATTGTAATTGGTGGACCTTTGCTCCTTGGTTTTCCACAAATTCTTATTTAAGTTGGTATCCATGTTTATATGTCACCTTGATTTTTACAAACAAATCAGGACACTGTATATATACTGCTCTCGCTTCCTTCCCCCCCCCCCATAACAACAATCATGTGAAATGGGTTTAGTAGACCGAGATTGAAAGACTGGCCCAAAGTCAACCTTGCCAGCTTTGTAGTTAAAGGAGGACTAGAAATCATGGTTTCCTAATTTCTAATCCAGCACCTTAACTATTGTACCGCAATGGTTCTACATGCAGAAAGGTGCCAAATTTAATAACTGGCATTTCCAATTTAAAATGATCAGATAACTGATGGTGAATAAACCTTGCTGGAGATCCTGAAGAGCATGACTCATTCAGGACAAGCATGAATGACGTGGGAAAATAGAAGAATTGCTATTCTTCTTTGAATGTATAATTTTTCTAGTTAGCCTTCTTCTGGTTAAATGCATGTATGGTTTCAGTCCTAAGCATCTGCCTAATAAATAGGACCACGCTGTAAATCTGCAGACCCCTATAAACTTAATGTTCGTTTTTAAAAAGAACTTTAAAAAGGCTGGATCAAGGCTACGCCTCTCCATTTTGGCATTCTTTTCCCGTAATGGCGAAGTAGGGTCTCGGGAGCCAGAATTTCTATGTACAATACACAACAAATGTAATCAATAATTGATGCAATGACTCCAGTTTTGTGGGTTAACACAATAAAATGATCTATAAATGAACTATGCAGATTGGATTTGTAGAGTGGTTAGCCTTAAAAGTAGTTGGCTAATTTGTGGTTCTGAATGTTGTGAGAATACAGCATCCTGAATGTGCTAAAATGATCCAGATTTTGAAGTACCGGTAGGCCTGGGGAGATAGGTAATTCTGAGACAGTCTGTCATTCATTCTAACCAAGTTCAGGGATTTTGGAGGGTTTTTTTGGGGTGGTTGGGGAAATCAAGGCAGTCATACGGATATGTCAAATTATACTCCCAAAGAAATACGTGATAGAAATTGAACTAATAATTTTCTTCTACAGCAAAAGAACTTCATAAAGCATTTTTTTTTGCACAAATACGTTTTGTACATTGTGATGAATTTCAGATTGCTGGAGTTAAACAATTCATTTTCCAATATTTTGATAGGAGTTTTTCTCTGCGAGAGCTGGTTTGTTTCTGCTCGCATGCCTTTGGTGTCTAATATTGAAGCCCACATTATTAATTAGGAAGCTTTTAAACATTGTTTTTAGGGCAGATGGTTTGAATTCTCTTGGACTATAAGGAATATAGATTTGCTCTTATTAATGCATGAAGATCTGTGTGGTTAGGAGATAAACAGCTTCAGAAAACAGTACATAGGATCAACAGTCTATTTTTCTTCTTCTTGGGCACAGGGATATGCATTCGAGTTACACAGGGTCATTTTTTAAAAAAAAACTACTTGGGCTTGTTTGCATTGCAAATATGCATCAACTGCTGGTGATTATACATGTCCACTAGATAGGCCTGCATTGCAGAGCTGAATTCTGATGAATCCTAAATTATGTGGGCAATGCGTAGTGTTTTATAGAATGCCTACCTTCCCTTTTCATCACGGCAAACTGGTTGGTTGGTATGTGTCGTCTCTTATTTTTCTTTGACAGTTCTTTATAAGTTGGGAAGATGCAACCCACTTCCCGAATCGGGATTTGTAAGACACATGACACTATATAACTAACATTACCTTTTGTGAATGATAGGCACAATTCATTTTATTGTTGGGTTTCCTTCAAGAACTCAAGGCATTGAACTTTTCCCTCCTCCCATTTCCCCCTAAAAGCAGCTCTGTGAGTTGGATTGGGTTGAAAGAGAATGGCCTATCCAAAGTCACCCAGTAAGCTTCCATGCTTGGGTCTATGGTTAGGTGTCCTGGTTAGAAGTCCATGGGAGACATTCCATGGTTGAGTCTCTTAAATGCTATTCCAGGGGCCTCCAAACTTGGCAACCTTAAGACTTGTGGACTTCAACTCCCATGGCTGAGTGGGGAATTCTGGGAGTTGAAGTCCACAAGTCTTAAAGTTGCCAAGTTTGGAGGTAAAGGTAAAGGTTCCCCTCGCACATATGGGCTAGTTGTTCCCGACACTAGGGGGCGGTGCTCATCTCCGTTTCAAAGCCGAAGAGTCAGCGCTGTCCGAAGACGTCTCCGTGGTCATGTGGCCGGCATGATTCAATGCCAAAGGCGCACGGAACGCTGTTACCTTCCCACCAGAGGTGGTCCCTGTTTTTCTACTTGCATTTTTTACGTGCTTTCGAACTGCTAGGTTGGCAGAAGCTAGGACAAGTAACAGGAGCTCATCCCGTTACGCGGGACTAGGGATTCGAACCACTGAACTACTGACTTTTCAATCAACAAGTTCAGCGTCTTAGATACTGAGCCACCGCGTCCAAGTTTGGAGACCCCTTTGTTATTCTAACACCTGAACTACAGCACACCATCCTTCACTTTACCTGTAATTTAACAGAATAATAAGAGTTGGAAGGTAGCTTGGAGGTCTTCCAAGGAAGTCCAATCCCCTGCTCAAGCAGGAGACCCTATACCCGTGATGGCGAACCTATGGCACACGTGCTACAGGTGGCACATGGAGCAATATTGGTGGGCATGTGAGCTTTGCCCTAGCTGAGTTCCAGCGCACATGTGTGTGCCAGCCAACTGATTTTTGGGCCCACCGGAAGTTGGGAAACTGGCCGTTTCTTTTGTGTGTGTGTGTGGGGGGGGAAGGCTGTTTTCGCCCTCCCCAGGCTCCTAGAAAACCTCTAGAGCCTGGGGAGGGCGAAAAACGGGCTTAACGGGCCCACCATGCCATCGCGTGCCAAAAGCAGGGGGAGTGCAGGGGGGGGGTCACATGTGCATGCGTGGAGGGGGCAGGGTGCATTGAATTACAGGTGTGGGCATGCGTGCGCATGACCCCCCTGCACTCCCTCCACTTTTGGCACATGCCAAAAAGGTTCGCCATCACTGCCCTATACCATTCGAAACAAATGGCTGTCCAGTTTCTTCTTAAAAGTGATGGAGCACCCACAACTTCTGAAGGCAAGTAGTTCTACTGGTTAATTGTTCTCTCTGTTAGGAAGTTTCTCCTTAGTTCTAGGCTGGATCTCTCTTTGATGAGCTTCCATCCGTTACTTCTTGTCTTGCCTTGCCTTCTGGTGCTGTGGAGAATCGGTTGACCTCCCCTCTTCTTTGTGGCAGCCCCTCTAATATTGGAACACTGTTATCATGTCTCCTGTCTAGTCCTTTTCACTAGACTAGACAAACCCAATTCCTACAACCATTCTTCATATGTTTTTATCATGCGCACATGACCCCCGCGGATGCGCACACATCTCCCACATGCACCCCGCTCCCCCATGCATCCTGAAAATCAACTGGCTGGCGGGAGGTGTGCGCATGCGCGATGGAGCTGAGCTGGGCGACGGCTCGCGTGCCTGCAGAGAGGACTCTGCGTGCCAGCTGTGCCATCACGGTGCTAGAGTGTATACTATATTTTTCGGAGTATAAGATGCACCGGAGGATAAGACGAACCTACCTTTTTTGGTGAGGAAAAGAAGAAAAAGAAATCTCCCTCTGCCTCTGAGCAATTTTGCCTAGTTGCAGCAAACAGCAAACAGCCTGCTTTACTTTCATTTTCAGCATAGCTTGATTAGCACAAGAGGGGGAAAAAACCTGCTGCAGCAATTTACCTCTTTGCAGCAAGCAGCAGAACCCTGCACAAAACAGCTGAGAGCAAATCAGCTGAGAGTCGGGAGGCTGATCCAATCAACTTGTGCTAATTAGGCTGTGCTGAAGCTGAAAGGAGCTGTTTTTTCTTGCTGTTTGCTTGCAAGGAGGTAACTGCTGGGCGGCAGAGGCCAAAGGGTGGGGACCAGTGGGTGGGCGGGGCTACATTCGGTGTATAAGACACACCTAAATTTTCACCCCCTTTTAGGGGGGAAAAAGGTGCGTTCTTAATACTCCAAAAAATACGGTAATTTGTGGCTGAATGCAAGCAACAATTAGTGACAGATCATCCTTTTTATTTTATTTTTTAACCAAAAAAACCCCCAACAACCTTGCTCTACTTAGATTTTGTATCCTTGTTCGATGGGCATTCGAATTCTTTCTTTTCTCTGTCTCTCTCCGATCTGCTCTGCTGCTGTTGTTGCTGCTGTTTTCTCAAATATTCTGGCCTGATGACTCTGCTAATCTTCCCTCTGCTGAACTCGCATCTGTCTGCAGTCTCTTGAATGCAGTAAATTCCCTCCCCTCCCCACCCCCATTGTAAAGATCCCACGTCTCTGCACTGATGGCCTGGAAAATATTTGAAAGCTGTCGATTTCAAAGAAAGGTTGTATTTCTCGATCAGCTGGGGGTGGAAATAAACAGCCGTTAGACGACAGGAGCGTGTTCCCTGGGAACAATAGAAACCGAATCGGAGGCTGCTTCGCCACGCCTTCCTTTCCCCAATTCACTCCTGTCTTTTTCAAGTCAACATTAAATCCAAAACTTATCTCTATGCAGGTAGTCCTCGACTTGCAACAGTTCCTTTAGCGACCGTTCAAAGCTACAATGGCGCCGCAAAAAAGTGACTTAGGACCGTTTTTCACACTTAACGACCGTTGCAGCATTCCCGGGATCAACATTCAGACACTTATTGAATGTTGACTGACTCCTATTTATGACTCCTATGACTCCTATTTATGACGGTTGCTGCCTCCCAGGGTCAGTCACGCCATCCCCTTTTTGCGACCACCGGGCCAGCAAAGTCAGTGGAGAAGCCAGATTCATTTAATAACCAACTTACTCACTGAACAACTGCCACGATTCGCTTAGCGACTGTGGCAAAAAAGGTCGTAAAATGGGGGCAAAGCTCACTTAACAGCCGTCTTGCTTAGCAACATAAATTTTGGGTTCGATTGTCATAAACGGAGGACTATCTGCATTACAGTGAAGGGAGTTATAATATTTCCATTTGTTTTTTAAATCCTATATGGGTCTCATACCGATGCCTATTAATATTTTTAAGCCCTACATAACTTTTTTTTTAAAAAAAAAATATTAATTCTCATTAAAATAAGTGGCTCTTTGGAGCTTTCCTAACAAATGGATTTTTATTTATTGTATTTATTTATTATTGGTTCGATTTATATGCCACCCTTTTCCAGAGACTCAGGGCGGCTTACAATACGTTAAGCAATAGCCTTCATACTTTTGTATATACCTGCTTAGTAGGGCTTTCGGGGGCCCCCTTAGCGGTGTTCTGTTTTATACAAAGTCAGCTTATTGCCCCCACAAACTGGGTCCTCATTTTACCTACCTCGAAAGGATGGAAGGCTGAGTCAACTTTGAGCCTGGTGAGATTTGAACTTGCAGTAATTGCAGGCAGCTGGTGTTACTTAACAGTGCTTTAATCTGCTGCACCACCAAGGCTCTTGTCAATCCAAGACAAGGATTCTGGTCTTTGATGGGGAACCGAGACATTTTCAAGTCGTTAATAGCATTTCTAGTACCGTCATGCAGGTTTGAGCAATGATTGTTACCCTTTAAAATAAAAAGAAAGTAATAGCATTCCCATTTTTACAGGTTGGAAACTCATAGGCTGCATACGCCCAGGTAGCTGATCTCCAGATCAATTCCTTACCTTATGTTCCAGCCTTTTGTTTCCACCACGCATTGGTGGAAACCAATACTGCATCCAATTCTGATCACCACAGTACAAAAATAAAAATGCTGAGACTCTAGAAAGAGTGCAGAGAAGAAAAACAACAAAGATAAGGGGTCTGGAGCCTAAATCGTATGAGGAACTTTTAAGGCTGGGGTCAGCAACCTGCGGCTCTGGAGCCGCATGTGGCTCTTTCATCCCTCTGCTGCAGCTCCCTCTCACTCAAAATATGCATCACAACTGCCAATGTGCGGCACCCATCGACGCACAATTTATTGAGCTTTTCAACCCCCGGTAGGCCAACCATGGATAAATCCAAGAAAAGAAAAGTTTCAGAAGAAAACAGAACGTTTAATTCAACTACATAGGCTAGTCTTGTGGCCGCTCAGGAAATAGTCAGGTACAGGAAGAGTTTTGTGGCTCCCGGTGTTTTTTTTTCTGTGGGAAATGGGTCCAAATGCCTCAGTGTTTAAAGTTGCCGACCCCTGGTTTAAGGGAACTAGGTATGTCTAACAAAGAGAAGGACCAGGGGTGAGATGATAGCAATCTTCCAGTATATGAGGGGCAGTCACAGAGAAGAAAGATTTGATCTATTCTCCAGAGCACTTGAGGGCAGGGCAAGAAGTAAGGGGTGGAAGATGATCAAAGAGAGCTCCAGCCTAAAACTAAGGAGAAATTTCCTGACAGAGAGAACAATTTACTCAGTAAAATGGCTTTCTTCCAGAAGTTATGGGTGCTGCGTCACTGGAGGTTTTTAAGAAGAGACTGGACAGTCATTAGTCTAGAATGATATAGGAGTTCCTGCTGTGGGTAACCCTTCCCACCTTAATATTCTATATTCTGTTCCGTTTCTTCCAGCGACTTTGCTAGATCAGTTGCCTTGAATGAGTTTGCATTGATTTGGGCAGCTCCTGTTCAATGTGTCGTCTTCTTCACACTCACATCTAATATCTGTAAAGTGTAGGGTCTCCTGTTTGGGGAGTGGGGGTTGGACTAGATCAGGGGTCTGCAACCTTAAACACTCAAAGAGCCATTTGGACCCGTTTCCCACAGAAAAGAAAACACCGGGAGCCACAAAACCCTTCCCATGCCTGACTATTTCCTGAGCGGCCATAAAACTAGCATATGTAGTTGGGTTAAATGTTCTGTTTTCTTCTGAAATTTTTCTTGGATTTATCCATGTTTGGCCTACTGGAGGTCGAAAAGCTCAATAAATCATGTGCTGGTGGGTGTCACACATTGGCGGTTGTGACGCATATTTTGAGTCACGGGGAGCCGCAGCAGAGGGCTGAAAGAGCCACATGCGGCTCCAGAGCGTGGGTTGCCGACTCCTAGACTAGATGCTCTACAAGGACTCTCCCAACTCTGTTATTCTATTCTATTCTATTCTATTCTATTCTATTCTATTCTATTCTATTCTATTCTATTCTATTCTA